>CM062819.1:419662162-420031272 GCA_031772625.1 Pinus tabuliformis | reverse complement strand
TTTACAAAAATCTTTGTCGGATTTCTCAAAATATGACCCGAAATTACATAACTTTACGGGCAACTCCTTGGCCCTGTTAGACTACAACAATAAAAAAAATATTTTTCTTTTTATTTTTAAATTTGAAATTTTTTTATTATTTTTTTTATTGTGGGAGAGGTCCTCTTGGGCCAGTCTCAGTAGGGAGTTTATATTATGTGGGTGGGTCATGGTTTCTCAAACCACAAATCAAACCTGAAGAACTCACATCACTTGACAAACAATACAAAAATTATATATATATATATATATATATATATATATATAATTTTAAATTTATTATTATTATTATTTTTATTGTGGGGAGAGGTCCTCTTCCGCCAGTGTTATAGAGATGTAAGAATTGTAGTGTAATTTGTCAAAAATAAAATAAAAATAAAAATAAACTTGTAAAAGTAAAAATAAAAATGACCCATATATATAAAAGTCATTAATCACATGGTTAGGATTTGGTCCACTTTCGAACCAACTAATGTGGTTCATCCTCATGACAAGGTGAGAAATCAATCGATCTAAAGGAATAAAGAACATAGATGCATCATTACCCAAAGTTCCCTGTTGAGAATTAGGTGTTGGTAAATTAGTTAATGAGAAAAGTAAAATATTTTTTAAGAAAGAGATATCTAATAAAATATTATAAATTTAAATTAAAACTCATTTTTATAGAGTATAAAATATTTTATTTTAATATTATTGATTTATATAATATAATTATTTATTAATAATATTTATATAATATATATATATATATATATTTTTTTTTTTTTCCACTGGAAAAATCGTAATCTTTCATTAATATTGAAAAATTACATGTTGTAGATGCCTTTCGGCATATGCAGTAAACAGATGTCAAAAATGGTGTTTATGAGAATGCAATGATCCGTCAACACCGCGCAGGGTGTGCGAGTACAAGTAAATGGCATGTTATGCAGATATAATTATGTACATGTGGGGGAAAGTCAGAGTTTTCGCCCCTTTTTCTTCTCAACTTTTTTCCAACCCCCTTGTGTCTCTGCTGGACTTATCAGTGCAAGTGCAGTTTCAGCCATAGGTAGTGGATTTTCTTTATCAGAGTCTGACGAGTCTGATATGTGTTGTCGTTTGTTTCTGCCCATGTCCATAATTTCTGTTGATAGTGCCTGTGTTGTTTCTAACTGTTCCTGGGGTGTTTTGTCTTCCGCTGATGGTTCTTTGTTCATCTGACTATGCTGGTTGGGATTTGTATACACCATTTCTTCTTCCTCCTCCTCGTCTGGATCAGGTGGAGGAAATTGCCATCCCTTCGCTTGTTTTTCTGTTTTCTTCTTTCTTCGATTGTCTTTTTTGGCTGCTGGACATGTGTTTTGTAGGTGTCCTGTTTGTCTACAAATTCGACATCTAAAAGCGGTATTTTCGAAATCTAGACCCTGGGTCCAGCTCCTCTGTCCATGCTTTAGCTGAATCTGGTCTGGCAGGCCTTTGCTGAGGTCTACTTCCACACATATCCGAGCATATGTGTAAATTCGTTCCTCCACTCGCTGGGTGTCCCATTTGATGTAGCTTCCAATGGTATTTCCAATTCCAGCTAGTACTTGATCAGTCCAGAGATGAATTGGGAGGTTGTGTAGTCGAACCCAAACTGGCATTTTGGTAACAACCATTGTATTTGCGTCAAATTCTGGGAACCAAGGTGTGATGAAAAGTCCTGTGGATCCCCAGAACCACGGTCCATCCTGTAACACTGTGTCCCTGTCAGTTGCTGATAAGAAATTTACTATAAAAAATCCTTTGGAGCAGAGGTGAATTTCGCATTGCATGGTCCAGTTAGTGAAGATCCAATGGAATAAATCCACTGGTTTGGGCCAAAAGCTGTTAAATCTGCATATTATTGCATGCCTTTCATATGTAGAACAATACTCCTCAATTTCTGGTATGTCTATGTTATATTCTGGGGTATGATCCAGCTGTTCCACAATATATGGCCTGGCCTCCGTACCTGTTTGATTTGATGCTGTTCCTTCTTTGTTTTTCCCTTGTAGGATGTCTTTGAAGGAAATGTTGCTTGGTTTTTTCTTTGCACCTGTACCACTCCCTTCAGCACTGTTATTATTCCTGCCATTGACGGGTGCTCCCCCTCTCAATCTCAGATTGAGTATGATTGTTGACTGGGGTTCAATCTGGTATTCCCAGAGATATTTTGTATCTTGAAGAGCTCTGCCCTCGTATATCAGATTTTGTAATCTGATGGGGAATCCTAATTGTTCCATGATCATTTCCTGCATTTGTTTAACAGTATCAGATTCTTTTACCCAGATAGTTTTCGATTTTCCTTCAGGTAGTTTTATAAAAACTTGGAATCCTCCTGCCGGAGTTCCATTTCTTGTATTCAATGGATCAATTGCAGAAAGTTTGATCTGTGGCTTTTGCATGCCCCCTATCAGAGGTTGGGCGACCAGATCTGATATGAGATTGGTCCGATCTGCCATGCGGGGATCTAGTTCAGAGGTCCCAAGTCTAGATCTGTGCATAATCTCCAGGATCGGGATAAAAAAGGTTCGATTTACCATAAAAAGGTCTAGATCTGATAGCCCGGTGCTCGATCTGTTCTGGGTGCCGCGGAGCGATGGAAATGGCTCCCAATCAGAGCCCCATGGTATGTGGGTAACCAGATCTACACCATAAATAAACAGATCAGCATTATGATATTCCATGAAAAGGGTTTTTCCTTCATACCTTAAACAAAGTCTGCGTTTTTCCATCCTGAGGGCTCCATTATTGCTGTAGACCGCTCCCCCGCCAAGTTTGTTCTCGATGTCAACTATGTCCTGGTGGCGGCCTGACGAATGGCCGTTCAAACCGCTTGTGCCAAGCCTAGGGTTGTCGACAATCTTCATCTTCTGGGTGTAACCCATACTTGTCAGATCATGGCAAATAGGGGGATCGATCAGATCTGGGCTCATTTGTACAGGTGGTTGCAGAGGCGGACGATCGGCGTGAGCTATGGCCCCTTCATGCGCTATCAGACCCTGCTGCTTCTGGAAAATGACAAGCACGAAGCAGCACCTCCATACCCTCTGCACATCGGCTGCCCTGACGGCGCCTCCGCAGGAAGGGCAAGCACCCGGATCCGCCTCTGTTTTCAGAGGTGTCTCGCTGTAGCCGCACACCAAAAACATTTTGTTCTTCGGGGTTTTCTTCAGACGAAGCTCCGTTCCCCACCTTCTGGAGTTTATTTGTCTTTATATAATATTATTTATAATGGGTTGACTTATTCCCATTTAGTTGAAAACATATTTAGTTTATTAAAATTATCTCTCTCTCTCACACACACATATTAATATCTTCAATTTATATAATTATAATTTTTCAGAGGTTAGCTTATTTCATTTAAATAAACTAATGTTGAATTATATAAATCCGAGTTTTAGGTTAAGACTTGTTAATATTAGTAAATTAAAAGGAGTTTTAGGTTAAGAATTGTTAATATTTGTAAACTAAAGAGGAGGTTCCATCATGATATATTATTGTTACAGGGAAAAGTGTCTATATAGAACTGCTCTATCCCACTAAGGTGTGACAGCTGCCTTAGAAACAAACAGAGAAAAGCTACTTTCGTTTTTCCTTTATGAATTATAGATAGAGAGGAACAGAAAGACCAACCTCTGTCTTGTGCTAATCTCCTGATTTGATTCCCCTCTTCTTTGATAGTCTTTAGCTACCTGCTCCCTTGCACGTCCAGCTTCACAAAGTACCTGTAAGATCACAGAAGCATAACACTATACAAAGACATGGATCTATAATCATAAACAATGTAGGATCAGATGTAAATTGACCATACAAATGTAGCAAGCATCAATGACACAAGAGCATGGAGGAAAACTTGAATAGCTTTTATCGATAAACAAGAAAGAGCCAAGAGGAGTTACAACCAGTTGTTCTGACCCAGCATCAACCTCCCAGCGAAAAAGCCCCTCTTCACCTCAAACAAAGCTTAGATCACCCAACAATTTGATGTTTGTCTCAAGAAACCAACAACAATTCCTTACAATATGCAAACTTCCAGCCTCTGGATCTCTGGGATGAGGGATCCATATATAGATATCTGTAATGGAGATGAGTCAGCTCATGATTTGATTAGTGTCTTCTCTCTGATAGTTCTTGCTTCCACTTGGAGATTGATGATCTCTTACTCATCTTTGGTCGAATTCAGTGAGGCAAGTGTCACAGGAGAAGATTCTGGAAGCTTCCATTTCCTCTCCACCTCGCGGAATGACACTGCCACTGCCACTTGTCATTTCTCGCCCATCGCACCCCATAGAAGGGATTTTTGAAATGCAACGCACCCACATAGTGTATTTAGGTGAGATGCAACGCACTTGGCCAGTGGAGCAGCTGAAATGATCCTGTTTTGACCAATTCTGAGCAGTTTTTCATGGAGAACTTCTGGGAGAAGCTGTAATCTGTTGACCTTGTTCCTTTAGGGGTTAGAACAACACTTTTAGGGACTTAGGAGCCCTTGATTTATGGACATTTCATGCTTGGGGTTGTAGGGCCCAAAAATGTCTATAACAGTTGCCCCCTAAAGAATGAGGTCGTTAATCTTTTGATGTCGGGTGAAATGCTTTATTATGAGGATCCGAAGTTCTTTCAAGCTGGGAGGAGACCTGTAATAAGATACAATACAATACATTATCTTCATAATATTTTCATGATCTAGCTGAGGCGGGCATTCCCATGCTCAGCTTTATAAATTCATTTTCATGTACATAGGACAGACAATCGTCTGAGTGTAGACTGATGATTCTGATAGAGCCATCATCCTTTTGATTGGATGATTATCTGTGCGGCAATGATGTACATTTGATGTCTTTATTTCCTTGAATATATATCGCAGCCTGGATGGATGAAACTAGATCCGGGGTCTTCAATCTCGTTCGATCTTCACTCGAAGTACAAGTCGATCCATGTGAGAAATATTCTGAAGTTGAACATGGAAAGATATCGCTTGATTACCAGCCAATGATGTAAACTGTTAACAAGCGCGAGAGGAATCATCGATAATGATAATGACCCTCAAGGTACTGCAGTACAATTCACGTGGTGTGAATAAAGGACTTGGCGTCGAACACCACGCAAAATCTTTCGGTCGAAGGCCATTGATGTAAACCTGTCGCCGGAAGTGAGAAACTTGCCATTGAGGTATGCAAGCTTCAAAGTACTGAATGGGGTGTTCCTAGATCAACTTCTTGGATAATGAGCTGATGTCGACAAGAAGTGATCCATCACAGGAGGGCCTTAATGAATCCCACATCAATGACACGGAACGGAGCAAATGATTTTAATGGAGGTGAAAACGATCTGGTGATATAAGGTTCAGGGTGGCGGTCATGAAAGAATGGAGTATAAATGTATGGTAGTGGGTGAGACACAGGTGAATTCTCTGAATGACTTCTCTTGAACATATCGGCGACACTGATGTGATGGATTGGTAGCATTAACCCCAAATGTGGATGGTATGATGGGACCATGGTGATGTGACCGGTGAATGCAACAACCCAACCCGACTCGGACACGGAGTGGAAGTGTCATGTTCAAGAGCGACTTGCTACCAACAAAGTTTCTTCAAGTTTTCTTCCCAATTTTCCCTAGTCATTGCTGACCAATACCTCTTTATTTTTGTCAAGCTTGAGGAGGATAACTGTTATGAAACCAGCTCACAAAAAGATAGAAAAGAGAGATCCACGCCTTAGAATTCAGCCTCTTCGAGGGGGCAACCTCCTTTACATTACATAAATGAACAATTCTTGGATGATACAAATGACAAAACCTCCTTTCTATATATAGGAGTCTAGGGAGTCACAATATAATCCAGCCGACCTAACAATAATAATATAAAGCCACAAAAATAACAATAGAGGGATTCTATGGGGCACAGAAATAACAATATGGGGGTAATAGGGGCACAACAATATAAATAAGGGGTATAACTACAATAGTAATGGGGTAATCACTAGTATTATAGGGACCCAACATGCCCCTCTCCTTCAAAAAAGTGTTGTCCTCAACGCTTGAGTAGTTTTGGATACTTCTGCATAAAATTCTCATCCTCCCATGTGGAATCTTCAGCGGATAAGTTCTTCCACTTGATAAGATACTCTGAAATTGATCGATTTCGTAGCTGTCGAGTTCTTGTTTCTGTGACTGCTTCCGGTTCCAATATAATTTTTCCTTCCTCGTCAAGTTCTGGCAATATTGTTTGAATTGGGAGCTTGTCACCTATAACCTTCTTTAAACATGAAACATGGAAAACTGGGTGCAATCGAGAAGCTGCAGGAAGCTCCAATTTGTATGCCATAGTACCAATCTTTTGCAACACCTTGTACGGACCATAATACTTTGGTGATAATTTATTATCCTTCTTAGCTTGCTTTAGGGACATTTGCTTATATGGTTGTAGCCGTAGGAATACCCAATCACCTACATCAAAACTTCTTTCACTGCGATGTTGATCTGCCTGTTGTTTCATTCTATTTTGTGCCAACACTAGGTTATCCTTTAAGAGTTGGAGGACTTGTTGTTGATGTTCGATGTGATGTTCCACTGCCTGAACCTTAGAATTTTCTCTTAAATATGATGTGATGGATGGTGGTTGATACCCATAAAGTGCCATAAATGGGGTCATTTTTGTTGCTGTATGGAAGGAAGTGTTATACCACCATTCAGCCAGAGGCAACCATTTGACCCATTGTGTCTGTTTATCAGATACAAAGCAACGAAGATATCCTTCCAAACATTTGTTTACTATCTCAGTTTGCCCATCAGATTGAGGATGATAAGATGAGCTATGAGCTAACTGAGTACCAAGACAAGAAAATAATTCTGTCCAAAAATTTCCAGTGAAAATGGGATCTCTGTCACTTACAATAATCTTTGGGTTTC
The DNA here is from genome assembly GCA_031772625.1 of Pinus tabuliformis. Taxonomy (NCBI): domain Eukaryota; kingdom Viridiplantae; phylum Streptophyta; class Pinopsida; order Pinales; family Pinaceae; genus Pinus; species Pinus tabuliformis. The sequence goes on along the minus strand of CM062819.1, from coordinate 420,024,315 downwards.
CATGTAGCTTTTGAACTGTTTCCATAAATGCAGTAGAAACTGTACTGGCTTTAAATGGATGTGATAATGCACAAAAGTGTGCATACTTGGTAAGTCTGTCAACTACCACCATGATGACACTCTTTCCCTCAGACTTGGGTAAACCTGTGATAAAATCCATTGAAACCTCCTCCCAACGTTGGCTTGGAATGGATAAAGGTTGTAATAGACCCGGTGTCTTAATTGTTTCAACTTTATTTTGCTGGCAAACCAAACATTCCGCCACAAACTTTTGAATATCTGATTTAAGGCCATCCCAAAAAAATTCCTTCTTAACCCTGTGGTAAGTTTTTAAAAATCCTGAGTGCCCTCCTAAGGGAGAAGTGTGCAATTCCATAAGAATCTTTTGTTTTAGCTGGGAATTCTTACAGAGGTATAAGCGATCTTTGTACCATAACGAATCATTTTGCCAGCTAAATGTATCAGAAGTACTGGAATCTTGTTGTAGCTTTCGAATAAGTGCCCACACTTCTTCGTCATTCTTCCATTCCTCCCTTGCTTCGTTTATCCAATCTGGTTGGATAATAGAAATGGCACACAACAATGCTTCCACATCCTCATCCTTTCTTGAGAGTGCATCTGCCACCACATTTTGCTTCCCTTTTTTGTAGATGATTTCAAAGTCATAACCCAACATCTTTGTGACCCACTTTTGTTGCTCTTCAGAGGATAATCTTTGTTCTAAAAAGTATTTAAGGCTATCATGATCCGTTTTTACCTTGAAGTGTCTTCCCATTAGGTAGGGTCGCCATTTCTTAAGTGCATGGAGTATTGCCAACATTTCCTTCTCATAAATAGCTTTGCTTAAAAACTTTCCCTTGATTGGACGACTTTCAAAAGCAATGGGTCTTTCATCTTGCATTAGAACAGCACCAATTCCATTTCCTGAAGCATCACATTCCACAATAAAGGTTTTTGTGAAGTCCGGTGTAGCTAAGACCGGTGCTTGGCACATTGCCTCTTTAAGATGTTCAAAGGCCTTTGTTGCTTCCGGAGTCCATGAAAATGAATCTTTCTTCAATAATGTTGTTAGAGGTGCTGCTATTCTCCCATAATTCTTAACAAACTTGCGATAATACCCTGTCAACCCAAGAAATCCTCGCAGATGCTTTATGGATGTGGGGATTTTCCATTCCTTAATGGCTTTAATTTTGCTAGGGTCTACCTTAACTCCTTCATGAGATACAATATGACCCAAATATTCCACCTCCTGGACTCCAAAGAAACATTTGGATCTTTTTGCATATAATTGTTTCTCCTCCAATAGTTGTAGCACCCTGTCAACATGTTCAACATGATCCTTCCAAGACTTGCTGTAGATTAGTATATCATCAAAAAATACTAACACAAATTTTCTAAGGAATGGTTTGAAAATTGAATTCATCAAACCTTGAAATGTTGAAGGTGCATTGGTAAGGCCAAAAGGCATGACCAAAAATTCATAATGACCCTCATGAGTTCTAAATGCCGTTTTCGGAATGTCTTCAATCTTCATTCTGATTTGATGATATCCCGAACGAAGATCCAACTTGGTGAAGTAAATTGATCCATGCAATTCATCCAGTAATTCATCAATAACAGGAATGGGGAACTTATCTTTAATAGTGAGCTTGTTGAGCTCCCTATAATCCGGACACATGCGCCATGATCCATCCTTCTTGTGCACCAATACTACTGGAGCTGAGAAAGAACTTTGACTTGGTTGAATTATACCAGCCTCTAGCATTTCTGCAACCATACGTTCAATTTCACTTTTTTGGACATAGGGATATCTGTACGGCCTGATGTTTGGAGGAACACTTCCTGGAATCAGATGAATAGCATGATCATGATCACGCATAGGTGGGAGACCTTTGGGAGTCTCAAATACCTTGGAATGATTGTCCAGGACTTTTTGGAGATCTGGAGAAATAGATGATTCCAATGTGGAAACATCTAGCGAACATAATTGTGCAATTACACCTCTTTGCTCCTTTTTTAGAAGCTTTGTCATGCCATTAGAGCTGATTATCTTTCCTGGTTTCCCTGCAATACCCCTTAATTCAACTTCCTTTCCTTCCACAGAAAATTTCATGAAAAGTTCTTGAAAATTAAAAGCTATTGTACCCAAGGATTGTAGCCATTGGACTCCTAGTACAACATCAGCACCTCCCATTGGAATGGAAAGCATTGGGCTAGTCAATACATATTCTCCCATGGATAGCTTGATATTATGGCACTTTCCAGAACAATTTATTGTTCCTCCATTTGCAATCATCACTTGACACTCTGGTGCTGGATATAGGAAGCAATTCAATTCTTTTGCTACCCTACAATGAATAAAATTGTGGGTGCTTCCTGAATCAATCAACACTATTACCTTTTTCTTCTTGATTTGTCCTTCTATCTTGATGGTTTGAGGAGTGGTAATTCCTGCCAATGCATTACAAGATATGGTCGGATTTATTTGTTCTTCATCTAGGCTTTGTTCCTGGAATATATCCTCTTCTTTTGACCTTTCTTGCTCCTTTTCTTCTTCCTCTTCACAATCTATGTAGAATAATTTCTTCTCAGCACACTTATGACCTTTTGTGTATTTGCTATCACAATTGTAACAAAGCCCTTTTGCTCTTTTTTCTTCCAATTGTTGTGGTGTCAACCTTGTAGGTTGTGGAAGACTATGGGCAACAACACTTCCGTCTTTATAGTTGTGAACGGTATGCTTCCTAGTTGCCATAATTTTGCTTTCCATTTTTCTTGCTAACCTGAATGCCTTCTCTAATGAATCAGGTTCCCAAAGGCGCACATCATGTTGGATATTATCCTTTAAAGACCCTATGAACACATCAATCCTATGCTCCTCTGGAATATCTTTTACCCTTATGTTCAATTTTTGGAACTCATCAATGTGCTCCATTATTGAACCCTTTTGTTTGAGACTTATCAATTGGCTAAAAAAAGTGTTGCTTTTTGTATCCTCATAATGTGCTATCAATTCTTCCGTAAAAATTGCCCAAGTGATAAATTGTTTACGAGAACAAAGCCATTGATACCATACAAACTGATTTGGTTCCAAATATAAAGTTGCCATACGTACCTTTTGTGTGTTTTGCACATTATTGAGATCGAAGAATTGCTCCATCTGTAATATCCATGTGGCGGGATCCTTGCCATCAAACTTCCTCACATCGATTTTTGGAACATGGTGAGTCTTTGATCCAACATTAGAGTCTATGGAATCATGATTAACATTTCTTTTATTCTCATCATGAGTTTCCTTTACTACCTTTTCACCATTAGTGACCCTTTCTTGTAGCAACTTCTTCAATTCATCCATCTTATCATCCATGCCATCAAATTTAGCGTCAATCTTAGCTTCCATGCCATCCATCTTAGCTTCCATTCCCTTTATCTTAGATTCCACGCCATTTACCTTAGATTCCACGCCACTTATCTTAGCTTCTGTTAGCTTTTGTGAGCGTGACATTTGTTGCACTTGTTCTTGTAATTTTGATATATCATGTAGCATTTCTTCCTCTTCTTCATGAGTCATGCTAGAGCTTTCAGGTTCCTTACTAGGTGTTTGCATTTTCTTTCCTCGGGGCATCAGTTACCGATAATAAAGTTTTACTATGCCCTTTGAATCCGTTAAACCAAGCTTACACAAAAATTAAAAAAAAAACTACACACCTTTTTTCACTTTATAGAAGCCTGATATTGAATCTGATGTATCTCTGTAATTTCAGATCCTCCAATTCTGAAATTGCTACTTGTAGTAGCCTTCTACGTCCTCTTTCCAATGCCACAAGTCTGAGCCAAATTGGATTCTCCAAGGAAGAGTTATGTGAAATCTCCCACAGTGACTTGCTTTTAGACTGGTTCAGTAGAGCGAACTTGTACGACGTGCCACGAGTTACTGTTTCAACCTTTGAATCTGAAACACACACACAAGAAACTACAGTCCGTCCTCTTTCTGTACCTTTTTACGAAATTTCAATCCGATCCTCAGAGAGAGAGTTATGACGATTTTCCCCAGGTCACCTGTTTTGAATGTAATTCAGGAGTCTGCAAAAAGACCAACTTCCTCAGATCATATCTCCGAAAATATCGCGAGAAAAGCTCTGAAATTCGGACCCAAGGTTCAGCGCCAATTCTTCTCAAATGGGTTTTTTTTGCGACTTCTGAAACGTCACAGAAAAAAAGTTATAGCGAAAATGCCACGATGACCTGTTTGGAGCAGCGAAACCCTAGAATCCAAAGCTCTGATACCAAATGTTATGAAACCAGCTCACAAAAAGATAGAAAAGAGAGATCCACGCCTTAGAATTCAGCCTCTTCGAGGGGGCAACCTCCTTTACATTACATAAATGAACAATTCTTGGATGATACAAATGACAAAACCTCCTTTCTATATATAGGAGTCTAGGGAGTCACAATATAATCCAGCCGACCTAACAATAATAATATAAAGCCACAAAAATAACAATAGAGGGATTCTATGGGGCACAGAAATAACAATATGGGGGTAATAGGGGCACAACAATATAAATAAGGGGTATAACTACAATAGTAATGGGGTAATCACTAGTATTATAGGGACCCAACAATAACATATGCTTGTTCTATAATTTTCCCTTCGGGCAAACCCATCGCTATGTTTTAACGAGCCTAGCGATAGTGAAACTCGTTCTTGTCTATAGACAAGTTTGTCGCTATTACACTTTTAACGAGTTTAACGACAAAGATAACTCGATCCTTTTCAATTTTAGAGAGTCTGAAAAAGAACGTAAAAGTAACTCCAAAATTCCTTTTTCGTCATCTAATCCCTTAAGTCCGAAAAAGTATAAAACAATACAGAAGGGATGAATTTTCGATACTTTTAATGAGCCGAACAAAACAAGCGCTCGATCTTTTTGTGTAATAATCCCTTAGGTCCAAAAAGATTAAAATTTAGAGGAGGGATAGCACTTCCTGTCCCTTTAACGAGCTGGAGAGGCTAATGGCTCGGCAATCTTTTCATATTTTACGAGTCAGTTGAAAAGAGCTTAAAGGAGACTCGTCTTTTGAGGAACAAGTGATAAAATGGGTAGCAACTGATTCCAGGTAAGGTTTGGAATTTTCCAATCACGGCAGTGTTACAAGGATGGCTAGTGAGATCACTCTTCGCAGCTGTTCCTCAAAATGGGTAAACAATCAAATGGAGGTGAATGATCGGCCAATGAAAAAGTGGAGGTGATGGTGCAAACACGACCAAGGCTTTAATGGCTGAAGTACCACATTCACGATGGTCATTTACCGGTGAATAGTTCATTTTTTAATGAGTTTAAACGCGGGGGGAAACATTTGCTCATGCCTTATGTTTATTTTTTAACGAGCTTGAACTATGTGCTAAAACTGCTCGATGCAGGTTTATTTTTTAACGAGCTTGAACCCTGCCGTAACACTGCTCGTGGCGGGTTTATTTTTTAACGAGCTTGAACCCTGCAGTAACACTGCTCGTGGTGGGTTTATTTTTTAACGAGCTTGAACCCTGCAGTAACACTGCTCGTGATAAGTTTGCATGCCCTCAGCATAACAACGCAAATCGAGGTGCATGCCCCCCAAGCTTCATTGCATTCAAATCGGTGGTTGGAATGAAGGTTTACCTCCGAGATCTTTGAAAGACTCGACTTTGATTTTATGAGATCGTAATCAAAGACTCGATTTGGAAAGGGAGTCGTTTCATATTTTAATGAGGTTGACACAGTAAAAGAACTATCCTCATGACTCCTTGTTTCATTTTTAATGAGGTCGACATGAGATAAGAACCGTCCTCGGAATCCACCGTATTTACAGTATTTGATAGAAAATAAAAAACTGAAGGATGATTAAGGTCATTGGAATAATCTTTGTTGTAATTAGGGAGATGGGAACGATGGTGGTAATCTTCCCATGGTGCCTCTCCTAACATCATTGACTGAATGATTCCTTTGTCTGTAGAATGTACATGCGACCAAGGATCTGAAGAGGTACCATTTTCCTTAGACCTATCTATCCAAACACTCGATGAGAATTGATGAGCATTATAGAAAATTGATTGCTACAATATTTCTAAAATGGCGATGATCCATGCTGACAAAATGTTTAGGAACCTTCCAAATCCATTAGATATAGAAGATTTTATATTGCAAGTTTCCACTGTGGCCACTTCCGCCAGATTACTCGGAGGCGGTAGGGCAAAAGTACCCATTAAGGCAGGGTCTTTTAGGAGGCCTACTCCAATATTTTGAAGCGAATGATTGCTTCCATGGATCATTGGAATGCTTTCCGTAACTTGTGAATTGTTGGGGAGAAATGTTTGTTGGTCGACGATTGTAATTCTTCCTTGAAAGGGAAATGCAATCTTCCTGAAGTAGGTCGACACAACTGCGGCCATGGCATATATCCAGGGCCTTCCCAGTAGGATGTTGTAATCGAGGTTTTCATGGATAACCTCAACATCAATTTCTACTGTTTTTCCCCCCAGTTCAACTTGCAAGTTACTTAAAATCCCGTATGGAGTGTATGATCGTCCATCAAATGCTTTTAACGTCGTTGACGATCTCGACAAGGGTGGTGAGCCTAAATTTTTCCAGCAACTCATCGACATAATACATGTAGATGCCCCCTCATCAATAATTGTTCGATGAACAATTTTGTTGAGGGCTTTCACTTGAATAAGGAAAGCTAGTTGAGTTGGTAACTGAGGGTCATATCCTTTATGATCAAAGGCCACAAGATTGGAATCCATTGGGTCAATCCCACCTATTGCTGATAATAAAGCTTGCTTTTGGGAGGGGCAATTTTGCAGTACCTCAAGTGTCGACATAGCGGACGGCGATTGGGCCAGGTCCTCTATTATATTATAATTCTGTGCGACTTTTGCACGAGGATTAAATGTCGATTTGTGTACTACTCCCTTTGGCGACTTTATCATTGGTTCAGGAATGATGGGTGGCACAACTTCGGTCAAAATTGTTGTCGAACTACTAGGTTGTTCATTAGCCTTGTTATTCAACAGCTGTGGATTCCCGTAATCTTTATTCCTTGTCAAAGCATCATTTTGCTGCTTTGAGATAGACAACATAGGCACTTGGGATCGGGAAGCATTTTGATTAGCAACTAGTTTGGTTCCCAGGTTTGGAAACGGATCAGTCAATACCGCTGAGGTTTTTGAACTTTTAAAGAGTTTCTTAACTTCAGCTTTATGTGGACAATCTCTCGTCCAATGATCCTCATCGCATATATGACACCCCGCAGGAGGTTTCCTTTGCCCAGAAGGGTTTGCAAAATGTTTTTCAGGAGATGACTCATCCTGCTTCTTTTTTCTCCCTTTCTTTTTATTCTTGCCCCTTGGTTGCTTCGGTTGTTTGCCCTTGTCGGTCGACACGACATTTACTTCCGAGGCAAGAAGTTCCTCATTTGCATTTTGACTGGAAATCTTACGGGCCTTTTTAGATGTAGCCTTTTTTGATTTCGTGTCTGTTGCGCCAATCACGCCATCACCGGCATGAGAGTCATTGTTTGATTTAGGAGGAGGAGGAACTGAGAATTTCGGTCTAGGGGCGTCAGTTATTTTATCGTAGAGCGTGCCAGACTGAGTGTAAATCAAGTCCAAATATTGTGCACGAGCGATAACTTGCTCTTCTGTTACGACCCCCCCCCCTTTACCACATCTTCCGTGATGGAAGGTAGTAATGACTTGATAAACCATTCAGCTAAGAGCTGATCGGGAACATACATTTTTACCATTCTACGACGACGTCACCACTCATCAATATGATCAGATATGTGAGTGGCCATTGTTTGCTTGAAGTTGGTAAGGAGTTCTGTTCCCGTTTCGTACCTTATTGGTAATTGAAAATGGGTTAAAAAGGTTGTGGCTAAGGTACTGAAGTTGTCGAATGAAGCTCTAGGCAATTCGATGTACCATTTTGCCGCTGGACCAGTTAACGTCCTCTGAAAAAGGCGAAGACTTATCGAATCATCATTTAGGGTGTTTGATGAACACCACAGATGAAAGGTCATCACATGATTCGACGGATCTTCACTCGAATTTCCATTAAATTTAGGAATATCTGATGGAAGTTTATGCGGAATCGCTAGCCACCAAGGGGCATAAGCAATTGGATCATTCGTCAGCCGGTTTAGATCTGGTAATTCTAGAGTTGCTACAAAGGGAAACTGTTGATTCAGGTTATGCGAAGCATACCCAGGATAAGATGGAATCGCCTGAGCAGTGGGTCTTTGCATACCAGCATAATGTATTTGATGCTGGCAATTTTGACAAGGTTGATGGGCATAACCATTATAATATGGTTGTTGATAACCACTTTGGAAATGCAGTTTCCCATTACTTACAAAGACTTGTTGCTCAGGTCCTTGATATGATTGCTGGAATGGCGGTTGTTGAGATTGAATCAGCCCTGATTGTTGGACCATTTGCTGTTGTCCAATACTGGATGATTGACCAAGATGAGGAGTCATAGTACTTGTCTGAGCCTTAGTCGCTCCAGGTAGGGAGGCACTAACCTGAGGTTGTGATTGAGTCGTTGAGACAAGGGGCTGTTGTATTGCAACCTGAGAAACTTGGGGTTGACATACAACAGGTAGCGCTTGTACTTGCGACGCAGTCACCATAGCAGGTATAGTGGGAATATTCGACACAGGATGGACTGGTTGCATTGAATATACAACCCTTGGTTGCTGAGGCAGTATTGGTACCCAACCACTGGATGTAATTCGAGTTTGACCTGAACTTTGTTGTAAACTCCCATATGGTTTTTCTCTGGGAGGGAACAATGAAAAGGCATACTGCCCTCCATATGGTGGAAATCCAATGCTTAAAGGGTAGATTGGCCTTTGAAGACACATTGGATCAATTTGTTGAGTTTCAACGTAAGAAATACCAGATGATAATCCGGATGAAGAAATAGGAACTGACCATGTCGTCGAAACAGTCCCTGATTGGACTCCGGCTTGTTGTTGATAACTTGCTGGGACAGATGGTATACCGACGAACATCGTTGGAGTAGCAGCAGGAGGCTTTGCTGCTGCTGTGTCGGATGACACAGTCCTGGATGTCGATGATTGTTCAGACATATCTAGTCTATCCAAAAGATTTCCTAGCGATTCTACAAGAACTTGCGATGAAGGGAGACTAACTTCGAAGACCAACGAGGGAAAGGTGATGATTATTCCGTTTAAAATAAATTTTAGACGCTTTGACACAAATTGTTTTTTCAATTTTTAAGAGTCGAGAAAAAACAAAAGATGACTCTAGTCTCCTTCGATTTTTAATGAGCCTGAAGTGACAAGTGCTCAGATGGACCTTTTCTGTTAAAGAGTCTGAAAAGGAACGAAAGGGATTGCTCTGGAAATCTAGGTAGAGGGATTACCAAACCAATCGCAAAACTGCAGAATACTTTTTACGGTACGGCAGTCAATCTTCCCGAATGTTGTGTTCAGTGCATTGCAATCGATAGGGCGGCAGACACGACTTCCTATGGATAAAGGATTAAGCCTATTGTGGTCTCCCAAAATATACTCGACGATACGTGGGAGCACAAGTCCGTACTGGCACTTATCTTCTCGAAGTGGAGGAATCACCCAACCATTAGTGAGAACAACAGTTACCAGGCTTTACGACGCCGGAATACGTCTCTAGCCTAGACTTCTAAATGTTGTGCGTTAAGTTCCAAAGCGTTGTTAGATTCATTGAATTTATTTTATAGTTGATCTTGTTTATGAAGTTTGCCTTTCAGGTTCACCGCGAGATGTAGATGTAATTCCTAAAATGCAATCTAAGATGATAAACAAACATTTTATCTTCTTTGTGCAATGAAAATCCTAGCTACTAAGGAGAAGAAAGACAAAATCTTTTCACAAAGAGCAAAGAGCACACTCTAAATGCACTTTCCTAAATCAAGCCAATCGGACTGTCTATATGCAAATGCACATGCATGTATTTGTTTTCGACTTTCTTAGTATATGAATGCTAAAAAGAAATTTGATGCACAAATCTGAATTTCTTTTCAAGCGACAAATATCAACAAGTTTCTTTTCGAAATAAAAAATGGAGACGATCACAACACCTTACGATTTTGAAATGAATACTTGTTCTTGACACTAGAAAATTACAAATTCAGACCAAAAGCAATAGTAACAGGATAATCGACCATCAACAACAATCAAACTCTTTCCTACGATTGAAATCGACACTTGCGACAGTTTCAAATCAAAGGACGACAGTACGATTATGCTACTTTTGCAAAGGAGAACTGAAAATGACTCAACAAACACACAAAAACATCTACAGTTCTTTTGTACAAAGGAGGCAGAATAACAGCAAGGAAAAGGGGTTTTAAACAGACATATACTGATCACAGGCAACAAAATTAAGGAATAGAACTGGAAAGAATGAATCACAGAAACCAAAACTGCACAGAGCCTAGTCTGATCAGCGCACCTGTAACACAGATAATTTGAAATGCAGCGCACCTTGTCCACTCGGGAAGTGCGCTGAAGTTCAGATTCTCTGAACAGTACCTGCGCTGGGCCAGAAACGAGACTCTGTTTGGGTTCCGGGTCACAGTTTACAATTCAGTTCTTGGGTTTTGGCCGAGCAAAAAGCAATCAGTAATGTAACAATCAGGGGTAGATCTAAGGAGGATCTAAGAGCTATCAGAAGGGCAATCAGATAGTTTGTGAATCAGTTGTTTAAATCATAAACAGATCCAGTAGATGGATTGAAGTAGCAGTTATCTACTTTTGCATTTGTTATGGCAAATGCAGTCCTAATGCTACCTGTAAGTTTATGAAACAAACAACAAAGAATGATAAACAAACAAACTAATTCTTCCCCAGTGGAGTCGCCATTTTGTTACAGGGAAAAGTGTCTATATAGAACTGCTCTATCCCACTAAGGTGTGACAACTGACTTAGAAACAAACAGAGAAAATCTACTTTCGTTTTTCCTTTATGAATTATAGATAGAGAGGAACAGAAAGACCAACCTCTGTCTTGCGCTAATCTCCTGATTTGATTCCCCTCTTCTTTGATAGTCTTTAGCTACCTGCTCCCTTGCACGTCCAGCTTCACAAAGTACCTATAAGATCACAGAAGCATAACACTATACAAAGACATGGATCTATAATCATAAACAATCTAGGATCAGATGTAAATTGACCATACAAATGTAGCAAGCATCAATGACACAAGAGCATGGAGGAAAACTTGAATAGATTTTATTGATAAACAAGAAAGAGCCAAGAGGAGTTACAACCAGTTGTTCTGACCCAGCATCAACCTCCCAGCTAAAAAGCCCCTCTTCACCTCAAACAAAGCTTAGATCACCCAACAATCTGATGTTTGTCTCAAGAAACCAACAACAATTCCTTACAATATGCAAACTTCCAGCCTCTGGATCTCTGGGATGAGGGAACCATATATAGATATCTGTAATGGAGATGAGTCAGCTCATGATTTGATTAGTGTCTTCCCTCTGATAGTTCTTGCTTCCACTTGGGGATTGATGATCTCTTACTCATCCTTGGTCGAATTCAGTGAGGCAAGTGTCACAGGAGAAGATTCTGGAAGCTTCCATTACCTCTCCACCTCGCTGAATGACACTGCCACTTGTCATTTCTCACCCATCACACCCCATAGAAGGGATTTTTGAAATGCAACGCACCCACACAGTGTATTTAGGTGAGATGCAACGCACTTGGCCAGTGGAGCAGCTGAAATGATCCTGTTTTGACCAATTCTGAGCAGTTTTTCATGGAGAACTTCTGGGAGAAGCTGTAATCTGTTGACCTTGTTCCTTTAGGGGTTAGAACAACACTTTTAGGGACTTAGGAGCCCTTGATTTATGGACATTTCATGCTTGGGGTTGTAGGGCCCAAAAATGTCTATAACAATTATTAGGGGTATACATATTTTAGTAGTATCAATAAACTCAATAATAATGCAAAAATAATAAAAAAGGAAGAGGAGGGTCCAATATCCAAAAAGATGAAATGTCAAGAGGGGAGACAAAATAAAAATCCAAATTTTTAAGGGCTACCAAAAAGAAATAAAAAAAAGGGGCCCGGGGGAGGGGAGGGTTGCTAAAGGGATAAGCATAATTTAAAGAAAGGAAATTAAACATATGTAATTAATGAATGTTAAGGGATAAATGATGAAACCAGACTGAAATAAAAGAATATTATAAAGGATAAAAATGAGAAAGGATAAGAAAGTGATCCAAAAATGGAACCTGGATAAACCTCTAAGTTTAAAAGACTTCATATAAGAGGTAAAAGGTGCCAATGGCACAAATCCTTTATAAATCAGAGGAAAATGAAAGCCATTGGTTGCTGTCAGAAATAGTCTCATTGCAGAGATCTCCTCATTCTGAATCCAAGGCAACTTGAATGGGCGAAAACGGACTTCAGATGAAGGAGTTATCATAAAATGAAGCTGCCATTTTTCAAAGGAAAAAGGAGAAAAATCCCTTAAAAAGGGATCTTAAAAACCCTCTAAGTCTTCAAAATCTCCCAGAAGGGAAAAACCATCGCAAAAGGAGGACCTCTTAATAATTCGGATTACACTATTGGGCCTTAAAAATATGAAGAAATGGCAGAAATGAGGCCTATTGGAGGCTTTAACAGGGCCTGTCGAATCTGGCCGATCAACGGACCAGATCCGATCGGTAATTGCAATTGGTGGTGGTAGTCGGCGGGTAGCCGGGAGCATAACGTGCGATGGGCTAATGCGATACCACGATCGCTGATATCAGTGGATCGCAATCGGCGAACATAATGGATAAGGGCTTACACACACACACACACACACACACACACACACACACACACATATATATGCACGATGCGATGGTGCGATTGCCGAAATTGGCAGATCACAATCGGAGCTATACAACGGAGCGGGGTGATAGATATATATATGTATATACGTGATGCGATGGCCGGACTCGATGGGGCGATAAGCCAGATTTAATATATTTTGAAATTCATTCGATGGCATTTTTAACGTATTTTCGTGTATTTCGAAATACAAAGGGACAGGCCAATTGCGACTTGCGACAGGGACTCACAGGTGGACTCGATAGCAAAATAAGGCAAAATTATGAATGTTTCAAGTCCAGATGAATTGTGTTTTGGAGGATTTTCCGTGTTTTTGCAGCGTTTTCCTATGTTAACAGAAAACGACTGTTTCAAGGATTTCGAAAGCCCGATGCGCTCATCCGTTGTGGAATAGGTGGCATTCATCCTCGAGGGCATTTAGAAATGATTGCTAACGGTCAAAAAGGGATTTGAGTGGACCAAAAACAAGAAGACGAAGAGCCCGAGAGGGAAATGAATCAACAACACCATTTTGGCTTCAAAGCCATGGATGTCAAAGATAGAGGGGGCTGGATGAGTTGCTGCTGGGTAGTTGTCAATTGTTGCTGAAAGGAAGCCAAAGCAGGAAGCTAAGGCGAAGGAGGCAGCGCATAAGCAAAAGAGCAGCCTATGGGGTCACTTGGAAGCCAAGTGAAAAGGCAAGTGAAAAGCCAAGAGGGCTGTGAACTGATAGAGGGCCAAAGAAGCTAGGGATGAAGAGCCAAGAGCCAAAGAGTCAGAGCCAAGATCCAGAACAAAGAGCCAAAGAGCAAGAGTCAGAGCCAAGAGTGAGAACCCAGAGCTAGAGAGCCAAGAGCCAGAGCTTTAAGAGCCAAGGGGATAACATGGGGTCTGAACCCACTGTTTATGTGTAGAACAGTAGGAGTTGAGCTAAAGAGATTGTAAAAAGACTTATACCATAATCCCAGAGAGCCTAGTTGAATTGACTAGAGCTCACGGAGACGTAGCCCAAGAGTTGTGGGTGAACTTCAAATTAATATTGTTGTTCATGTGTTTGTTTTACTGCTGCATTGTCTCTGCTGCTTTATTTACTGTTATAAGCATTTATATATCAGTTTCAGCACATTAATTTACAACACATAATCAGTTTAAAAAAAATACAAGCATACACCTATATTTTCAAGCATTTCTTATTTCCGCATTGGTTAATTCATAAGACTTGGGAAAATTTAAAGCTTTAGAAGTGGGAGAGGTTCTTGTAAGTTAGACAAGAAGCCTTAAGTGCCCCATTTTCAGATCAGGTGGTATCAGAGCGTAAGATTGATTAACCCTACCTTCAGAGAAGGTTATATCAGAATACTTGATTGACAGAGCAAAGATTACTTGCCTGAAAGGTGTTTGAATAGCAAGAGGCTGATTGTATGCTTGTTTTGCAAATTGAATATTTTCTGAGTTTGCAGAGGTAAAGGAAAAGCTGTTGATAGCTCAGTCTAGGAAGGACAAATAGGAGGAAGGGTTGAAGGCATTCTTCTATCCCAAGGACCTCAAGGCAATCCAAAGCATAGGAGGTTTGTTGCAAGAGGTTGCTTAAATAAGCTCTTTATTTATCCTGTTGAAGTTTTTTTGTTCATTGACATAATGAAAACTTCTACAAGTGGGTCCTCAAATTCTGAGTTCTTCACAAGATTCCTTGATGAAGACATGAAGCAAGAATTGTCCACCATGATGGATATGGTGAGAGAAATGTATGAGGATGGAAGGAAGAGCAACATGCTTAGAAAGCAGCTGAATTCCATGAAGGAAGAGAAGCAGTTTCTTGCTGACAAATTGCAGGAAATGGAGAGGCAACTTCATATTTCAAATATGAACCTGAAGAGGATGCATGAGTTGGAAACACAGCTCTTTGTTGCCTAAGAAGCCTTATTCAAGTATCAGCTTGAAGAAGAGGTAAACCATTACAATTTGTCTTCAAATTCTTCTGAGAATGCTTATATTGATTCTTTTGAAAAACATACTAAAGGCATAGGTTCCAAGCTAATGTCCAAGATAGGCTATGAAGGAAAGGGCTTGGAAAAGCATGCACAAGGTATTGTTGAAATAATAATGGTTGAGGAAAGGCCTAAGTATTTGGGTCTTGGCTATGGACAGTCTTATGGACAGAGTTCCAAAGCTGCCATGAAGGCCATTGAAACAGTCCCAAGAAGGAGTTTCATTTCATGTCCTCTACCTCAGAAGTGTGAAGGTTGTATTCAAGAGGAATGCAATGGCTTGAAACATCATTTGCAGAATGCAAGTGTTCAGGAGCACACACTTGAACCAGAGAGTTGGGGAGACTCCAACAACCTTGAAGAGATTGATGGTGTTCCAAAGGGAGCCACTTCTTCATTTGCTTCACCTCCGCATGAAGGCAATAAAGGTGAAAGAGAAAGGTATAAATCTGGTTCTAAACATATTCCTTTTGATTTTGCAAAGCATGATGAATTTCCACATATGTATGGGAAAAGAATTGCATGTTCCTTTTGTGGTTTGGATAACCATGATGTTTCTAGATGTTGGAAGAGAATGGCCACATACAGGAAGCAGAAGAAGGAAAAGAAGCAAGAAGCCAAAGGTCCATTGGACAAGGCAAATCATGCTGTCAAGAGGATGCACATGCAGTGCACTTACTGCCATAAGCAAGGACATCTTGCTGCAAAATGTTGGACTCTGAATCTAGCAATGCTTCCACAAAAGCTGAAGAAAGTGGAAAGAGAAGATGGCAGAAATGGAAGTGAAGATTCCATGAATGATATGTCTCTGGATTATTCACATGATGATGCTGATGTGCATACAAAGGTAGTACATTTGTAAGGGATTGGTAAGGAACGATTAGAGTTCTTATCTGATTGAGATAGCATGTCTATTGATGCATCTACAATATATTTCATTTCAGCTTCGAAAGTACAACGTGATTAATCGAAAGTTGAAGGATGAAATGCATGCATAAGTTTGATATGCATGAACACAGGGATGTTGATGATTTCCTTGTTTTTGAACATGTATGTGTAATTAACTTGCAGGGTTAATTGCTTTGACATGCATGTGATGCCATGTTGACTTGGGAGAGGTTAACTTGGTCTCCAAATGGAGATAATGATGAAAGTTTCATCTTTTGGGAAAAGAGTCCTAATGGTATTTTTCTACATGCTTGACTTGAAGGGTCATTTGTTTAAAGGCATGTTTTGTGGGCTTGTTGTCTAGTCCATCATTTGTATGCAGATGTAAAACATGGAGGTGTTCACAAGATGTGAAAATCTGTTTCTTTTGTTGAAGCAGGAGTTTAGGCCATCCAGTTGTTGTCTGTATTTCTGTTGTTGTTAACAGTTGTTGATGATAGCCTTTCAAACAGGTACAAATGGAAGTTTTGCGGAGCAGATGTACTTCACATTTGTTTGAGCCACCTTGGATCAATGATCAAGGCAAAGAAGTTCAAACCCCTTATATGACTAGTTCAACAGAAGTTCTGCAGGAAGGCAAGGAGGAAGATAGTTCTTCCCAAGAAGACCAGCCCATCCAAGAAGGGAAGTGGTTAGAAACTTTGGTTTAGAGGAACTATGCAAGGAAAGTGTAGGGAGGCTGAAAGAAGAGGGTGAGTCACTGTCATTTACTATTCAGATCAGTATATCATTCTTTTGGAGACCAAAAGTTCTCTTAGTGGGAAGACGTGATCCAAAAATGGATCTTGGATAAACCTCTAAGTCTAAAAGACTTCATATAAGAGGTAAAAGGTGCCAAATGGCACAAATCCTTTATAAATCAGAGGAAAATGAAAGTCGTTGGCTACTGTCAAAAATAGTCTCATTGCAGAGATCTCCTCATTCTGAATCCAATGCAACTTGAATGGGTGAAAACAGACTTCAGATGAAGGAGTTATCATAAAATGAAGCTGCCCTTTTTCAAAGGAAAAAGGAGCAAAATCCCTTAAAAAGGGATCCTAAAAACCCTCTAAGTCTTCAAAATCCTCATAAAAGGTCAAAACCATCGCAAAAGGAGGACCTCTTAACAATTCGGATTACACTATCGGGCCTTAAAAATATGAAGAAATGGCAGAAATGAGGCCTATCGGAGGCTTTAACAGTGAATGCACAGGGGCCGTAGAATCTAGCCGATCAACGGTCTAGATCTGATCGGCAATCGCAATCGGCGGGTTGTCGGGAGCATAACATGCGATGGGCTGATGCAATACCATGCGGATCGCAATCGATGAACATAATGGAGAAGGGCTTACACACACACACACACACACACACACACACATATACGCGCAATGCGATGGTGCGATCGCCGAAATCGGCGGATCACAATCAGAGCTATACAATGGAGCGAGGTGATAGATATATATGTATATATGCGATGTGATGACTGAACCTGATGGGGTGATAAGCCATATTTAATATATTTTGAAATCCATTCGATGGAAATTTTGACGTATTTTCATGTATTTTGAAATACAAAGGGACATGCCAATTGCGACTTGCGACAACGACTCACAAGCTGACCCGATAGGAAAATAAGGCACAATTATGAATGTTTCAAGTCCAGATGAATTGTGTTTTGGATGATTTTCCGTGTTTTTGTAGCGTTTTCCTGTGTTAACAGAAACCAATTGTTTCAAGGATTTTGAAAGCTCAATGCGCTCATATGTTGTGGAATAGGTGGCATTCATCCCCGAGGGAATTTAGCAATGATTGCTAACACTAAAAGAAGGGATTTGAGTGGACCAAAAACAAGAAGATGAAGAGCCCGAGAGGGAAATGAATCAACAACACCATTTTGGCTTCAAAGCCATCGATGTCAAAGACAGAGGGGGTTGACTGAGTTGCTGTTGGGTAGTTGTCGATTGTTGTTGGGTTTTGTTGCTGAAAGAAAGCCAAAGCAGGAAGCTAAGGCAAAGGAGGAAACACAGAAGCAAAAGAGCAGCCTATGGGGTCACTTGGAAGCCAAGTGAAAAGCTAAGAGGGCTGTGAACTGATAGAGGGCCAAAGAAGCTAGAGCTGAAGAGCCAAGAGCCAGAACCAAGAGCCAAAGAGCCAGAGTCAGAGCCAAGTGCTAGAGAGCCAAGAGCTAGAGCATCAAGAGCCAAGGGGATAACATGGGGTCTAAACCCACTATTTATGTGTAGAACAGCTGGAGTTGAGCCAAAGAGATTGTAAAAAGACTTATACCATAATCCCAGATAGCTTAGTTGAATTGACTAGAGCTCATGGAGACGTAGCCCAAGAGTTGTGGGTGAACTTCAAATTAATATTGATGTTCATGTGTCTGTTTTACTGCTGCATTGTCTCTGCTGCTTTATTTACTGTTATATGCATTTATATATCAGTTTCAGCACATTAATTTACAACACATAATCAGTTTAAAACAAATACAAGCATACACCTATATTTTCAAGCATTTCTTATTTCCGCATTGGTTAATCAATAAGACTTGGGAAAATTTAAAGCTTTGGAAGTGGGAGAGGTTCTTGTAAGTTAGAAAAAAAGCCTTAAGTGCCCCATTTTCAGATCAGAAAGGGAAGAAAAATCATGAAGAGAGAGCTGAAATCCAACTCTTACTCAATTTCCAACCGCTGTCCCTATTCAGATTTTTGGCATGCCTCTCAATCTCAATCGCTTCCCTAAGTTTCTTGTGGTGGAAATGATCAACCTTAGCAATGACCTTGGAATCTTTAATGTAGAAATGGTGTTTCAATTTCTCTGCATGCTCGGCTAGCGTTGATGCGCGGGATCGACTATATCTAATATCTGCAGCGTGTTCATTGATTCTCTGTTTAATAGACCTACATGTTTCTCCAATATAGGGAATACCACAGGAGCAGGGAACAAGGTAAACACCTTTCATGTCCTTATGGTCAATAGGGTCTGTAACAGACCTAAGAGAATTTTTAATGGTGTCGAGAGGCTTGAACGCATAAGAGACATTAATATTCCTAAGGATATGGGCAATCCTATTCGTGGTTCCTTGGATATATGGGAGATAAACCTTAGAGATAGGATCGACACGAGCATGTTTAACTCTTAGTTCTTTGCAGGCCTTATGAAAGGCCTTGAGGCTTTGAGATCTGCTATATCCATTATTTTTAAAAACTTCGAGAAGATGAGATTTCTCCTGCTCGAGGTGGCTATCACTAGATATTCTTAGAGCACGGGTTACAAGAGTGCCGAGAACCCCAAATTTCTGAGTCGGGAAATGATGAGAACTGACATGGAGATATTGTTCCGTGTGTGTTTTATTTCGAAAAATTGGTGATAGATGGAACCATCATCCATCCTAGAAAGGAGAATGTCAAGAAAGGGGAGGCGTCCATTCACCTCAATTTCCATCGTGAACTTAATGGATTCTGATTGAGAATTTAGGTGGGTAAGAAACATATCCAGCTTCTCACGACCATGAGGCCAGATGACACAAGTATCATCAACAAACCTCTTCCATTTTTTAGGGAAAAATTGAGTTGTGGCTAAGGCCTTGGTCTCAAAATCTTCCATAAACAAGTTAGCGACGATAGGGGAGAGAGGGGAACCCATCACAACACCACAAGTTTTCTCATAGAACTCACCTTGGAAACTGAAGAAAGTCGAGGTGAGGCAGAGGCCAACTAACTTGGCAGTGTCTTTTTCAATGATGCAATTTATGATATCAATGGCCTCTTGGATGGGGATTTTGGTGTATAAGGATACAATGTCAAAACTGACCAACAAATCTCCAGGTTCCAACTTGATATCTTTCCACTCTTGGACAAAGGAGGTAGAGTCTTTAACAAAAGATTCAGTGCGACCAACAAGAGGTTTAAGCTTTTGAGCTAAGAATTTAGCAAGAAGATAGGTAGGTCCACCTATTGTGTTAACAATAGGCCTTAAGGGAGCCCCATATTTATGAATCTTCGGGAGGCCATAGATCCTAGGGGTAAGGGGATTGCTCTCAATGAGATTTTGGGAAAGAGGATTAAGAGACAGATTCGATTTAATAGTTGCTTCTACTTCCTTAGAAATGGAGTTAATGGGATTCTTCTTAACCTTGATGTAACTCCCCCTATTAGATAGATGATCTACCATTTTGTAGACATAGTCAAACTTATCAAGAATGACAGTTGATCCACCTTTGTCCACTCTAAGGACGACAATGTCAAATCTATCCCTTAGGGATTTAAGGGCAAGAAACTCTATCTTGCTCAGGTTTTTCTTAGGAGGCTTAGCCTTTCTAAGAGGTGAATGGACACCTTCCCTTTCTTGACATTCTCATTTCTAGGATGGATGATCGTTCCATATTTCACCAAGTTTTTCGAAAGAAAACACACACAAAACAATATCTCCATGCTAGTTCTCATCATTTCCTAGCTCAGAAATTCAGGGTTCTCAGCACTCTTTCTACCCGTGCTCTAAGAATCTCTTATGATAGCCACCTCGAGCAGGAGAAATCTCATCTTCTCGACGTTTTTAAAAATAATGAATATAGCATATCTCAAAGCCTCAAGGCCTTTCACAAGGCCTGTAAAGCACTAAGAGTTAAACCTTCTCGTTCCGATATGATCTATTGTTGAATGCTAGTTTTGTTGTGCTAATTTCAACTTCAGATTTATAAACAAATGCTTGTCAATTGCTTCATGTGCATAGGTTCCCTTATGGTGTTTGTGAACGTAAACAGGTAGATTTTTATCAAGTTTTATTTTAAGTTCATGAGCCAAATAACATGAAAATCAAATGTTGAACAACAACAATTAAAAGTATAGCAAACCATCAAAGTGAACACTTAACACAATGTTTTGATGAAGGAGTTCACCCCTCTTGGGCTACATCTCCTTGGTCTAGCTTCCATGGCTTGAGCCTCTATATTAGATCAATAATGGAAAAAGTATGTTTTACAATGCTCTACTGCTCCTAAAACCTGCTTCAATGTGCTTAGAATACTCAAATGAGCTAGGAACACTTTTTCTGATCTCAATTTGGTCGAATTTTGCCAAGGTTATGACATAAACTATTTTCTCCTAGTAAACCTCCACTAAAACTAGAGGAACTCCAGTTAGTGATCCGGATTTAAACAGGAACGCAATAGATTATAGAGATAACCATAAATACAGAGATGTAATAACCATAAACACAGAGATGCAGCGGAAATAATACTTCATTTCATTACTGTAAAATACTGAAATATGCTTACAACCAGAAATGGAAATAAACCAGCTAGGGCGATGGTAGCTTATCTCTGAGAAGAGATGTGCGGCTACATGCCTCTGAACTGTTCCGAACTGTGTTACAATGAGGCTCGAAGGCCTATTTATTATTGAGAAACAATGGAAAACCCTTCACATCCCGAAACCTAACCCAAGAAGATGAAACGCCAAATTGTGGGCCCCGTTTGGGTAAATTGGTACATCAATTTCCCGGGGTCGTAACTTTGGCATACGATCTCCGTTTGACGCGTACAATAGCTCGTTAGAAAGATCTATCCGAGTACTACCACTTTGGGAGGCAACATGGGTCGCCCCAGAATCCCAAAAAAACGTCGTTTAGGGCCTCAAAACAGCTCCGGAAGTTCAGGACCCGAAAAACTGCTAAAAATAGTAAACTGTGTTGTAATTTAGGAAACTGAAAAGACTGAAAGAGACAGTTGTGGGGGTCCAAATGGGTTGGTGGGTGGCCACCAACATCCACCTGGATCATTCCTCCCCCCTTAGGAAGCAATGGTCCCCATTGCGTTGAGTTCCTCCATCTGCTGAACTTGTCCTGCAATCTCTGATGTGTCCAGTGATGGTGGGAAGCATGGTCGATGATGGTCCACATTGAATACTCGGTGCAAGCGAAGGAATGGAGGAATGCTGTGCTTCAAAGCATTGTTTCCCATAGCCTTGGTACTGTTGTGAGGACCATGTCGGAGTGGTCGGAGCTTCTGATGGGCTCTTGTAAGGCGTTCTTTCTGCAGATGTAACCAGAATTTGTTGCTCACCTGAAACTTGTGTGGTACCCACGTGGGTGAGGAGAAGTTGTTCCTGTGTTTTGTCATGACCGTATCCCTTTGTTGCTGCTGCTGCGTGGAGGAACCCTTTGCAGGGGTCATGGATGTAGCAACGATCTTCCCCTTACTTTGGGAGTGAACCAGACAGATGAATTTCCTGGTCTGTGATATGAGCTTGCTGCCTTTCTTGGTAGTGATCAAAGATGTGGCAGTAGGTGGGGCTACCTCCGGTATCCTGTATAATGAATTATTCAAAGAGATAATGACAGCGCGAGGCCTTGACTCATACACAGCATGTCGCCTCCACAAGTATGGTTGGCCTAATAATACATCACAAACATCCAGAGGTGTAACATCACACAATACCTCATCTGTGAAGGGTTTGATGCTGTAGGGAAGGCGGCACTGCTGGCGAACTTTCAGATCTCGTCCTTCATGAAGCCACCCGATACTGTATGGCTGTGGGTGTGGTATAGTTGGTAGGCCCAACCGCTTCACGACCTCTGCTGAAACGAGGTTCTTTTGGCTGCCACTGTCGACAATGAATTGTAGCGGCGAACCCTTCACCCACATCTGTGAGTGGAAAAGACGCTCCCCTTCCTCTGGATTTTCGGGCTCATCTTTCTGGATCTTGGCGGTGGCAACAGTGGCGCTGGGATCCGCATCGATGATCTGCTTCCCTTTTCCATTCCCCTTGTCGGGTTCTGGCTCAGGGTCAGAACATGCATCTGATTCAGAAGCCTTCAACTCGGCCACTAGCGACTGCTTGGTCCGACACTCACTTGTGTTATGAGTGGGACTCTTGTGGAACTCACACCACTTCCCTGTGTCCTTCTTCGGCTTCGTGGTGTTGTTCTTTTCTTGTGGCTTCGACGGGTTGTCTTGGGTGACCCCGCCTTGGCTTTGTCCTTTGGGCTTCGGATTTGCAGATCCAAAGTCTCGCTTCTTCTGTTTGAACTTTTGCTCAATTTTGACAGCGTATCGGTATGCTGTGCCGAGTGAGGAGATGTTCAAGAACACCATTTCTTCCTGGATGTATCTGTGCAAGCAACCACGGTATTTGAGCACCAGATGCAGCTCAGAATCTTTGATACCCAACTGCGTGCGAAGGGTATGAAAAATGTTTGTGAACTCCGGCACATCTTGGTCTCGTCCCTGCCGTAGTGTGGTCCATTTGATGTATTTGTCCTCATAGCTTCCGACAGGGTAGTACTGCTCCTTGATGGCATCCCGGAAGTCATTCCAAGTGGGTGTGGCTGAAAATAGTGAGCCTGTACTTTCATCCTTCTGCTCGCAGTAGGTTTCCCACCAGTCCTTGACGTGGGGGGCTGCTTTGAGAAGAGCGAAAACAATCTTTTCCCGACTTGAAAATTCATGAACAGAAAAATACCCATCTAGCAGATTTAACCATTTATCTACAGCATCTGCATCTATTTGACCCTCGAAGATGGGGATTTCAAAATTAACTTGTACCTTGAAGGGTGTGGCATTTCCAGAGTCGCTGTTGGAAGTCGATGCGTCGCCTCTGGGTAGCCGCTGAAGAATCTGCGCAAAGCTATCCATCATCGCGTTCCTTTGCCGCTCGAGCGCTTCTTCGAGCAAGATTTTGATAGGATCTCCTGCCCCCTCGTCTTTCTTCTCATCCGCCATGGGAGGCCGTCGGGATTTGCGAGGCTGGTCTTGCAAAGGTTCGACCAGTTCAAGCCCTAACTCCTTATATCCCGACCTCGTTGGGGACATGCAAAGAAAAACAGAGAAAAAGCAGACCGCTCTGATACCACTGATCCGGATTTAAACAGGAACGTAATAGATTATAGAGATAACCATAAATACAGAGATGTAATAACCATAAACACAGAGATGCAGCGGAAATAATACTTCATTTCATTACTGTAAAATACTGAAATATGCTTACAACCAGAAATGGAAATAAACCAGCTAGGGCGATGGTAGCTTATCTCTGAGAAGAGATGTGCGGCTACATGCCTCTGAACTGTTCCGAACTGTGTTACAATGAGGCTCGAAGGCCTATTTATTGTTGAGAAACAATGGAAAACCCTTCACATCCCGAAACCTAACCCAAGAAGATGAAACGCCAAATTGTGGGCCCCGTTTGGGTAAATTGGTACATCAATTTCCCGGGGTCATAACTTTGGCATACGATCTCCGTTTGACGCGTACAATAGCTCGTTAGAAAGATCTATCCGAGTACTACCACTTTGGGAGGCAACATGGGTCCATGTTGCCCCAGAATCCCAAAAAAACGTCGTTTAGGGCCTCAAAACGGCTCCGGAAGTTCAGGACCCGAAAAACTGCTAAAAATAGTAAACTGTGTTGTAATTTAGGAAACTGAAAAGACTGAAAGAGACAGTTGTGGGGGTCCAAATGGGTTGGTGGGTGGCCACCAACATCCACCTGGATCATTCCTCCCCCCTTAGGAAGCAATGGTCCCCATTGCGTTGAGTTCCTCCATCTGCTGAACTTGTCCTGCAATCTCTGATGTGTCCAGTGATGGTGGGAAGCATGGTCGATGATGGTCCACATTGAATACTCGGTGCAAGCGAAGGAATGGAGGAATGCTGTGCTTCAAAGCATTGTTTCCCATAGCCTTGGTACTGTTGTGAGGACCATGTCGGAGTGGTCGGAGCTTCTGATGGGCTCTTGTAAGGCGTTCTTTCTGCAGATGTAACCAGAATTTGTTGCTCACCTGAAACTTGTGTGGTACCCACGTGGGTGAGGAGAAGTTGTTCCTGTGTTTTGTCATGACCGTATCCCTTTGTTGCTGCTGCTGCGTGGAGGAACCCTTTGCAGGGGTCATGGATGTAGCAACGATCTTCCCCTTACTTTGGGAGTGAACCAGACAGATGAATTTCCTGGTCTGTGATATGAGCTTGCTGCCTTTCTTGGTAGTGATCAAAGATGTGGCAGTAGGTGGGGCTACCTCCGGTATCCTGTATAATGAATTATTCAAAGAGATAATGACAGCGCGAGGCCTTGACTCATACACAGCATGTCGCCTCCACAAGTATGGTTGGCCTAATAATACATCACAAACATCCAGAGGTGTAACATCACATAATACCTCATCTGTGAAGGGTTTGATGCTGTAGGGAAGGCGGCACTGCTGGCGAACTTTCAGATCTCGTCCTTCATGAAGCCACCCGATACTGTATGGCTGTGGGTGTGGTATAGTTGGTAGGCCCAACCGCTTCACGACCTCTGCTGAAACGAGGTTCTTTTGGCTGCCACTGTCGACAATGAATTGTAGCGGCGAACCCTTCACCCACATCTGTGAGTGGAAAAGACGCTCCCCTTCCTCTGGATTTTCGGGCTCATCTTTCTGGATCTTGGCGGTGGCAACAGTGGCGCTGGGATCCGCATCGATGATCTGCTTCCCTTTTCCATTCCCCTTGTCGGGTTCTGGCTCAGGGTCAGAACATGCATCTGATTCAGAAGCCTTCAACTCGGCCACTAGCGACTGCTTGGTCCGACACTCACTTGTGTTATGAGTGGGACTCTTGTGGAACTCACACCACTTCCCTGTGTCCTTCTTCGGCTTCGTGGTGTTGTTCTTTTCTTGTGGCTTCGACGGGTTGTCTTGGGTGACCCCGCCTTGGCTTTGTCCTTTGGGCTTCGGATTTGCAGATCCAAAGTCTCGCTTCTTCTGTTTGAACTTTTGCTCAATTTTGACAGCGTATCGGTATGCTGTGCCGAGTGAGGAGATGTTCAAGAACACCATTTCTTCCTGGATGTATCTGTGCAAGCAACCACGGTATTTGAGCACCAGATGCAGCTCAGAATCTTTGATACCCAACTGCGTGCGAAGGGTATGAAAAATGTTTGTGAACTCCGGCACATCTTGGTCTCGTCCCTGCCGTAGTGTGGTCCATTTGATGTATTTGTCCTCATAGCTTCCGACAGGGTAGTACTGCTCCTTGATGGCATCCCGGAAGTCATTCCAAGTGGGTGCGGCTGAAAATAGTGAGCCTGTACTTTCATCCTTCTGCTCGCAGTAGGTTTCCCACCAGTCCTTGACGTGGGGGGCTGCTTTGAGAAGAGCGAAAACAATCTTTTCCCGACTTGAAAATTCATGAACAGAAAAATACCCATCTAGCAGATTTAACCATTTATCTACAGCATCTGCGTCTATTTGACCCTCGAAGATGGGGATTTCAAAATTAACTTGTACCTTGAAGGGTGTGGCATTTCCAGAGTCGCTGTTGGAAGTCGATGCGTCGCCTCTGGGTAGCCGCTGAAGAATCTGCGCAAAGCTATCCATCATCGCGTTCCTTTGCCGCTCGAGCGCTTCTTCGAGCAAGATTTTGATAGGATCTCCTGCCCCCTCGTCTTTCTTCTCATCCGCCATGGGAGGCCGTCGGGATTTGCGAGGCTGGTCTTGCAAAGGTTCGACCAGTTCAAGCCCTAACTCCTTATATCCCGACCTCGTTGGGGACATGCAAAGAAAAACAGAGAAAAAGCAGACCGCTCTGATACCACTGATCCGGATTTAAACAGGAACGCAATAGATTATAGATATAACCATAAATACAGAGATGTAATAACCATAAACACAGAGATGCAGCGGAAATAATACTTCATTTCATTACTGTAAAATACTGAAATATGCTTACAACCAGAAATGGAAATAAACCAGCTAGGGCGATGGTAGCTTATCTCTGAGAAGAGATGTGCGGCTACATGCCTCTGAACTGTTCCGAACTGTGTTACAATGAGGCTCGAAGGCCTATTTATTGTTGAGAAACAATGGAAAACCCTTCACATCCCGAAACCTAACCCAAGAAGATGAAACGCCAAATTGTGGGCCCCGTTTGGGTAAATTGGTACATCAATTTCCCGGGGTCGTAACTTTGGCATACGATCTCCGTTTGACGCGTACAATAGCTCGTTAGAAAGATCTATCCAAGTACTACCACTTTGGGAGGCAACATGGGTCCATGGACCCATGTTGCCCCAGAATCCCAAAAAAACGTCGTTTAGGGCCTCAAAACGGCTCCGGAAGTTCAGGACCCGAAAAACTGCTAAAAATAGTAAACTGTGTTGTAATTTAGGAAACTGAAAAGACTGAAAGAGACAGTTGTGGGGGTCCAAATGGGTTGGTGGGTGGCCACCAACATCCACCTGGATCAGTTAACCTCATTAAAACTGAAGGAATCTCCGAAATTGGAGGACCTCTAAAAGTTTGGCGAACTAAACTTCAGTTTAATTTAAGGTTAAACATGTTTAATTAGTGCTAAAACTGGATTAGCGCAAATACTAAGCAGTTGCACTGACCGTTAGCTGGCGGCTTACGCGGAGGAGGTCACATGCTGTGGTTATGCACATTAATCCACGCGGTTATATGGAAAACCATTAGCATGCAGGTTATGCGATAGTGGTCACATATGTGGCATAAAGTTCATGGTTATGGTTTTCGTAGTTGCTAGATGAATAAGTCGCTAGCTATTACCGTCGGATGTTTGGTGTGTTCACATGGGAGGGGGCTGGCTCCCTCCTAACCCCCAACCATTAACATATACACAAGAAAATCAACGTGAAACCATAGTCTTGTAAGAACTATGGCGGCGGTGTAACGTTATGTCATGAAGTTTGTTGGGGCGAGGTCACGGGTTCGACCCCACCGACTTGCCCATTATTTTGCCACTACAGTGCATCAATGACCGACCTTTGGGGAGGGACACGTGGCGGCCTCCGGGCTTGCCACTTTTCCCCTCCTCATTGGTCCACTTTCAACCAATAGAAACATGCCACGTGACCACACCTGCAAACCAACCACAGGATGCCACTTTTTGAACTCTGATTGAGTGTTGACTGACCTTTGACACTGCCCAGTCACCTGCCACGTCAGTAGTGCGAACTGCTAATTGAAGTTGATGAGCCTCATTATTGAGTAATTATATGGGCCTTAATTCACCTCCTAGCTTAGTCAAACCAACTATTCTCACAACTTATTGCATACTTTTGATTATATTTTGTTTATGAAATGAGTTAGAGTTGGATATTTGGCTTTGTGGTCTAATGTGCATGTAATACAGGAATAAAGGATAAAAGTAAGGAAAAATGTAGGTATAAAGGATAAAAGCAAAGAACTATGGCAAAGACCTTGGTAAAGGCTCGAATGGGACAAGGGAAAGTAACTATAGAAGGTAAATCTTCCTCATTTACTACCCCTCCATTCGAATATTCCACCATCAGCTCGGAATGCACAAAACCATCACTTTGAAGACTAAAAGACAGCCAAGCAAGGGAAACGGACATAAAACAATATATCTTAAGTTGGTAGCCAAGCCTCCTTAATGGGAAGGAAGTTGTTATAGACTTCAAATGTATAAATAGAGAGGCTTAGGACCTCAGTAGGATTCAGACTTCTATTGTAAAACTCTGTTTCATTTATGAGCTACAAAGACTTGTGAAAATTTTCTCTGTAATCCATGGTTTTTATAATAAGAATGAGTTTTGTTTAAGCCAGCTCTGAGTTAACTCCAAGGGCTGAAGCTCTTGGGTTAGGGCCCGACCCAAGTAGCCAAAGCTCCTCTTCAATGTACATATATGCTAGCATAAGAGTTATGTTATGTTTATTTGCTTAAGTAGTTTCATGGTTTGCTGATTCATTTGCTCAAGTAGTTTTTTGGTTTCGATTCATTTGTTTAAGTATCTTTTTGGTTATGTTCATCTGTTTGAATAGCTTCCCGTTTCTGCTCATTTGCTTCAATAGTTGCATTGGCTTTAATTTTACTTCCATTTATGTTTTTTTAATTCACAAGTTAGTTAGAGGAAAAAATTACTATCAGGTTGTGCACAGGTGTCTCAGCCTCATCTCCTCCCTCTAGGACCATGACTTGAGGTACATACCCTTTAGCAGCCCCATAAACACGGGGTCTCTGGTTCTCGCATGGGCTATGGAGTTCACTGTTTAAAGCAGTTGTTTGTTCACCCGCACTGGTTCTCTCTGTCATTTTCATTTGAAATCGCCTCAAGCACGTTCCTCATGCATCGCTTCATTGTCATCCGATCACCAACAAACCTTCACAATCACCATCTGATTTAATATTTTCTCCAACTACTGCCTTGTGTGGAGTCCACCACTCACTTTATGAACTTTAAGTCCCCACCATCGATCTGCCTCGCCTGATCTGATGGCCATCGCGTCACCTCCACACCTTTAGGTGCTTTAAACCCCCACCGTCGATCTACCTTGCATGATCCGACGGTTGTCGCTTCACCCGATCGCCAACTAGCTTGGCTAATCTCCATTGTTGATCAACCCCGCCTGATCCAATGGCTATCGTGCAATCTCACCCGGATTAATGCACGAACGTTATACCCTTGAGAGCATGTGAGAAAAGTGGTTTTCTCATGCTATGTGTTGCACAGTAAGGTTAATCGCGTGAAATTTCCAAAAACTTCTTACAGCCTGAAGGGCGCTCGAGAAAGTACTTATTGCCTTAGAAACTCACTCCCTCATTTCCGCACATTTCGTTTCCCTGCGATATGATATCCACCGTCCATCTCTTGACTTCACCTATGTGATAAGATCTTAGCCGTCCATCGCTCCTGTTAGCCTCATCCGTCTATCTCTTGACTTCACCCCCGCAATTAGATCTCGACGATTTATCTCCTTTGTTAGCCTTGTCTGTCCATCCCTTGACTTAACCCGTGCAATATGATCTCCACCATTCATCGTGTGCATTCATCCTGTTCATCCATCTAGTTGCTTAAGCCTTCGCGATAAGACCTCAGCCGTTCATCCTGTTCATTAACCTTGTTTTCCCATCTATCTACGTAACCTCCTGTGATCCAATATTTGCCGTTCATTTGCCTTTCACCCGACTGATCCAACGGTTCTTATGCACTGTTTCTCCCTCACATCCTCCTTTCACTAATTTTGACCTCCGATTGCTTTTTCCGCTTGAAACCCGATTTAGCCTAAGTTTCTTTGTTACACCTTAGTCTAGTTTTGATGCTCTTTACTTCTGCAACTTAGATAATTAGCATTAGGTTAGTGTTAATTTAGCAATTCTGCTTAGCATAGTTGTTTAATTGGTTAGTTAGGTTATGGTGTAATTTAGCATTTCATGCTGTTTTCTTCATTACTGCAGTAGAGTAGCTCTCTCTTAGAATAGGTTTGCTCTCCTTCCATCAAAGATTTAAGCTTCTTCTGACCCTATAGAAGTTGGGCTTGGAATCCCTGGGTTCTCTTGCCAGACAAACAGTGATAACAGGTAGAACCTTCACTTCTACTTGTGCATATAGCATTGTCACCTCCACGTTTGTACAAACCCCGGGTTGATAAGTAAAGCTGGTAGAGCTGGGAGTTGCAACATTATTGTTGCAATACCTAGGCTCATCACTTTTTGGTGCTGTTGCCGGGGATGTGTCTAAGTAGAAGTAATCACTGCTTTCTTCTATTTCTAGTCTCCAAACTTTCTTTTCTTCTACTTCTAGTCTTCAACCTTCTTCCATTAATTTATTTATGCAAAAGTAGTCTAGTTTCTTTCTTTCATTTAGTTATCATTATCTGCTTTTCTTTCCATTATGCAAGTACTTTCTAGCTTTAACAAAACCTTACAAAAGCCAACCCAAAAACATTTCCTTTCATGCCTTGTAGGATTAGGGACACTTCAGGGAAATTCTTGTCAAATACCCCCACTGCATCCAAAAAGAAACCTTCTCTCTTCTTCAGTGATGGTGAATTGGAAGACACTTTAGGTGAGCAACCTTACCTATTTGAGGAACCTACAAAAGAAGAAGAAGAGGAAGAACCCATTCCTATTGAACCAATGGCTGGAAACCAAAATGACAGGAGAGATAGAGAGAGAATTGAGAGTGCCTTCCCCATCAGGGAAACCAATGGGGACACCAAGATGAAGAATATAAGCCCCTTTGCTCTACCTCATTTCCATGGCCTGACCATAGAGGACCCTGATACTTTCCTATTTGAATTTTCTGTTATATGTCGAACCTATGACTATACAGATGATGAGCAAAATTTAAAACTATTGCCATCTACCCTCAAGGATGTAACATTGCACTGGTTCATGGGTTTACCTAGAGATAGCATCACAACTTGGGCTCAGATGCAGCAGACTTTTAACAACAAATATAGGGACTACTGTAGGTCAAAGGACACTAAAGAAGATATTTTTAGGATGACCATAGGCCAGGATGAATCCTTAGAATACTATGAAGAAATATTCCAGCTTAGTTACAAAAGGGACAGGTGCACACTTGACCTTGAGTCACTAAAGTTGGCCTTTCTTAGAGGAATAAGGAAATATCTTATGGATACCTTAAATATGATAGCAGGAGGAGATGTCTACCAATTACCCTATGAGGATATTAAGACTATCTTTAGAAACCATTCTAGGGTAGCCAGGAAAAAGGGTAGGGGTAGTCAACCTATGGCCAGTACATCATCCTCTAACTTATCCATCAAGGGTGAAATTGGAAATATGCTAGAATATTTCAAAAGTGACATGATGCAAACCCTTGCCTTGCAATTGGACACCATGAACATCAAAAGGAAGCAAGAGGAAGCAGAGAGAGCTATGGCCATATTTCGTCCTAGATGCACCAGGAGGCATCCTAGGGATGAATGTCCATTGAATTGTATTAAGATTTGCTCAGTTTGTGAAGAAAACTACTCCACAGAGAAGTGCCCTTTTTTACCTGGACTCAAAGTTGAATATCAAGGAGCTGAAGGGGTCACTGAGCAGCTTTGCTACATCAACCAAAGAAGACCTCTTGGGCCTAGACCATACCAGTAGGGTATGCAAGGGCCATCCCATGCATATTACAACGCCAACCAAACCACAACTATACCTTCTTGGGGACACCCTGCTCATCCTTCCTGGTCTACACCCCCTCCTTGGTCCTATGCATCTCAGTATCAATCCTAGCCAGCTAACCAGTCATTTCAACCTTATGTTCAACCACCACATCAGTGGAATACCACACCTTAGGGGTGGAGGCCCCAATTCAAAAATTTTCCAGCCCTATTGCCTCCACGACCTTCCCAACCACAACTCCTGCACACTGCTCCACCTAAGCAACCCCAGATGCCTGCCCAGCCAAATTCGAATCCAAACAATAAGTAGGCTCAACAAGCATACAGTGAAGAGACATCATACCCAGCTTATGCTGTAGAAATCCAGGAGATCAACCTAATATTAGGGAGAATTCTCCCTGATAACCATCTCCCTCTCCACATAGGGAGGTTGAGGAAGAAAAAGAGGAAAGCAACCTTAAAGTAAATTCACCCTTTCTGAGAGATTAACCCAACCACTCTAGCCTACCCAAGAAGAAATTGAACTTCTGGGAGAATTGAAGAATCTATGTGTAAAGATCCCCCTTCTCCAAGAAATCAAAGATGTTCCCATTTATAATAAGTTGATAAAGGAGAAGTGTTTCAAGCATCTAGGAAGAAGAAAAAGGGATTCCCCTACCATCAATGTCATTGGGTAGTTGTCTGACTTAATGCTAGGGCAGGTAATATGTCCAAAATAGTTGGACCCTGGAAGCCCTGTAGTAGATGTGCACATCAATGACACCATTGTCCCACACACTCTGATTGATCTTGGGACTGCCATTAATGTGATGATCCAAGACACCATGCTCAAACTCAACCTCCAAGGGTCATTAAGGAAGACCACAATAGTTCTGTAACTTGCAAACCATTCCACAGTGACCGCTGAGGGAATTTTGGAGGATGTGATGGTCTCCATTGACTCGTGGTAGTACCCTGCAGATTTCCTAATTCTCCAGCCTAAGGCTAAGCTTACTAGTTACCCTCTCATCCTTGGGAGGCCATGGTTGGCCACAGCTGATGCTTACATTAGCTGCAGAGTTGGGAATATGACCATCAAGAATGGGCATATGTCCAAACAATTAGTCCTATACCCTCCCGCTCAACCTTCTCTAGAGAATGATTTACCTTTATGGTTAGAGGAGGAGGAAGAAGATGAAGGTTATTCTGCCCAACTTTATACTTTGGAAGTAATCATAGGAGGAGGACAACAAGATGAGGATGAATTAATTGAACACCTGCTCCAAAGTCCAACTCCTAGTTCACTGCCATTAGAAGAAGAAGTAAGAGAAACACAGGAAAATAATCCAATTAACCTATGCTTGGCCAATTCCAACCCCGTTCATGTCAAAACCATAGAAATTGGACTAGAGAGAACTTTGAACATTAACCCATCTCTTTCTGCTTTAGAAGAGGAAAAGCTATGTAACATGCTGAGAGAGAACCCAGAAGCTTTCGCTTGGAGCTATAATGAAATGAAGGGAGTACAACCCTCAATGTGCACTCACCACATATACATCAAAGAAGGTTGCAATCCTGTCAGGGAACCACAGAGGAGGATGAATCCAGCTCTTAAAGATATAGTCAAAGAAGAATTGAAAAAATTGCTAGATGCAGGATTCATTTACCCTATCTCAGATAGTGAGTGGGTCTCTCCTTTAGTGTTAGTTCCCAAGAAAAATGGTAAGTGGAAGATTTGTGTTGATTATAGGGAGTTGAGCAAAGCCACAAAGAAGGATCATTTCCCCATACCCTTCATTGACCAAGTGCTAGATGGCTTGGCAAGGAAGAAGTTCTTTTCTTTCCTAGATGGATTCAGTGGGTACAACCAAATCCAAATCTGTCCAGAAGACTAGGATAAGACCACATTCACCTGTCCTTAGGGTACTTTTTCCTATAGGTTCCTTCCTTTTGGCCTATGAAATGCTCCTGCAACCTTCCAGAGAGCAGTGTTGAGTATTTTTGCTGAATTAGTACATGATGCTGTGGAAATCCATATGGATGATTTTACACCTTCTGGCTATGATTTCCAAGAAGCCCTGAATAACCTAGGAAAAGTGTTACACAAATGCATTGAAATGAATCTGTCTCTCAGTCTAGATAAGTGTGAATTCTTAATGACTGAAGGGACTGTGCTAGGTCATTCAATATCTCAGCAAGGACTACAGGTGGACCCAAACAAAATAGCAATCATCTAAAGGGTCCCACCTCCACAAAAGCAGAGAGATGTCAAAAGTTTCTTAGGATTGGTCGGATACTACCAAAGGTTCATAAAGGACTTCAGAAAGTTTACCTATCCCTTGTTTGGATTGTTGGCTAAAGATTTGAGTTTATATGGTCAAAGAGCTGTCAAGAGGCCTTAGACATTCTAAAGGGTAAGTTAACTACTACACCAATCCTTAGAGGCCCAAATTGGGCCCTCCCCTTTCATATTCATGCTAATGCCTCACACAAAGCCATAGGAGTAGCCTTAGGTCAAGAAGAGGAGAAATTGCCCTATGCCATCTATTTTAACAGTAAGAACCTGTCAAAGGCTGAGCTAAACTATACTGTGACTGAAAAGGAACTCCTAGCTGTTGTGCATTCATTGAACAAATTTAGGAATTACATTACAGGCTATCAAACATTTGTGCATACTGATCATGTTGCAATCAAATATTTAATAAACAAACCAGATGTGAATGCTAGAATCATAAGATGGTTGCTTCTATTACAGTAGTTTGATCTAACTATTGTTGATAAGTTTGGGAAGGAAAATGTTGTTGTTGACTTTCTATCTAGAATGAATCTACCCGCAGGTGAAGAAGGAATGGTGGATGACTAGTTACCAGATGAGCATTTGTTTGCTATTTCAATTCTCTCCCCATGGTTTATTGATATAGCAAACTATCTGGTATCAGCACAGTTCCCACCAAACTTGCCCTCCAAAGAAAAGAGCAAGATAGTCAGAAAGAACGCCCCCTTCACCTGGATTGGGGGCAATCTATTCAAACTTTGCCCATATAAAATCTTAAGAAGGTGTGTAAGGGAAGATGAAGTCTTTGACATCCTTCTAACCTGTCACGATGGGCCTTGTGGAGGTCACTTTGCAGTAAAGAGGACAACATTCAAAGTGTTGCAAGTAGGCTATTATTGGCCTACTCTTCATTAGGATGTGAAAAAGTATATTAGTCAGTATGATTGGTGCTAGAGGATGGGAAAGCCTACTCCAAGAGATGAAATGTGCCTACAACCTCAAGTGACTTTCGAGCCATTTGACAAGTGGGGCATGGACTTCATTGGGCCTATCAACCCTCCTTCAAAGAAAAAACAACACATCATTGTGTGCACTACTAAGTGGGCTGAAACCAAATTCAATTAAGGCAACAACAAAAGAGAAGGTGGTTGAGTTCCTAAGGGAGAATATATTCTACAAATTTGGGTACCCTAGAGAGCTAGTCACAGACCAAGGCAGCTAGTTTACCTCCATCATGATTGAAGAACTGCTCATCCATCACAAAATCAAGCATAGGACCTCCACTCCTTATTATCCACAAGCTAATGGGAAAGTGGAGGTGACCAATAGGGCACTAGAGAACATCTTAACCAAGGTAGTGAGCAGTAGTAGGAAGGATAGGATAGAGAGACTAGTTGAGGCCACCTGGGCCTATAATACAACATGGAAGACCACCACTGGATTTACACCCTATGAGCTGGTCTATGGTAAAAAGGATGTGTTATCCATTGAATTTGAATATAACACATTGAGGATGGAAACCCAACTAGATTTAGATCTCAGTCATGCACAGAAAGAAAGGTTGTTACATTTGAATGGCTTGGATGAATTTAGAATGCAGGCCCTCCTACATACAAAGATAGTTCAGCTTCAGAGGAAGATCTGGCATGACAAGCACATCAAGGAGAAGAAATTTCAAGAAGGAGACTGGGCATTGTTATATGATTCCAGGTTTAAAGACTTCAAGGGCAAGCTAAGGACAAGATGGCTCAGACCTTATGTGGTGGAAAGATGCCATGACAATGGTTCAGTGCAAATCAGAACTATTGATGAAGAAGCCATTCCATTGCTAGTTAATGGACACAAATTGAAAATGTATAAGAGGCCTTTATAAAAAAAAGAGTTCATTGACAGTATCAATAAGACAGTGATGATGGTAGAGCAAGTTCCAACTCCTCCCTCATCAGGTCACTGAAAAAGGAAAAAATGAAAGAATAAGGGTTCAAGTGAAAATCTCCATGAGGCGCCTGAGTCCCATCTTTGGGTTGAAAACCTCATAAAGCGACCCAAGGATGAGAAAAATGAAAAAGAGTAAAAAGATCCTTGGGTGAAAACCTTCCATGAGGCGCCCAGGACAGATATCTAGGGTGGAAACCTCTCTGAGGCAGCCTAGGTGTTTCTTTAAAAAAAATATAATAATAAAAGAAAAAACATAATTGTTATTTTCAGGTGGGTGAAAAAGACAAGCAAGGAGCAAAGAAAAGATCCAGAGGGAACCCTGCCTCACATATATTCATCTCCTCCACTCCTTACCATGCATCCCTCCATCAATTCTATTGTTTTTCACTTCATTTCTTCAATTCAGGTGAATATTGTGTTTTCTAACAGAATCACCTCAACCATTACCATCATCCATGCATCCACATACACTCCTACTCCCTCTGTCCATTCATTACAACATCCTCATAGCACTAGCCAACAACATGATCAAGAAATTCTAAGGGAGACACCAAACATTGCCAAGTGGTAATCCAGGAGCTCCACAGCAGTAGCATCATCAAATCCAGGAGCTCCACAACAGCAACAACATCAAATCCAAGAGCTCCACAACAACAATAACATCAAATCCAAGAGCTCCATAGCAGCAACAACATCAGATCCAAGAGCTCCATAGCAGCAACAACAACATCAAATCTTCAGTCACAAAAACCTGCAAAAACTAATAAACCATCAACAGGCAACAGAGGAGGAAGAAGAATAACCATCAACAACACCTCTGATCTTTGACAACTGCAGCATGGCATCAAGACCACAGGTAAGTATCCCACTCGCTCACTCATATGCATCCTTTGATTAAAAGTTGTAAAGGTTAAGAGGTAGTTGGTTTATAAGCGAAAAGGTGGCAAAAAGGAAATTCTTTAATAAGGTAAAAGAGAATGCAAGAGTCCATAGATATAGTACTGTTATGGAAACCATTTGAGAATGCTTGAAGAACTAAGATTTGGGGTAGAAACATTAGCGCACCAAAGACTCAGCATACCCTATTTGTTGATGCAATCACTTATAGACTCTAGCAGCAAAGTAAAGGAAGGAAATTCCCAACAGTTAGTTCACCATGGGTTGATCAGTATCCTCATTGAGGATGCCATCCAAAACCTCAGGATCCCTATAAAATGGTCAGTCTTCAGAGACTTACCAGTAAAGGATGACATCAAAACCCTCATCTATGATGTTAGTCCTTCTATCAGTGAGGAGGAGGCAAAACAGGAAGAAGATACAAAGCTAGATGGATGAGATGAATACATAAGAAACTAATACAGAGGAACATGCTGAAACACAAGGAGGATGATGTTGAAACAGAAGAAGAAACTGATGGAGATGAGAAAGAACAAAAAAAGGAAGAATATAAGAAAAACAGAGAGGACAACTGTAGGAAAAGGAAAACCAGCTAGCATGTATGGCCAGCCTCTCATTAGAGGCCATCCAGTGTAGGATGCCAACTAAATCCTATACTCCTTACCTCAGAGAACAATGGCTGCAATTTTAGATTAAAACACTAGCACAAAGGAGCACCATGCCATTTCAAGACTGCACGCAGTTTATTGATCTTTGTGATCAAAGTGCACTAGAAGATAGGGCCAAAATGCCTGAGTTTTACTTGCACAACATGGCCCTCACAGACATGCATATTTGGGATCCTAATGCAAAGCTAGGAGATCTACGATTAATAGCTTTGGCATCATGGTGAAACCATGAGGAGTCAAGGGCTATAGAGATGAAAAGAATATTGGCCTGAGAGAAAAATGAACCTCTTTTCATCAGAGTTGAACAATCAAATCCCATGGCCCTAATCAACACCCATAATATAATTGCAAATAGTCCCCAGCTAGCACTTAGATAGCTTGCTGCCCAAGAGCAAGCAATTTCACATTTTGAGGATATGTTTAGGCTAGTAAGAGATGATAGTATACATGCCTGCTAAAGGAGATGAAACACTGCCACACAACTTGAAGATCAGATAATATCACTTCCCTCAAAGGTTGAGAGAGGCACTCAACAGGACACCTATGTATAAGCAATCAATGCAAAGGTTGAAGGTCAATTGGATAGGCCTAAAAACTCAGTCCACCACTACTCCTAGGGATGCTAGAAGGGAGAAAAGAAGAAGAGGAAGTGAGGCAGTGGGAAGAAGTAGAAAGGAAAGCAGGCTTCTATAAACAAGAAGAAGAGACCACAACAAAAGAATGGGATGTTAGAAAGGCTACCAGAGCCATGAAGGACATGGACATTGACTAAGTTGCTAAGAGGATGAGCAACACTTTCAGTAGGGGGGTGATGATGAGCCTCATTATTGAGTAATTATATGGGCCTTAATTGGCCTTAATTCACCTCCTAGATTAGTAAAACTAACTATTCTCACCACTTATTGCATACTTTTGATTACATATTGAGTTGGATATTTGGCTTTGTGGTCTAATGTACATGCAATACAGGAATAAAGGATAAAAGCAAGGAAAAATGCAAGTATAAAGGATAAAAGCAAATAACTATGGAAAATACCTTGGTAAAGACTCGAATGAGACAAGGGAAAGTAACTATAGGAGGTAAATCCTCCTCATTTACTACCCCTCCATTCGAATATTCCACCATCAGCTCAGAATGCACACAACCATCACTTTGAAGACCAAAAGACAGCCAAGAAAGGAAAGGGACAGAAAATCATTTATCTTAAGTTGGGAGCCAAGCCTCGCTAATGGGAAGGAAGTCATTAGAGACTTCAAATTTATAAATAGAGAGGCTTAGGACCTCAGTAGGATTCATACTTCTATTGTAAAACTCTGTTTTATTTCTAAGCTGCAAAGACTTGTGACAGTTTTCTCTGTAATGCATGATTTTTCTAATAAGAATGAGTTCTATTTAAGCCAACTCTGAGTTAACTCCGAGGGTTGAAGCTCTTGGGTTAGGACCCGACCCAAGTAGCCAAAGCTCCTCTTCATTGTACATATCTGCTATCATAAGAGTTATGTTCTGTTTATTTGCTTAAGTAGTTTCATGGTTTGCTGATTCATTTTCTCAAGTAGTTTTCTGGTTTTGATTTATTTGTTTAAGTAGATTTCTGGTTTTGTTCATTTGTTTGAATAACTTCCTATTTCTGCTCATTTGCTTTAGTAGCTGCATTGGATTTAATTTTACTTCCATTTGTGTTTTTTTAATTCACAGGTTAGTTAGAGGAAAAGATTACTATCAGGTTGTGCGCAGGTGTCTCGGCCTCATCTCCTCCCTCTGGGACCATGACTTGAGGTAGAGACCCTTCAGCAACCCCAAAAACACAGGTCTCTGGTTCTCGCATGGGCTATGGAGTTTGTTTTTTAAAGTAGTTGTTTGTTCACCCACACTGGTTCTCTCTGTCATTTTCATTTGAAACCACCTCCAACACGTTCCTCATGCATCACTTCATCGCCGTCCGATCACCAACAAACCTTCACAATCACCGTCTGATTCACTATTTTCTCCAACTACTGCCTCGCGTGGAGTCCACCACTCACTTTATGAAATTTAAGTCCCCACCATCTATCTGCCTCGCCTGATTTGATGACCATCTCATCACCTCCACACCTTTAGGTGCTTTAAACCTCCACCGTCAATCTACCTTGCCTGATCCGACGACTGTCGCTTCACCCAATCACCAACTAGCTTAGTTGATCTCCACCATTGATTAGCTTCGCCTGATCCAATGGCTATCGTGCAATATCACGTGGATTAGTGCACGAACATATCTACCCGAGAGCACACAAGAAAAGTGGTTTTCTCGTGTTACATGTCGCGTAGTAAGGCTAATCGCGTGAAATTTCCAAAAACTGCTTATAGCCTGAAGGGCGCGCGGGAAACTACTTACCGCCTTAGAAACACGCTCCCTCATTTCCGCATGTTTCTTTTCCCCACGATATGATCTCTACCGTCCATATCTTAACTTCACCTGCATGATAAGATCTCAGCTGTCCATTGCTCATGTTAGCCTTGTCTGTCTATCTCTTGACTTCACCACCGTGATTAGATCTCGACCATTCATCTCCTTTGTTAGCCTTATCCGTCCATCCCTTAACCCACGTGATATGATCTCCACCATTCATCATGTGCGTTCATCTTATTCATCCATCTAGTTGCTTAAGCCTTCGCGATAAGACCTTAGCCATTCATCCTGTTCATTAACCTTGTTCACCCATCTATCTACGTAACCTCCTGCGATCCAATCTCCGCAGTTCATTTGCCTTTCACCCGACTAATGCAACGGTTCTTATGCATTGTTGCTCCCTCACGTCCTCCTTTCACTAATTTTGACCTCCGATTACTTTTTCCGCTTGAAACCGATTTAGTTTGTTACACCTTAGTCTAGTTTTGAAGCTCTTTACTTCTGCAACTTAGATAATTAGCATTAGGTTAGTGTTAATTTAGAAATTTTTCTTAGCATAACTATTTAATTGGTTAGTTAAGTTATGGTGTAAGTTTAGCATTTCATGTTGTTTTCTTCATTATTGCAGTAGAGTAGCTCTCTCTTAGAATAGGTTTTCTCTCCTTCCATCAAAGAATTAAGCTTCTTCTGACCCTATAGAAGTTTGGCTTGGAACCCCTAGGGTCTCTTGCCAGACAAACAGTGACAACAAGCAAGACCTTCACTTCTACTTGTGCATATAGCACAGTCACCTCCAAGTTTGTATGAACCCCGGGTTGATAAGTAAAGCTGGTAGCCTTGGGAGTTGCAGCATTATTTTTGCAATACCTAGGCTCATCAGTAGTGACTGTACATTTAAAAAAAAAATTCCTCTATTTGGTAAAGCAGATAGAACGTGATATCTTCCTCATACAAACTCGGTTTTGAGTGAAACTAGTTGCATTGGGATCGTTTTGCTGAGACAGACGCGGTCGTTCAGGTTTCGAGTGATTATGAGAAATTTGATTTTTGAGCTAAATACAGAGAACCTGATCATTCCTCCCCACTGGAAGCCTTTTGAACCCTAGAAGATACTATCAATTGTTCAGTAGGTGATTGTACATCTCCCTCACCTTCTTGAACTACAACCATTTGGCCTTAGAAGGTTTTTTTCCCTTGAGTCCCACTCTAAGGTATTCGACATTCCTTCTATTCGAAGTTCTGGTTCTTTTGTCAAGTATGAGATCTTGCTAAAGTTCATTTAGATATTCTGGTGAGAAATCATCTATTGATGGCAATGGAGCATGCTCTCCTTGATCATCAATCAAAGGAGGCTCAAACAATCTCAAATTATCAACATTAACAACAGAGTATATTTGCATATAAGGAGGCAAATCTAGCTTAAATGCATTGTTACCAATCTTTTCCAGAATTTTAAAAGGACCATAATGGATTGGCTTAAGATTTTTACCTTCCCCTTGAAGTCTCTCTTTGCTAATATATAACCAAACTTCATCTCCAACTTGAAATTTATGATCGACACAGTGTTTGTCATGCCTTGCCTTGTAGTTGCTTTGACTTCTTCAAGTTGTTCCTGCACTGTGTGATGTATCAACTGAATTTGCTCAATGAACTTCCTTGCCTTATCGATGTCGCTATGACCATCGATGGTGACATCTTTCCAAAAGATGAAGTCCAATGGAAATCTTGGCAAGTACCTAAAACATGCCTCAAATGGCGATGTATTTGTGGAAGAATGATTTTCCCTGTTGTATGCATGTTGTATGTCATGCAACTGTTCATCCCACAACTTGGGATGTTTGTTGTAATATCCTCTAAGAATATGAATGATTGAACTGTTGATCACCTCAGTTTGTGCATCCATTTGCAGATGAAAGGTTGTACTCTTCTTCAACTTAGTGTCCATCATGTCCCACAAATTTGACCAAAAATTCCCAACAAATCGAGAATCTCGATCACTTACAATGGAAGTAGGAAGACCAAAATGAACCCAAATATTTTGAAAGAAAATATGATCTGTTTGTTCAACTGTAATGTTCTTTTAACATGGTGTTAGTATACTCATTTTTTTGAACCTGTCTACAACTACATACAAGTAATCATGACCTTTCCTTGACAATGGAATACCTCCTACAAAATCCATTGAGACTCTCCCATGGACATGAAGGTACCGGAAGTGGAGTGTACAATCCTAGTTTCCTATTGCTAGGCTTACTTGTTGTACACAAAGAACAACCTCTAATGAAACGAGATACATTATCAAACATGCGTGACCAATAACAATACCTTTGGAGATTCGTTATTGTCTTGCCTACACCAAAGTGTTGAGCAATCAATGAAGTGTGCGCCTCCCTTATGATATTGTTTCTTCCTCCCCGTGGAATACATAACTTGCCCAAGTGATACAACAAATTGTTATGTACATGGTAATCTAACTCTTCAATTTGGTTTCCTTGCCTCAAGTTTACATACACATCTTGAAAGTCATTATCATCTGCATATTTCTCAATGTAACTTTCATGTAAAACATAATTTTTCTTGAGTATAATAGATGAAGTTACAATAGGCCTAGAAATCATATTAGCTACCTTATTGTAGATTCCCTTTTTGTATTTGATAACCAAATGAAATTGTTGTAGAAAACCCATCCATCTGAAGTGTCGTGATTATAGCTAAAACTTTGACTTTGACTGTAAGTACTGCAATGGTTGATGGTTGATATGGATAATGGTGTCCTTCCCCATCAAGTAGTGTTTCCATTTTTGACACTTTGTACCAATGCATAAAGTTCTTTGTCATAAGTGGGATAGTTAGTGACAACTCCATTAAAAATTTCAGAATGAAATGAAATGGGCTTACCATGCTGCATAAGAACTGCTCCCATGTTGTAATCAATAGCATACGTTTGAATCTCAAATGGTTGTCTAAGATCTGAAAGAGCCAATACTGGCGTTGAACTGATCTTTTACTTTAAAGCATCAAATGCTTTTTGCTGTACATCTCCCCAATGGAAGACTTTCTTGACACTAGTCAATGCATGTAATGGTGTTGCAATGGAAGAAAAATTAGCAATAAATTTCCTCCAATATTGTGCTACCCAAAGAAAGCTTCTTACCTTTGTAACTATATTGGGCTTGGGGCACTTCAGAATGACCTCAACCTTAGAGGGGTCTATCTTCATCTCACCTCCTCCAACAATGTGTCCCAAATACACTAAAGAAGTTTTGCCAAATTCACGCTTTGACATCTTTAAAAACAACTATTATTTTCTCAAGACATTAAGTACTTTGTTAACATGCACGGCATGTTCATCTATGGATTGACTAAATATGAGAAGAGCATGTGTAAGACCGAAAGGCATAACAAGCCACTCAAACAATCCTTGTTTAGTTTTAAATGTGGTTTTCCAAATGTCCTCTTCAGCTATTCTAACTTGATGATAACCACTTCATAAGTCTGACTTAGTGAAATACTTTGCATACCTCAATTTATCAAGCAAATCATCAATTCTTGGGATTGGATAATGATTCTTTACCATGATTTTG
Source organism: Pinus tabuliformis (assembly GCA_031772625.1). Lineage (NCBI taxonomy): Eukaryota > Viridiplantae > Streptophyta > Pinopsida > Pinales > Pinaceae > Pinus > Pinus tabuliformis. Next base: position 419,980,913 of record CM062819.1, on the reverse strand, counting down.
TTCAGTGCATGAAAATCCACACACTTGCGCCAAGTTCCGTCCTTTTTTGGCACCAAGACAATGCGTGAACCACATGTAGAAAATCTGATGGTAGGTTAACCCGATAATGCAATAGAAATCAAAGCAGAATACTATAACCTACTTCTACTATCAATTTGTGGAAGCTTAAAGATCGAGCTGAACAATATAACCAGAAGGAGAAGAATCAATAACACAATACACATGAAAATACTTTGGGGAAAGCCTTAGCTAAAAACCCCACACTATTGTATTATCATACATGGTGGAAATACATAGGAATTATACAAAGCCTTAGCTCTCACATCTAGCTAGCTCTCAGTACAATCCTCATAGATGCTCACAGGCAATCTTGGCTTGTCTCTAGCCTTCCTTTCTGCCCTCCAACCTCCTATTTCCTTACGCTGTTCCTTGTGGATGATTCCCAGTTACCAAGTGGAAAACCCTGCCTTCAAAAACTGCGCAATCCTCAAGGATTTATCCTTGACTGCATGCATGATTTTTCTCCATTAGAAAACACATGCAACTAATAGTACACTGTCCTTGAATATTTATCTCAACTGGGTCTTTCTCATAATAGACATGCATGAGTTTCTAATGAGGGGACCTTCAGTTAATTGGAGTAGCACTAGTTGAGTGCATTAATGCATCAACTAACTGTTAACTCACTATTAGTTCCTCAAATAGTCTAAAACTAACTTAATTGGACTTAACTTAGTAAACCAAGTTAACTAATTACAACTCAAATATAACCCAATCTTATCTCCTTAATTTAAGGGATAACTCTTGCATGACTTCAGAAAGAATTCTAACTTGAATTTCTCCAACTAATTAATTTTAAATTAATTAATTAATTATTTCCAAGTAGCTATTAAGAATAAATTCGATTTTAATTCACAATTTAATTCAAGGACAAATTAAATTGGAATATTCTTATTGCCATATTTCAACACTCCCTCTCAACAAGAAAGGGATTATCTGCCACCTCGATCCTATCTCTATGGAACTCGAATTTACACTTTGACAATTCCTTTGTCAAAATGTCAGCATCTTGCTCCTCTGTCGAATTATACTGCAGCAACATGATCCTCCTCGCCTGTGAAAAGCCATAGGCAAGAAATCTTGCCTTATGCTTCCCCACACTACCATCAACAACTTGCTTTACCTTGTAAATCCAACAGGAACTCACAACTGACTTGTTCTCCGGTCTTGGAACCACGTCCCAAACACTGCTACGAACTATGGAGTCATACTCCTCCACCATAGAATCAACCCAAATTGGCTGCTGCATTGGCTCCTCAAAGGAAGATGGCTCGGTCTCAACACATTCCCTAGCAAGGGCCATGTATCTAGTGTACCTCTTAGGTGACTTCCTTTGTCTGTGCTGAGAAGATGGTGCTCCCACATTCTCTCTCACATCCTTCGACAATCTGTCAGCTTCTCTTATGCGCTTCCATCTCTCTCTAGAAGACTCTACTTGAGTGGATGTCTCCACTCCTGGAACCTCTGCATGTGTCTGATTCACATTAGTCTGAGGCTCCTCTTCCTTAGGAACCAACAATTCCTCCACAAAAATGTAGTTGGAGCTACCTCTCAAGGAAAAATCGCATGGCCTTCTGCTCATCAAACTTGAGATCTCTGTGAACCATTGTCCTCCTACTGGTAGGAAAGTATACCCGATAGTTGTGAGGTGTATCAGTGTACCCCACAAATATCCCAAACTCTGATGTTGGCTCAAGCTTCTTCGGTGCATCCTTTATCACATGGCAATATACCAATGAGCCAAAGATCCTGAAGTGGCCCACATCTGGTCTCTTACCGGAGAAAGCTTCTTCTGGTGTATTCATCCCAAGTATGTGATGCGGGCTTCTATTTTGAAAATAGACCACTGTGTTGATTGCCTTAGCCCACAAGTGAAGTGGTAGGCCTTGGTCATGCAGCATTGCCCGTGCTGCCCCTACAATAGTTCTGTTCTTCCTCTCGACCACCCCATTCTGCCGTGGGTTATGAGGTGCCGTCAACTCTCGTTTAAGTCCTTCCGTTGCACAAAAGTCCTTAAACTCTTGAGAGACATATTCTCCATCGTTATCGCTTCTCAAGGCCTTGATCTTCTTCCCTAACTCTTTTTCGACCAAAGATTTGGACTCACAAAACTTTGTGAAAGTTTGGTCCTTCTTCTGCATGAAATAAATCCAGCATTTACGAGAATAGTCATCAATGAAAATCTCATAATATCTTTGCTTCGCTGTGGATGCCATCAAGAATGGTCCACACAAATCAGTATGAACTCGATCTAAGATAGCCTCTGCTCGACTGTCTCGATCATGAAAGGAAGACTTGGTGTACTTTCCCAAGGTACAACCTTTGCATGTGTCAACTTGCTCAAGTTTTCCTTTGGGAACTCCTGTAGATATCTGCTGCATTATCTTCAAAGCCCCATGATGCAAATGGCCCAACCACCTGTTCCACAACTCGCCAATGTCTTGGCTTTGCACCAATTTTGCTTTCGTACTCAATGCTACACAATCATATGCTTCTAGTTTATAGAGATTCTTCACCTGAATCCCTATCCTCTTGGTCTGACCCATGGCTATGTGTCTTAGGAATTCCTTTCCTTTACTGAAGACAACATCGTAGCCTTTGTCCTCCAACATCGCGACTGATACCACGTTCTTCTTCAGTCTAGGTACATACATCACATCTGTCAAGGTGAGAGGAGCTCCATGCTCCCTTTGAAAAGCAACCGTGCTCACTCCTGAAACACTATACCTTTCGTCATCACCCATCTCTATGCGCATCTTGAGGTCTTTCTCCTCCAAGGCACTGAATAATTTTTTATCACCGGTTATGTGGAATGAGGCTCCACTGTCAAGATACCAGACAAAACCCATCATTGATGATACCATGCATGCGATGAGGGTAAATTCCATTTCGAACTAAGAGGCTAATGCCTCACCTTCCAATCCTTCCGAGGATCACTTCTTGGACTTCTTCGATGGGAAATTAGTCGCATAATGTCCCATCTTGTGAAAATTAAAGCATCTTACTTTAGACATGTCACCCTTCTTCCCTCCATGAGAAGAATTCGATTTGAAATGGGAAGCCTTCCCCTTCCCTTTCCTTGCCTTACTTGTAAGACCAGATTTTCTTCATCATCATTCTTGGATGAAGAACCATCTCATGTGCTCCTCCTGATCTCCTCCTACATAAGATCCGACCACAATCGTTCCCAATCCAGTAGTTTCTCCCTTTCATTCACAGAGTCCTGGTAGCTATTCCAACTCTTTGGAAGGCCAAGGAGAGAGAGGCTCACCATATCATTATCGACAATAGTTATTCCCACACTGCCAAGCTCATCTCTGCAAGTGGTGAGCTTGTTCAGATATGTGGAAATAGTATCGCCCTTCTCCATCTTGATTCTTCGAAGCTTATCCTTGAGCGCCAATTTCCTCTGGTTGCTACTATTCTAGTAGAGGTCCTTCAATGTCTTCCACATTGAAAATGGAGTATCCTTCCCATGGAGACTTGAGACAATATGGTCTCGAACTCCCTCAAGGATGATCTGTCTCGCCTTCACCACAAACTTCTTCCACTCAACCAACTCTTGTGCATTAGTTGAAACTGGCTTTGGGATTTCTTGATTAATGATTTCCTTCAAGCCATTGTCTTCTAATACATGCTATGTAATTCAAGCTACCTTCCAAGGCATACTCGAGTCTCAAGCCATAGAATGCCATTGGCCAACCTTGAAGTATGATATGAATTCGATTTTCATTTGCAACCTCGAACTTCAAAATTCGAATTCTCTTCTCAGTATACTGTTCACAGCTCTGATACCATGTAGAATATCTGATGGTAGGTTAACCCGATAATGCAATATAAATCAAAGCATAATACTATAACCTACTTCTACTATCAATTTGTGAAATCTTAAAGATCGAGCTGAACAATATAACCAGAAGAAGAAGAATCAATAGCAGAATACACATGAAAATACTTTGGGGAAAGCCTCAGCTAAAAACCCCACACTATTGTATTATCATACATGGTGGAAATACATAGGAATTATAAAAATCCTTAGCTCTCATAGCTAGCCAGCTCTCAGTACAATCCTCAAAGATGCTCACAGGAAAACTTGGCTTCTCTCCAACCTTCCTCTCTGCCCTCCAAGCTCCTATTTCCTTGCGATGTTCCTTGTGGATGATTCCTAGTTACCAAGTGGAAAACCCTATCTTCAAAAACTGCACAATCGTCAAGGATTTATGCTTGACTGCATACATGAGTTTTCTCCATGAGAAAACACATGTAACTGATAGTACACTGTCCTTGAACATTTATCTCCACTGGGTCTTTCTCAAAATAAACATGCATGAGTTTCTGATGAGGGAATCTTCAATTAATTGGAGTAGCACTAGTTGAGTGCATTAATGCATCAATTGATTGTTAACTCACTATTAGTTCCTCACCCGGATGCGGGTGATTTAATGAGCCGTTAATGCCCATACGAGCGACGCCGGCATCGGGCATCATCGTGGAGCAAGTAGGCGATTTATGGCAGCGCATTAAATCCCATTAATGAGGAATTGGATGTACAACATGCGGAGTAAGTTCTTCAAGATGATGAGCATACGATTCATTTCAATTGCCCAGAGCTCGACATTCTCTCTGGCTCATTCTAGCAGAGACATTCCCGGTCGAATTGGTTCACAGGAGTTAGGTGCAGAGCTGAGCATTTGGAAGCCATCATGGCTCCATAGAAGCCCGCATCTGGCCAGCCTCAAGCATTTAATTACGGTTCTTCTGGCTCGCATCTGGTATGGTCAATGTTTTTTCTTTTGGTATATAACTGTAATAGGTCGTGTTACGGTGTCTGTTGAAGCTGCTTGGGCAGGGTGTGGGACTCATTCAGACAATTCTGGAATTTATTTAGGGGTTCTGATTTCAATATGTGCGGTGCTTTCCCTGGGCGCTCTCTACTCTGAGTACGGTTATCCTCTGTTTGTTTCAAATTGGGGTGGGTCGTTCATCTTCCTCCTGCAACCCTTTTGTTCTCTTAGTTTATCAATCATTGATGCTATGGCCCGACGTCGAGGAATTTCCCGGAGGGGTAGTAGTTCAGGCACTCGTGGGGGTGTTAGAGGAAGGGGAGGTCCTGTTCCACGACGCATTTCCCCGCTAGCTTCTGTCTCGCCGGCCTCACCATCATCCGACCACTCTGGTCCGTCCCTCTACAGTTCTTTCCACTCCTCCCGTTTCACATTTAAAAGCAAGCTAAACAAGCCTACTATCTCTGCTATTATCACAGTCATCTTCTCAGAGGAAGAAGATGACCTCTCTGGCTCTGATGAACAATCCATGGACAGGACTCTCTCTCAGAATTCTAAGGATTCTCAAGGAAGCATGGCAGAGGATATCCTCAATCTTCCAGAGGTGCAGCAGGCCGAAGGTCATGAAGAGGACGCGCGTCTTCAGCAGACTCCTTCACACAAGGTGCTCATTCCTTGTGCACCAGCGCAGTTCTCAGGCACTGTTCTGTATCCGGTGATGCCTCTTGGTCGGAGTATTATGGATGTCAAAGACAATGTGATGATTGAATGGGTCAGCTCTCCTTGCAAAGCCAACGATGCAGATGCAGAATTACCACCTCAGGTTGAAACAATCAACGACGAAGAATGATGGAGCAGATCGGACGACGGTGGAGGATTTCGGAAGGCCCCTTTTTGCTGAAATTTACGTCCCGAAAAGTCAGAAATGATGACGTATGTAGAGAGCCACGCGTCAATAGGAGATTATATCGGGCTCGTTCATACGGAAACTGCTTGCTGGTCGACGGCGGCCCAATATGCTGGCGGTTTCGGCTAAGCGGTTTTGTGCTGCCTTTGTTGTCCACGTCCGCATTTTTCTGTATAATTCTCCATCGTCTTCTAGTTTTTGGTTTTTGGTGGTGGTGTCTAGTTCTACAGAGTCTTGGGCTCTCGTTTTTTATCTATGTAAACAGACAGTTGAGATCTGATGGAAGAATTTTTTTGACAGAGGGCTGGATTTAGCCCCCTCAGAGGTTCCAACCTCTTTGTAAATATTTTCCTCTTTTATTTATACATAATAGAATAGTCTTTACTCAGAAAAAAAAAAAAAAAAAAAAAAAAAAAAAAAAAAAAAAAAAAAAAAAAAAAAAATAAAATAAAATTCACTATTAGTTCCTCAAACAGTTTGGAACTAATTTAACTGGAATTAACTCAGTAAACTGAGTTAACTAATTACAACTCAAATATAACTCAATCTTATCTCCTTAATTTAAGGGATAACTCTTGCATGACTTCAGAAAGACTTCTAACTTGAATTTCTCCAACTAATTAATTTAAAATAAATTAATTAATTATTTCCAAGTAGCTGTTAAGACTAAATTTGATTTTAATTCACAATTTAATTCAAGGACAAATTAAATTGGAATATTCTTGTTGCCATATTTCAACACCACATGGCGAAGTAGATGGGCGTATGATACCTTTGTTCAAAACTTTTGGAATTTGCTTATTGATTTCCATGCTCTCCATAATCGACATGCGATACATGCCAATGTTTAGAAGTGGAACATCCTGTTGCAGTTGTATCTCATGCTGAATTCCCCTCTTGGGAGGTAACCCCTTTGGTTCCTGAAACATCTCGCCATGCTTTATTGCCACATCAAACAAATCAGATTTTAATTTGTCATCACAAACTTCAAAATATTCATAATCAATATCATTCTTTTTCTTGATCATGAGAAGCACAAAATGTTTTCTTGCATTTACTAGCCTCTTCATCTGCCCTGCATTAGCCAAAGAATTTTGTAGCTTTTTGTGATAGGCTCTCACAATGTACTCCACCCCATCCTTGAGAAATAGGTATTTGTTCTCATGGCGATAAAATACTGCTTTCCTATCATACAAATAAGGACTTCCCAAAATGAGTCGTGAGATGTCAAGTGGAACTACATCTAACTCAACTTCATCAATGAACTTTTCAGTCATGGCAAACTTGAATAAACATTTCCTTGTAACCTGTAAATTTGCATTATTGACTATCCAACCCAATGGATATGGCTTGTGATGAGGTACAGTTTCAAGGTTAAGCTTTTTGACCAAGTCTTCTGAAATTAAGTTTGATTGTGACCCACTATCAAATAATGCATCAATCTTTGTATGATTTGAAATTACCTTGACATGGAACAACTCTATTCTTGATTCTTCATTTGGAGTGTTGTTATGACTATGTGAGGAACTAGTGCTTGCAACAACTCCTTTTCCTTTTGTGACCATGGCTGAAATCTTGGTCTCATCACCAGAATATGATCCAAGATCATGTTGTGTGGTAGCGGTTGTCTTTTGTTTTCCCTTATTGTTTGGTTTCTTAGGCCTTAGTTCGGGATGTAATTTCCAACAATGGGTTTCATCATGCCCAAATTTGGAACAATGTTGGCATATATTCTTCTTCCCTTCTTTCTTCACACTTGCATTCTTCTTTCACTTCCATTTTCCACCCTTTTCTTTCCTCTTAACCTTGAATGGCTTCTTCTTACTACCCTCTTCCTGAATGTTCTTTCCCCTTGCTTCAAGGTGCATGGCTTGCACACATACCTCATCCAAATTGCTTTGATTGAACATAAGGATAGTATGTTTTAAGTAGGAATGTAAACCCCCAATATATTTCAATAGTGTATCTTTGGAATTCAAGTTTACTCCTAACAACAAAGCCCTCTTTCTAAACTCCTGGGTATAGTCTTGAACTGTTTGGCCCTTGAGTTGCCTAAAATTTTGCCAACTCATAATGCCTTTTTGCATATAGGCTAAAGGATAAAACTATCTTTTAATTGCAGAAACAAATTCAACCCAAGAAATGGATATCTTACCATGAATTCACATTTTCTCTTGAGTCTTTGCTTCCCACCAGACTAGTGCTGCTCCTTCTAGCCTCAATGAAGCCAACTGGATCTTTATGTCATCTTCTTGAAGGTTCTGAATTCTGCAATAAACCTCCAATTGTCTAACTTTTCTGCATTCACCTCACCATTGTACATGGGAAGTTCAAAATTAATGTCCAATTTAAGTAAGGGAATTTTTTCCTTCGGGGTTCTTGAATGAGTATGAATAGTTTTTGTGGTGGAAGTGGAAGATGTTGCTGTTTGAGATGTTGAGGATGATGAAGATGATAAGAAAGATGATGAAGATGGTGGAGATGGAGGAGGCTTTCCTCCATTACCCTTTGAATCCTTCTTTTCATATTTTTTTATCTCTTGAGCTTCCCTCTCCATGTGGAGGCTTAGAACTCTCTCCAACCATTCTAGTATTCCTCTCTTCATAGAGGACTCTAACCATGTCAGTTAAGTCATAAAAAGCTTTCTTGAATGCTTCCTCTTCTGAAAGACCTTCAGTCTCTCTTGCTCCAGACATGATGGCTTTGGATTCAAGCTCAGCTTTTGGTATTGCTTGTACCTCCTCAATCTCAATTGAAGGTAAAACTTGAGGTGCTTCAAGTGCAGCTGGAATTGGAACTTTGGGTGGAGATTATGGCCTTGTGGCTCTCCTTCTTCTAGGCATTACCTCAGGAGTTGGAACCAATAGTTTCCCTACTTGCACAAAACTCAAACAATCAAGAAAATAACCTTTGCTCTGATAGCAACTTGATCTGTTATTGAATGTTAGTTTTGTTGTGCTAATTTCAACTTTAGATTTATAAACAAATGCTTGGAAATTACTTCATGTGCATAGGTTCTCTTATGGTGTGTGTGAATGTAAACAGGTAATTTTTTTTATCAAGTTTTATGTTAAGTTCATGAGCTCTACTGTCAGATGGATAAGCCGCTCACTATTACTGTTAGATGTTTGGTGTGTTCACATGGGAGGGGGCTAGCTCCCTCCTAATCCCCAACTATTAACATATATCGCAACAAAATCAATGTGAAATCATAGTCTTGTAAGAACTATGACAATGGTGTAACGATATGTCATGAAGTTTGTTGGGGCGAGGTCGTGGGTTTGACCCCACTGACCTGTCCATTATTTTTCCACTACAGTGCGCCGATGATCGACCTTTGGGGAGGGACACGTGGCAGCCTCCGGGCTTGCCACTTGTCCCCTCCTCATTGGTCCACTTTCAACCAATAAAAACATGCCACGTCACCACACCTGCAAACCAACCATAGGATGCTACTTGTTAAACACTGATTAACAGTTGATCGACCTTTGACCCTGCCCAGTCACCTGCCACATCAGCAGTATGGATCGTTGACTGTACATTTTTTTCTTCAGAAATTCCTCTATTTGGCAAAGCGGACATAACGTGATATCTTCCTTATACGAACTCGGTTTTGAGTGAAACAAGTTGCATTGGGATCTTTTTGCCAAGATGGACGCGGTCATTTAGGTTTTGAGCGATTCTGAGAACTTTGATTTTTGAGCTAAACACTGAGCACCTGATCACGATCCTATCTCCAAGGTTTATCTCCCGTATATCCAAGGAACCACAGATAGGATTTCCCATATCCTTAGGAAGATTAATGTCTCTTCTTCGTTCAAGCCTCTCAACACCATTAACAATTCTCTTAGATCTGTTAAAGACCCTATTGAACCTAAGGACACAAAAGGTGTTTACCTTGTTCCCCGCTCCTCTGATATTCCCTATATTGGAGAAACAAGTAGGTCTATTAAACAAATAATCAATGAACATGCTGCAAATATTAGACATAGTCGATCCCGCGCATCGGCCCTAGCCAAGCATGCAAAGAAATTGAAACATGATGTCTGCATTGAAGATTCCAAGGTCATTGCTAGGGTTGATCATTTCCACCACAGGAAACTTAGGGAAGCGATTGAGATTGAGAGGCATGCCAAAAATATGAATAGGGACGATGGTTGGAAATTGAGTAAGAGCTGGATTTTGGCTCTCTCTTCATGATTCTTCTTCCCTTTCTTATCCTTTCTGATCTGCTTTTATTTCAGTCTAGTTTCATCATTTATCCCTTATTATCCTTATTAATGTTCGTTAATTACATATGTTTAACTTCCTCTCTTTAAATTATGCTTATCCCTTTAGCAACTCCCCCCGCCCCCTTTTTTTTGTAACCCTTAAAAATTTGGATTTTTTATTTTATCTCCCCTCTTGACCTTTCATCTTAATGAATTGTGGACCATTCTCTTCCTTTTTATTATTTTTGCATTATTATTAAGTTTATTGATACTACTAAATTATAATACCCCTAATAATATATCATGATGTAAACTCCTTTTTAATTTACAAATATTAACAATTCTTAACCTAAAACTCCTTTTTAATTTACAAATATTAACAATTCTTAATGTTACACAGTAATTTATCACTGCCTTCCTATCAGTCACCCTGCTGTGTCCAGAAGTCACAATCACTAAGTGTTTGATCCCTGAACTGGCTTAAAACCCATTTTTCCAAAGTTTTGTGCATCAGCGCGTCTGTTCCTAAAATAACCGCGATGACCAGCGCCCCACAGTGTATTTCGTGCGCTGCCATCGCGGAAGAACATCACTTTTCCGCGATGACGCACAGCGCGGCTTTCGCGTGTCCTTCCGCGCTGACATGACTTGTTCAGTTATTGTTATGTGCTGACAGCGCGGCAGTCTCCATATAATCCGCGCTGATCCAGTTTGGGCGAATTTGTTCAAACAACCAGCCTTCCAGATCTCTCCAGGCTTGGTTGTTAGCTTTGTGAATATCGACTCCCTTCTGTGGCATGTCTGTTCGACCCTTTGCAACAACTCCCCTTGAAGATAAGTTCATCCTTCCACCTTTTTAGGAGACTCCTTCTCCTATATAAACTTCCACCATTACCATGAGCAGCTAGTTAGAAACTAGTGGGAACTAGCTAGACTTAGCTTGGATTGTACAGAGCTTGTAGTGCTCAGATTGCTGCTATAGGTTTGGTGTGTTAGGAGTGGAAGTGATTGATTGCTTTGGGAAGTTTGTTTGTGACATTTGTGTGAGAGAGAGAGAGTTGTTTGTCTTGGGAGAATCATCCTCAAAGGTGAATGCTTGAGATACATGCTGACTGATCCCTCCTGAGGAGTTTACCGACGTCAGAACATTTGGTTGTACTCTTCTCTATTCTGATTAATAATAGATGACTGCTATTATTGTTCCATTCTCGTTTGTTTATGCAATGGATAAATGTGAATTATGTCTTTTCTGACTGGCATATAGTTACTTTTACTAGATTTTACGCTTGCATTTGCCTTCTCTTCGTGTGCGCAGGTGTCCATTCGCGGGGATCGCGGAGGACTGTGACCAGCTGAAGCGAAGGAGCGAAGGAAACATCTCTTCGTCACACGACAGCGCAGGAATCCAAGTAGGTGCTCTTTACTTCTTGTTTAATTGTAACTAGGAACATGCGTGGCAGCATTGTGTGATTGTTGCTAGACCCCTATTGGGCTAGTAGGGATCGCCTCTATCCGTAGAGGGGATTTACCTTCTCAACAATTTGGCGACTCCGCTGGGGAAAAGCCTTTTTGTCTCTTGAGTCCACTTTTGTGTTTGGCTTTGATTGATCTCTTTGTGGGTTTTTGGGATTGTCTTTTGTTGCTTATGAACTTTCTGGGTGTTTCTGGAAAGCGTCTTTATTATTAAAAAGCTCCTGCCTTTGGTTTGGGAAGTTTTTATTTTGGCTTTCCTTGTTTTTTACTCCCAGCGCGTTTTATTTCGGAACAGTCGCGCTGACATCGCGACTCTGTTCTTTTGGTTTTCTCTTCATCGCGCCTGTACGTCTAACAGCCGCGCTGACCTCGTTTTCAAGGGCAGCGCGCTTTATTCGTGTTCTTCCGCGCTGACATCGCGCCCCCTCTTCTTTGCGATCTCGGTCATCGCGTCTGTGTGCCTTATATCCGCGCTGACCTCGTTTGTCCTAGGGCAGCGCGCTTTTTCCCTGACTTTCCGCGCTGACGTCGCAAAGTTGCTGAAGGCCTCCCCCTGTCAGCGCCAAGTTGCTGAAGGCTACCCGCGCTGAGCCTGAAAAACTCTTTTTTGTCCAATTTGACCTCCTGAACCTCTTGCTGTGACTTTCCCTTCTTCTCCCCACTTGTCTGATGACTTGTTTTTCACTCTCTGAACTTTGAACTGTTTGATTACGGAGCTCAACTCCATAGGGTTTCGTTTTGCTTGGTTTTAAGTTTGTAAACAACTTCCCTTCTAGCTGCTTGGTTCATGTTTTCATCCTTACTTTTGCGATTACTGGATTGTGTTTGGGTCTCTAATTGACTGGTTGCGACTCTGGTCCGTCGGATGTTTGCTTTTCTCTATTTGATTTCACGCTCTGAACCCTAGGACATCTAGTGGCCGTGTGTGTGTCAAGCCTCCCGTGAGGATCCCTGTTTGCTTGATTGACCAGCTCGTTCTAGACTCGCTTTTCGCATTTTTTCAGTGATTGTCAGAGTGTATTGGTTTGTGCTTCCAAGTGGTCTTTTTCGCTTCCTCCTTGCTTGCGATCCTTGCTTGTTTTGCAGAGCTTAGATCACATAGCTCGTGCATTGCCTTGTTTCCCTTTGATTTCGAGACTTTGGTTGAGTGTTTTCGGGAACTTCGTGTGCTCTCATTAAGTAGTTTACTTGGTGTTCAAGTTCCTCCAAATTCCTTTAGGTGTTTTATGTCACTAAAAGAAAACGAATTAGCAGCTTACTTTAAAATTCAAAAAGGAAAAGAACATTTCATTGATTTCCATTTTCAAAAGAAAAGTTTCCTTTCCTCGCTTTAGTTGCATTTAGCTGCTTGTTTGTTTGTATTCGTTTTGTTTAAAAAATTCTTTGCTCTCTCGTAGCTAGAATTCATCGAACGAAACGAAATTCTTTTGCATATAGATTGCATCTAAGTAATTGTGAGCGAACATACGATAGAGCTTGAAATCGAAACTTAATCTCAAGATCAACTATAAAATGAACCAAATGAATCTAAAAACGCATTGGAACTAAACGCAAATATTTAGAGGTCTAGGTTAGAGACGTGTTCCGGCGTCTTAAAACATAGTCACTGTTGTTTCACATTAGGTTGGGTGATTCCTCCTTCTGTGACTCGATAGTGGTCTAATACGGACTGCGCTCCCACGTACCGTCGAGTATATAGGGAGACCCCACTAGGCTTTTATCCTTTATCCATAGGAAGCCGAGTCAGCCGCCCTACAATTCGCAATGCAGTGAACACAGCATTCACGAAGATTGACCACCCGTACCCTAAAAAGTATTCTGTGGTTTTGCGAAGAGTTTGGCACACCCTCTACCTAGAGTTCCAGAGCAGTCACTTTTGATCCTTTTCGGACTCCTTAAACGAAAAGGTGCCTGTGAGCGTCTTGTCACTTCGTGCTCATTAAACATTCGAAGGAGACTGGAGTCATCTTTGTCCTTTTCTCGACTCCTGAAATATGAAAAGGTCAAGTTTGGTCCTTGCGTCTTAAAAATTAATTTGGCCACGATAACATCTCCTTTTTTAGGTCTTGTGTGCGATAGTTTTGAGTAGGCTTTTATCGATAGTTTCCTTTAAGAGTTCTAAGGGGTCTGGTCATCCTGGCTGACCCATCAACTCCCGGTATAAGTGACCAAGGTTCTCAATCCTCTGTTGCTCCCGAGGTACCAGTTGAAGGCGGTACTCTTCCCATTGTTCCGAGTATCCAGCCTATTAACGTACGGTCCCCAGGCAACCCAGATTACTTGGAGGATTGGAATCCCGTCTGGGAAGAAGATTGGGATACCCCCCAAACCCCCCGTACCCCTTTAGGTATGTCATCTCCAATGGAGGGGGCAGCTTCCAGCACGGGTGAGACACCCGCGGTCACAGACATCGAGACACCCGCGGTCACAGACATTGAGACCCCGATCCCGTCTTCATCTCCCCTCCCTCCACGATATCAATCGCTAAGGGATAGGTATGATGCTAGAACAACTTCTACCACTATATGGGATCCTACTCTCGCCGCCTCGATCGGCCCTTTTGTTTCGCAGCCTCTTTTCCCACCCCTCACGTCAGAACTCAACCCGCCCGTCACCTCAGTTCCCGCTCAACCTACTGTTTGTGTAGCACGTTCGACTCCGGTCGTCAGTGCTGTACCGATTCCCTCGTCTGAAGTTCCTCAAGCTGGTTCTTTTGTTGGAGGCATTCCAGGATCAGGACCGTATGATGCTTATGGGGAACCTATAACAGACCCAGATTACGATGGTCCTGTTTTCTTCTTCGATGCAAATGGTGAGTTCCTTGAGGAAATCTCAGGTCTCCCTCGTCACCCTTTCGAAGAGAACGAGGAATCTTTGAATGTCATGTATGACCACACTACTAAGTACTTTGGAAACCGAGACCCTCCTCGGCAGCCCATAGGACCACCCAATCAGGACCCGTCATTCTACGTGCAGCCCCCTCAAGGGCAACCATTATACGGCCTGCCTGACCCAGGACAATCTGGGTATCCACAAGGTCAACCTTACCAGGAACAACCTATGGACATGGGAGGTCCGCCATACCCATATCAGAATCAACCTACTGGGCAGCCAGAGCAACCGTCTTTTCAAGACCAGCTTGGTTTCCAGCCAGGGTACCCCTCTGGACAAACTGGCTCAGTTTATAATCCCTCAAATCAACCAGCTGTCCAGCAAGGGTATCCTTATGGCCAGGGTGGACAACCCTATGTTCAACAGGGCTCACCTACCCCTCGAAACGCAAATCCTTCTGGGCAAGGGGGGCAACCCTCTGCCCAGCCTATATACCCAAGAGGGCAGCCTGCCGTACAGCAAGCCCAACCCTCTTCCCAACCCGGTTACAGTGGGGGACAAACGGGCCAACCGTCTATACAGCCAAATCAACCCGGGGTCTACCCTCACCGTCAACCTGGACAAGCTGGCCAGCCTCGGCGTCAACCAGCTATCCAACCAATTCGACCACCCGTTCCGCGAAGACAACCCTTGGTGGCACATGGACAACCTGGCGTTCAGCAAGGCTATCCTGCTGGCCAACCAGGTCCATCTCGAATCCGACCAAGTCAACCTTCGGGACGTGTAGTCCAACCTCAACCGGTTCAAGGACAATACTCTGGGCCTCAGACTCAAACAGGTTATCAACCTCCATATCAAATGCAGCCTGCCTACCAGGCTCCGTATGCGACCCAGCAGTCACATGGCTACCAGCAACCCCAGGGGCAAAATCAGTATGCTCCTTACCAAAATTATCAGCGACCACAGGTCACTCCCTATCAAAATTATCAATATGGTCAACCTGGCGGGCAAGCTGCTAATTCATGGGGAGCTGGGGGGCAAACACAGGGACAGTCGTCCGCACACGGACAAAACTCCTACGGACAAACTCCCTATGTGCCAGGTCCTTTCGGACCAGGTCCATCGGGACAAAATTCCTATTCGGCCGGTCCTTTTGGGCCAGGTCCGTCTGGACAAAGTTCGTGGGGGCAACCCCAATCTGGGTGGAACCCTAATACCGCCTCGAACCCTCAGCCACAGATGTCCTTCAACCCGCAGCTACCATTTTTGGCTACGTTGGAACTACCCGATGTGTCCAAGTTAACAAACGATCCTATTTTGCATAACTCATGGTGGCCACCGGTTCCGACCAAAATACCAGGTGACTGTCCAAAGTTCGACGGCAAAGCCGGAGAGGATCCTCAAGCCCACGTAATGACATATCACCTTTGGTGTTCATCTAACTCATGGCTTGATGATTCTATCCGACTGCGCCTCTTCCAGAGGACCCTCACTGGTTCAGCCGCAAAATGGTACATCGAACTTCATCGCGGTATGTTTTCAGACTTTAACTCGTTGGCCATGGCCTTTCTTACTCATTTTCAGTTACCCATTCGGTACGAGACTGGGACCCATTTGCTCATGTCTCTAAAACAGGATACGGCAACGCACATCTCTGATCATATACATGAATGGAGAAGGCGCCGTTGTTTGATTAAATTTTGGATTCCCGATCAACTCCTGACCGACTGGTTTACCACGTCCTTTGTTCCTAAAATTGCCAAAGATATTGCAATGGGGGCGTGTGTAACTGAAGAGCAAGCGATTGCGCGAGCTCAATACCTTGACTTAGTATATTCTCAGTCAGGTACTTTGTATGACTATTTGCCAGATGCCCCGAGGCACGGACAAACCAAAGCTCCACCGAAACCGTCTGTGGATGGAGTTATTGGCTCCGTGAATTCACCAAGTAAGAAATCAACCGCAAACTCTGGGAAGCAGAAACAAAACGCCTCTAACGAGAATGCTTCTCAGAGCCCATCTATTCCTGGGAATACCTCCGAGGTAAATGCCGTTCAGTCCACCGCGGCAGACAAATCCTCGAAAGGCAAAAAGAAAGGAAAGGCCAAAGAAAAATCCGGACAACCTAAGCAGAATCCTCCTAAACCTCCCACCGAGGACGGAGCCAAGCGGAAGCCTAAGTATCCCTGCCTCATTTGCGAGGAGGATCACTACACCAAGGACTGCCCCAGGCGGTCCGAGGTTAGTCGGCTTTTAAAAGGTGCTTCAGGGTCCCCCGCCGTGCTTAAAGAGCCTTTCCCATCCCAGCAGATGCATCAAGTGGCAGACCCTTCTCAATCCTCTTCCTCGTTCGGTTCTCAAGTATTCATGGCAGGAACCATCCCCGTCCACGTCACGACTCGAACGAAAGAATATCCATCTTCAGCCGGGAAGGAGCCGGAGGTCCCCTCCAGCGCTCCCGCGTCTAGTTCTGGCCCTCTTCACATTGAACGGCCCAGCACCGAGACGATCCCCCGACCCCCTCCCAAAGGTGTACTCAGGAAGTCATCTTATAACCCCAATGCTCGTGCCGCTCAGCATTATAGCATTGTCGAGGACTTAGCTCAGGCTCCGTCTGCTATGTCCGCGTTAGAAGTCCTCCAGAGCTGCCCCTCCCAGAGGAAGTCCCTGCTATCAGCAATTGGTGGCATCGACCCGGCAGATTCGGATCTCATTTCTTTCGACCTCGAAGGTTTCACGCAGAGATTACCTCATCAGGTGGCCTTCCTTATACAAGTTCTCATCAAAGGCAAGACGATTCACCGTACTGTCATTGATGAAGGAGCCTCAACCTGCATCATGTCGGTTGCTTGTTGGAAGGCTATTGGTTCGCCTGCTCTGAGCCAGTCTCCCACCACCCTAGAGGCGTTCGATGGAAGAGAATCTCGTCCACTTGGTATCCTCCCGCGTTTACCTATCTCTTTAGAAGGGAAAACTGTAGAAGTCGAGGTTGAAGTCGTTGACGCTAACCTCACTTACAACCTCCTTCTAGGACGAAGCTGGACTTATGCCATGCAAGCCGTGGCTTCCTCCTTATTCCGTGTCGTTCGTTTTCCCCATCAAGGAAAAATCGTCACGGTGGACCAGCTGTCCTTTTTTGCTTCCTCTTCTGAAGGGAATGTACCATTCGTGGAGCATACCTTCAAATCGCTCGAGAGTGTGGGTGCCGGATTATTTAAAGATCCCTCCTTGATGGGAGTCTTTCCCCTCCCACCTCCAAATCTCGCCTCCGTTAACATGATCACGACGCATTCTGATCCATGGGTTCTCCCTCCCGTGAATCAAGAAGACTCCTGGGGCGAGATGATGCCGTTGAGCCCAGCCGAGCTCAACTACATCGAAATAGTTGCTGCATCGGCTTCAACCTCCGGATTTGCTATTCCAGGCAGCATTCCCGATTCACCTCAAACCTTCCCCTGGTTGGGAGAGAAGGCCACGTCGGACCCCCTGAAGGAATCATTCCCATCCGACGAGGCTATTATCGAGACTATGTCTCCCGAAGAGCTCCCTTGGTTAGATCACCACCATCGCTCTTCGTTCCTCCCTCCTCATTCGGAAATGGCCACGTGTCTCGGAAAGTTTGCTTCATGTCTCCCACATATCCCTCTCCAAACACCTATCCAGTTATATCAAGTGTCTTCGGAAGGGAACATGGGTAACATTACGCAGACTTTGGCTATCGACATCTCTGTCAAAACAGGGGTTGTCGAAAATATTCATATTGGAGTCACAT
This sequence comes from Pinus tabuliformis, assembly GCA_031772625.1. Classification (NCBI taxonomy): domain Eukaryota; kingdom Viridiplantae; phylum Streptophyta; class Pinopsida; order Pinales; family Pinaceae; genus Pinus; species Pinus tabuliformis. The sequence goes on along the minus strand of CM062819.1, from coordinate 419,962,874 downwards.
GTACTCCTGAGGAAATTCAAATCTACACAGATCTATTTCGTGAATTTCGTGACGTTTTCGCATGGTCTTACGAAGAAATGCCCGACATTGACCCCAGTATCGTGGAGCACGAAATCCCTACCTATCCTGGGGCTAAGCCTGTTCGTCAGCGTTTACGCCCAGTGCACCCTCGAAAGGCTGCAGCCATCAAGGCCGAAGTTGAAAAGCTTTTTCGAGCTGGTTTCATTTATGCCATTCCCCTCACGGAATGGGTATCTAATATAGTTCATGTCAATAAAAAACAGGGCACTATCCGGGTTTGTGTTGACTATCGCGATATCAATCGCGCCTGTCCAAAAGATAACTTTCCTACGCCTTTTATTGATCAGCTTATCGATGATTGCGCAGGAAGCGAAATTTATTCGTTCATGGACGGCTTTTCTGGTTACAACCAGATCAACATAGCCCCCGCAGACCAGCACAAGACTGCTTTCATTTGTCCTTGGGGCACCTTCGCTTACAAGAAACTACCTTTCGGTCTTAAAAATGCCGGCGCCACTTTCCAGCGTGCGATGTCGTATGCTTTTCATGATATCCGAAACATCGTACAACCTTACCTGGATGACCTACCCGCTCATTCAGCTAAACGTCAAGACCATCCATCTCATTTACGCGAAATCTTCCTTCGCTGTCGACACTACCGTATTCGACTCAATCCGCATAAGTGTGTCTTCTGCGTGGAATCTGGCCGACTACTCGGGTTTATCGTCTCCCGAGAGGGCATCCGTTTGGATCCCCTTAAAGTCGAGGCCATTGTGAATCTTCCTCCCCCTGCCACTCTACAGCAATTACAAAGCTTGCAGGGAAAAGCCAATTTTCTCAGACGATTCATCCCAAATTATGCCGAGGTGGCCAAGGGTTTCACGCGATTACTAAAGCGAGACACGCCCTTTCATTGGGACGCTATCGCTCAGCACTCTTTTGAGCGTCTTAAAGACCTTCTGGTCTCAGCTCCGCTCCTAAGACCTCCAAACTACCACCGTGACTACACCCTTTATCTGGCCGCTGCCGATACCACCATCGGCATGGTTTTAGTGCAAGACGATGACGATGGCTCGGAGCACGTTGTATACTATCTTAGTCGCAACCTCCTTGATACGGAGACTCGCTATGCATATGTCGAAAAGTTGGCATTGGCCGCTGTATGTGCCGTCCAACGTTTCCGTCATTACATCCTGTTGCGCACAACGACCGTGATCTCTGACTGCAACCCCATGACCTATATTTTATCACGTCAGTTGCTGGGGGGCAAATACTCGAAGTGGATCGTAATCCTCCAAGAGTTCGACTTGGAATTTACTGCCGCCAAGTCTAAGAAATCACTGGTCTTTGCTGAACTGCTCTGTTCCTTACCATCTCAGTCTGCACCATCTCATTCAGAGGAGCAAATTCCGGATGAAACGCTCTTTCTCATCAGCACTCTCGACCCATGGTACGGGGACATCATTGTATATTTACAAACGTCTTCGTTTCGTCCCAATACATCAAAGGAAGCCCGACGACGGATACGTCATCAGGCTCAACCGTATCGCATTTTAGGCGACACCCTGTACCGCCTCGGCGTCGATTCTATTCTTCGCCGATGCTTAACTCTCGAGGAAGCTGAGCGAGTCATGAATGACTGCCACTCCGGCGCTTGTGGCGGCCACATGTCCGGATACGCTACCGCTCAAAAGATCCTCCGCGCTGGTTATTTCTGGCCTTCTATATTCAAGGATTGCATCCTTGCTGTACGCGCATGCCATGAATGCCAGGTTTACCACCGGAAGATGCGTGCACCTGTTGCACCACTGCACCCTGTTGTAACCGTAGGTCCATTTGCCAAATGGGGCATCGATTATACGTCCTGTAACCCTCGTTTGGCCGGGGGGCATGGGTACATTATCGTTGCCGTGGATTATTTCACCAAGTGGGCCGAAGCGATGCCTACATTAAACGAAGATGGTCACACAGCGGCGCAGTTTTTATTCAATCATATCATCACTCGCTTCGGAGTCCCTCAAGCTATTGTTACAGATCATGGAAAGCATTTCCGAAATCATATGATGATAGAGTTAACGAGCCAGTTAGGCTTGCGTCAAGATAGTTCGTCATCGTACTATCCTCAATCTAACGGTCAAGTTGAAGCTGTGAACAAAGTTTCGATCACCATGCTTCAACGCACCGTCAATACACACAAGTCAAACTGGCATCTAATGCTTTTCCCAGCCTTGTGGGCCTACCGGACTTCTCTGAAGGATGCCACCGGTTTCACCCCGTTTCAACTGGTCTATGGACTGGAGGCTACCCTTCCCGTCGAATGTGAAATTCCTTCATTAAAAGTAGCTGTCGAGTTGCTTCCCAACACCACTCCGGTGGAGGAACGGCTTCTTTACCTAGAACGGTTAGACGAGACTCGTCGTTTGGCCTCTCTGGCTATCGAAGCGCAGAAGAAGAGAGTCAAAGCTCACTTCGATCAGAATATTCATCCTCGTTCCTTTGTTGAGGGAGATTTAGTACTGCTCTACGATCAAGCTAAGGATAAGCTGGGGGCAGGAAAACTCGAATCCATGTGGTTAGGTCCCTACATCGTGAAACGTGTTTTACAAAAGGGCGCATATGAGTTGATTGATTATGAAGGAAATCCTCTTGACAAACCCCGAAATGGGCTGTATCTGAAGAAGTACTATGCATAACTGCTCACAGTCACTTTGTATATACGTGTGTTTTTGAGTTTTTTACTGCATGAGTTTCTTTTGCTTTGGTGTGAAGGCGTGTTTTTGCCCCTTATTATGCTTTCTCTTTCCTGCGCAGATGTCTCGTACTCCTTATGTTGGTTTCGCTGATGGTGCCTGCCGTAGTACTTGTAATTTGTCTTCGGCAGCGTGGGTGATCTACGATCCTCACGGGGAATTGATAAACCTGCAGGGTGTATGCCTAGGTCGTACCACTAACAACGTTGCCGAGTACAGTGCTGTAATAGAATTACTTGCCGAAGCAGTTGACCTCGGCATCCGAGAGCTAGTGGTGAACCTGGACTCCCAGCTGGTTGTCCATCAACTCAACAGACGATATTCCGTCAGAGACCAGCGCATATTAAGGTTGTACCTACGTGTAAGATTGTTAGAACGGAATTTCGATTACATTACTTATCAGCATATTCCGAGACGATTAAATACGTTGACTGATGCATTGGCAAATCGTGTATTAGATAGACATTTGCGAAACAGATAAACATCATACAAGGAAGGAAAGAATAGCATAGTAAGACCATAAGCATATGTAAATGAATCATTCCAAGCATAGTTTGCACGTGTGTTTTTAAGCTTGCATTAAACATATAAAATCCATGAGTCGAGTGTCGTGCAAATTCATACATAAGATCACAAATTGTACTGAACAAACGCATAACACAAGATAACACATCATCACATGTAACAACGACTCATCCAAAAATCGGTATGTATATATATATATATCGTGTGGCGCACTGAGGCGCTCAAAAATAGAAGTACGTGTCCCAAAATCTCAATACACCTGAGTCATAATGTCTCAAAATAAACAGTGGAAATAAAACCTAGGTGACTAATCGGCTGGGTGGTGCTCTCTGTAGTACGCAGCCGCTCGTGCCACCCGCCTCAGAAGGCGGTGCACTCTGGGTTCCACACCCACTGTGTGGATCTGATGCTCCACAGGGACCTCCTCAACCCCCTGGAAATCCGGCACCCCCTCCAGCAAACCCTCAAGGTTGCGAGCCACAGTCTCTGGTGTGTTGGCCCCTGGAGGGGCTAAGGCCAAAACTCCGGCTCCCGGGCCCTCTCTCCGTGCCGTGGCAGCCAGGCCAATCGGTCTAGTAGGCCCCACATCTGCATGACAAGACATTTATTAAGACATGTACATAAAAAAAAAAAATAAAAAAAAATACAAAACTCAAAAGACAAAAAGTGTCATACCTGCATCATCCCACTGTTCACCCGGAGGCAGCACCAAGTCAGGATCATTGCGGAAATCCATCCCCGCATATGGCCAATCCTGTACGAAGATCTCCTGTTGGTCCAACCAGTCTCTGAAATATACCCCCCAGCTATGTGGTCGGCCGCCACCCCCACGTGGCATAATCCGAGCCCATCGTGAGGCCCTCGTCTCTCGAGGATCTCTGGGGGCATCCACAGCCATAGACTGTAGTCGCATGGCTGGTACTCGCTCCAGGATGAGCGGGACCAGGATCGATCCATACCCGAACTGCTTCGTCTCTCCGCGACGGCAGTTGCTCAATTGCCTCTTCATATTGTTGCACACTGCAGTGCACCAGTCAAACACGGTAGGCTCGAGGCACTCGAGGGCTAGTAGGAGATGGGTCTTGGATGCCTCATGGTTCGCCATGCTGCCCGCTGCCCGGGTCACCATGAACAGGATGGTGCGCAGCACTATATCTCTCACTGTGGGGATCGAGCACTTCCCACTCCGCGTTTTCACCGCCCCCGGGCAAACCTCAGCCATCAAGTCATCCAGGGTACCACCGCTAGGTCGCTGCCCCTCTAAGATGGGCCTCGCACCTCGGCGCGACAACCCAGTCAAGAAAAAGATATCCATATGGTCAAACTCAATGTCGTGACCACGGATGGTGAACTTTTGGTCCACCGGGTTCCATGCCCTGATCAGCAACTCCAGCAGATCATGTTGGGCCCTCAGACGCGGCGTAAGGAAGAATTTCATGAATCCACACGCCCGCATGGCGTTGCAGCAATTTACGTCTCCCCAAGCAGCCACATCCTCTACATCGTGGACTCTCTCTTGCCATTGAAAGGCCATGGTGTCCTGCATGAACAATAAAAACCAATCAGAAGTGCTTCCATGTAAAATTTCACGTTCATTTTCAAAAACAAAATTTTTTCCGCGCCAGCGCGGCTGTTTTAGAAACAGCCGCGCTGACAATGGTAGCTCTTTGTAAAAAATGCGAGGTCAGCGCGGAAGAACACGCCTTTTCCGCGCTGACCCGAAGTTGGTTACATTGGCTATTTTTCGATCAGCGCGACCCCGTGGGCAATTTCCGCGCTGACCGAGGGCGCACCCATGCAAATAAAAAATGCCCAATTGGGCCTATTCAACCGTTAAAAAACTCCTAAAACGAACCAGAATGCAGGGCAAAGGAATGGGAACCTACCTGGAAGAAGCAGATCTGAAAATGGTCTCCGGATGGGCTGGCAATCGCTCCGTCAACTTTTTGGTTTCTCCACGTTCTTCGCACTCCAAATAGTAAAATGGTAAAAATGACTTATTACCTCCCCCTATTTATAGTAAAAACTCCTAAATTACCATATTTTTTGGGTTTTTACCATTTTTAGCCATAAAACTAACCTTGGTTCTGTTTTCAAGCATGTTTCAATATGTTTTTACGTATATCGAATGGATTTATGCGGGTAGTGCCCTTGTGCAGGTACAGGTATCGCAGTTTGGTCGTGACAGTCCACAATTCATATGATTCCCAAAGTGTCGTCTCTAAGCTCTTTTCCGACGTTAAACAAGAGAAGATGGCCGAGCTCCCTTTCAGCTCGTTAAAGGGAACGAAAGGCGGTCGTTTTTAAGCTCTTTTTCCGACCGTTAAACCAAAATGATCGCCGGGTGTTTGTCGTTTCGCACTCGATATTGGCTCTAAAACGACGTGTCTTCGACCACTTTTTTACTTTTTCCGGTCGGCGACACTATTTATGAAAAGTACTCCTCAGTTATAATGGCCGGGCGGTTCTTTCGAGCACAGTTTTATACTTTTTCGGGCTCGAGAGACACAACTGTACGAAAAAGGACCCCCCTGGAGTCTCCTTTTCCGCATTCTTTTCAGACTCTCGAAACAAGAAAAGAAGCCGAGTTTTTCCTTTGTCAGGCTCGTTAAACACTCAATGACATCGGATATTGTCAACATGACACACACCAAGCATATGTTATCCCCGTCAAGCTTGTCATCCAAAAATAATCGGGGTACCTGCCTGCAAAGGTGGGGAAAATGGAACTTTGATTACAGTCGTCTCGGCAGTACGTCACTCTTGAACATGGCACTCCGCTGTTTCGTGTCTGGGTGGGGTCATCTCATCTCGTTTTCACTAGCCTCCATGGGTTTGGGACATCCTATTTGACCTCTCATCTGTTCATTGCCGTCATCATCCTACCCACTGCTCATTTGATGTCAAGTGCTGCCAAATCCGTTACAGTGCCGCTATATGTTCAAGAGAAGTTGTCCTCTGCCACAAAGCAACCTCGTTCGCTATCTCATCACAAATTATTATACCTCTGTCTCGTATCGATGATGTGGGAATCATCATGGCCCACCTTCGATCAAGGCCACTTCTCGTCGACTTCAACTCATTATCCGAGAAAGTGACTTAGAGACTCTTTCCAGGTGCCTTGGAGCCTGCATGCCTCAATGGCAGGTTCCTCGTGTTCGACGCAAGGTTTACATCATTGACCTACGATCGAATGATTCCGTGGGTGTTCGACACCAGCTCATTGATTCACACGCTACGGATTGTACCTATAGTACCTTGAGGGCCATTGTCATTATTGGTGGTACCTCTCGCGTCTGTTAACGGTTCTCATCATTGGCCGGTAATCAGACGATGTTCATGCATGTTCGACTCCAACCCCTGTATTCACATGTGTGGACTTGTACTCTGTTCGGGTCGAGATGGAGCGCAAGACCCTGGATCCTTGCTCACTGTGGTCCAGGTTGCGATTTTGTGGATAATCATTACATGACTCATTGATGGATGGCTGCGCCCATACCTGAGTCTTCATGGATGGCTGCGACCATACCTTGTCATTATTATGGTCTCTTTAGCTGGGTGGCTGCGTCCATACCATAGACCAGTCTCGCATGTCTTTTGGATGGCTGCGCCCATGCCTAGACTGCATGTATGTGATTGTCAGAGATTTTTCGGTACTTCCTGGTGGTGTTCCAGTTCGGCGTGTGTTGTAAAGCATTTCACCCCTCCCACTCTCTCGGTCTTCATGCTTTAGGGGGCATCTGTTACACAGTAATTTATCACTGCCTTCCTATCAGTCACCCTGCTGTGTCCAGAAGTCACAATCACTAAGTGTTTGATCCCTGAACTGGCTTAAAACCCATTTTTCCAAAGTTTTGTGCATCAGCGCGTCTGTTCCTAAAATAACCGCGATGACCAGCGCCCCACAGTGTATTTCGTGCGCTGCCATCGCGGAAGAACATCACTTTTCCGCGATGACGCACAGCGCGGCTTTCGCGTGTCCTTCCGCGCTGACATGACTTGTTCAGTTATTGTTATGTGCTGACAGCGCGGCAGTCTCCATATAATCCGCGCTGATCCAGTTTGGGCGAATTTGTTCAAACAACCAGCCTTCCAGATCTCTCCAGGCTTGGTTGTTAGCTTTGTGAATATCGACTCCCTTCTGTGGCATGTCTGTTCGACCCTTTGCAACAACTCCCCTTGAAGATAAGTTCATCCTTCCACCTTTTTAGGAGACTCCTTCTCCTATATAAACTTCCACCATTACCATGAGCAGCTAGTTAGAAACTAGTGGGAACTAGCTAGACTTAGCTTGGATTGTACAGAGCTTGTAGTGCTCAGATTGCTGCTATAGGTTTGGTGTGTTAGGAGTGGAAGTGATTGATTGCTTTGGGAAGTTTGTTTGTGACATTTGTGTGAGAGAGAGAGAGTTATTTGTCTTGGGAGAATCATCCTCAAAGGTGAATGCTTGAGATACATGCTGACTGATCCCTCCTGAGGAGTTTACCGACGTCAGAACATTTGGTTGTACTCTTCTCTATTCTGATTAATAATAGATGACTGCTATTATTGTTCCATTCTCGTTTGTTTATGCAATGGATAAATGTGAATTATGTCTTTTCTGACTGGCATATAGTTACTTTTACTAGATTTTACGCTTGCATTTGCCTTCTCTTCGTGTGCGCAGGTGTCCATTCGCGGGGATCGCGGAGGACTGTGACCAGCTGAAGCGAAGGAGCGAAGGAAACATCTCTTCGTCACACGACAGCGCAGGAATCCAAGTAGGTGCTCTTTACTTCTTGTTTAATTGTAACTAGGAACATGCGTGGCAGCATTGTGTGATTGTTGCTAGACCCCTATTGGGCTAGTAGGGATCGCCTCTATCCGTAGAGGGGATTTACCTTCTCAACACTTAACCTAAAACTCCTTTTAATTTACTAATATTAACAAGTCTTAACCTAAAACTCTGGTTTATCTAATTCAACATTACTTTATTTAAAGGAAATAAGCTAACCTTTGACAAATTATAATTTTATAAATTGAAAATATTAATAAATAATAATAATAATAATTTATATATATATATATATATATATATATATATATATATTTTAGAAATTTAATAAACTAATTATTTTAAATTCAATTATTCCCAACCGCTAGTTTTCAACTAAATGAGAATAAGTTAACCCATAATAAATAATATTATAGAAATATTATTAATAAATAATTATATTATATAAATCAATAAGATTGAAATAAAATATTTTATACCCTATAACAGTGAATTTTTAATTTTAATTTATAATATTTTATTAGATATCTTCTTCTTAAATAATATTTTATTATTCTCATTAACTAATTTACGAACAACTAATTCTCAACGACTAACTCTGGGTAATGATGCATTCATGCTATTTATTCCTTTAGATTGATTGATTTCTCACCTTGTCCTGAGGATGAACCACATTAGTCGGTTCGAAACGTCAACCAAATCCTAGCTATGTGATTAATCCCAAAGACTTATATCTACATTATGGATCACAAAATCCTTAAATCTAACAAAAATGACCTATATTATTAAGAACTCATAGTCTTTATATGAAATATAGCTTATTTAAAGAAATGAATTAAACTAACATATCCATGTTAACTCCTAACCTAGAAGCACAAAAAAAAATCAAATTTCTTCATACGCAAATATCTTTTAAAATAGAAAAAAAAATTCTAATTTATTATTATATTTAATTAACCTATTAAATATATTACTAATATATATATTTATTGTTATTAAAATATAAACCATTACATTTTAAATAACTTTAAATAAAAAAAAAACATATTTATTATTATTAAAATATAAACCATTACATTTTAAACAAGGAGCCACTGTTGTGGCGCTAGTCCCTGCCGGTTAATAGAAGAGTTTGGTGAGTTATTATTATGAGATTTAATATGTGTTTAATTTGCATTATCATCAGAGCTGGTTTGCATTACTAGTGTGTTGTAGGCATGCTTATTTGTATTAAGATTTAGTGAATTGGATAGCGAATTGTTGTATGGACTTTTTGACTTTATGCAAAGAGTGAAATATAATGAAATTTGTGTTTGTTAAGTAAGAATTGTGATAAATGTAAGATTAGTTTTAGATGTAATTTTCCAATGTGTCATGATTTAGAAAATGTTTAGATTAATAATTAAAATGTAATAAAATTTAAGAGTGAATCATGGAAACCTTGACGGGGAAAAACTATAAAAGGTAATAATAATGCATTATAATGTATGAAGAATTAGAGAGTGTTAAAGTAAGTTATGTATTTTAATAAGCATGGGGTATAAAATATATTTAAATGCATAAAAATGAATTCATGGTGCATAAAAGATAGAAATTTGTTATTTTTTTACATTTGAATATTATGGAAATATTCATAAAATGATAATGAGCAAATAAACATTATTATGAATATAAATTTGTTAATTAAATCCGTGGTGGAGAGTGTTCAATATTTAGATAAATGATTGTTGAAAGTCAAAGAAGAACTTAAGCATTTAAAAATTATGGAGTCTTGAACCCATAATTAAAAGATTAGATATCTAGTAACATGTTTGGACAGAAGTGATATCATTCGGGTTAATGTCAATGATTGGGGAATTATTCCATGGTCAAAAGAACAAAAGATATATTTATTTAAAAATATTGTTTATCATAACTTTAGTGTGAACTTTAAATTTCTCCAATTACTAATTAGCAAAGAAAATAAACCCTGCATCTAATTTCTAATTAGTAATTTGTTGCATTTAATTAGTAATTTGTTGTGATGCAAAAGGACATGACTTTTGGTCTTTTTTATAGTTTTGGGTTAGTAAATATAGGATCTAAGTACAATAGCAAAGTAATTTTGATAAGTTTATTTTATAAATTAAAAACTAAAATAAACAGATTAAAATTAAAAAAACATTTAAACTCTACGAGTTGAAATGTAAATTGATCATGATCTGCAAGAAAAAATTCATTATCTTTTGGTGTTGTATACTCTTGCTTTCTGCAATATCTGTGTTCCATTTAAGCAAGTTAGTTTTTTTATTGAAATTTTTTCAAAGTATAATGAAAGCACTTACATCACAGATAAACAGATGGCATTAAACATAGTTGTTTTTCTATTTTGTGATTATCTTAATTAGGGAGTATAGTTTAATATAATTCATTTATTTGGCATAACATAAGCATAGGAGGTATGATGACATATAGAATGATGAAATTTGGGATAATTGAAAATAATAAAAGAATGGAGATTGACTATACCACTTCAAATTATTCTATTTATTAGTTAGAAATAATGTTTTGAGAGCTTGATTTTTTAAAAGTTATTATGTTATTAAACTTTATACCTGGTGACAAGAAAGGCTTGCCTTGGCATAAGCTAATTATTGCAGGTTAATACAACTGGGAGAAATGATATTACATGTTATAAATTATGAAAGTCATATTCAATTAATACTGTTTTAAATAAAAAATAGATAACAATTCATTTCAATGTGGGAATATTTTTATTCAAGGAATTTTATTTCTTTTTGATTGGAAGTGTAATCTTTCCATTATGAATACTGAATAATAAAAATATTATAGGAAATTTATACTTAGTTAAAACTATAAATAATTTAATAGTTATAATTAAATATGAATGGATAAGCAGTATTTAATATTATATGGGTAATTTAAATCATAAAATGCATTATTTATTTAAACATGAAAGATAGAGTGTGATATTACAATTAAATAAAAATAAATAATAATAATATTTTTATATTGGGTCAGAGATATTGAAATTTAATTAAACATTAGCATAATGAATCAAGAGCCATAGAGACAAAATAAAAACTGCCAATGCAATTTTTATTAACTAATAATTAATGCATTAAACATTAGCATAATGAATCAAGAGCCATAGAGACAAAATAAAAACTGCCAATGCCAATTTTTATTAACTAATAATTAATGGAACATTCGACTAGATGAATGTTCAGATACAAGATGATCATTTAAGAACATAGGATTTGTGCTGTAACATTTTGCCATTCTGTCAATACAATGTCATTTTGTCAGCAATGACAACACTTCATTCCAAGTCTGCATGTTTCAAAAATTTCAGTTGAAGGGGATCCCATGGAATTTGTAGAAATTTATGCTTCTTTATACTAGCTTAACTGCTGAATTTTAACAAGATCATTTCCAGACTTTCCTAGAATGGCTGCAACTGTGCGTTCAGATGTTAGAACTTCAACTGTAGTTTTTGTGATAAGCTGACCAGCTGCTGTCACACTGCCAAAGGTGATATACAATGCCAAGGACATTAGTACAGAAATACTGATCAGCAAAACCACTATGATAGTAGCAATTGACAAAATTTTGCAAATGTTGTGTACCTTTCAAATCTGGCAGAAGTCCGTTGACGAAGAATTGGGTCCTCAAACTCAGAGAAATTGCCAATACTGTTTATATTGCGATTTGACTGAATTTTGAAACAAAGCATATAGTTAGTACTGTAGGGGTTCGTGTTTGCAGACAGATTTATGGTTAATTATCTTAAATAGAAATTTAATTGAATCAAGGAATCTGCTTTTGTTCTAATAAATCAAAATCAAAAAGTAGCAACAGAGGGACAGTAGACGAATTGTTGGCAAATGTTGGAAAATGTCGGAGGGAGATCAAGAACTGCATACAAAATTGGTGCACTTGTTTGCTGTGGATTGCCTGAAATTTCAATCAGTGATTCAGATTTTCCTGGTCTAACTTCAAGAAGATTAACTTTGGCATGAGAAATCTGACCATACTAAGAAAACATGATCAGTAAATAAAGTGTGTTCATAGCAAGGCATCAACAATTGAGCTTGTTATTTGAGCATGCAAGAGTCCATGGTTATTTGAGCATTATAACTTAATGGCATTGTGGTTGAATACTGAGGGTTTGTCTTAGCTATGGTCGGCATGCGCTGTGGTGGTCTGATTGGCGGCCAGCTGTTCCTCCTCGAGATGCTGGAAAGTTCGGCTTGGGTTTTACTGTCTTCGTGGCCTTTGGGTTTTACTGTCTTCGCGGGCTTTGGGTTGGTATTGTTACTTGCTTGTTTAGCTCTGCAGTCTGTCTGATTTTTCGTCTGTGGTGGAGTTCCTGGTTGCTCGGGTATTGTTACTTGCTTGTTTAGCTCTGCAGTCTGTGCGATTTTTCGTCTGTGGTGGTCTTGTGGGCGGACAACTGTCCCTCGTCGAGATCTTGGAAAGTTACTCGACTTGGGTTTTACCGTGTTCGCGCCCTTTGGGTTATTATTGTTACTTGGTTGTTTAACTCTGCAGTCTTGCCTGCTTCGTAGGTCCAGCAGTATTGTCTCTTCATTTCCTTCAAGAGTCCATGGTTATTTGAGCATTATAAGTTAATGGCATTCTGGTTAAATACTGAGGGTTTCTCTTACCTGCATGGCTTTTATGAGCGATATAAGCTAAGTCGAACCAAGGTTTTGGGGGTTGGAAAGGTTGGTTTTGGGGTTGGAAAGGTTTTGGGGTGTTATTGGGGGCCTTGCATCGTTCGAGGTGAAGGGCACGTGGTCCGGTGACTCCCAAGCCGTTGTGTAACGTTGGTATGAATCGGACCGTGTTCGCGCCCTTTGGGTTATTATTGTTACTTGGTTGTTTAGCTCTGCAATCTCTGCGATTTTTCGTTTGTATTTGTTGTATTGTCTGCGGTGAAAACACAATGCGGTTTCTGCCTGCCGTGATGCTGTGGGCTTGTCTTAGCTACATGGGTTTTATGGAAATTTCTGTAAATGTCAGTTTCGACCGGCATTTGGAACGAGACGACCTGAGTGAAGCTATGGCGTGTATTCAAGGTTTTTCGGTTGTATAATTTATGTGTATGTTTACTTTGGTGCATAATGTTTTTTTAAGTTTGTAATTCTGTTATGGATCTATGAATATTTGACTTTGATATTACTCCTAGAACGGAAGGTTACTTTGTTGACTAAAGCTGTATAAGACTAAAACACATGCCTAAGATGGCTTGTTGCAGCTTTGCAATGTTGACGAGATCTGTTTTGATTTGCAAAAACAATTTATTAGAAAGTGAGTATTGTACATACCTGAACCAACTGATCAGTTTCGAAAGCACACCGAGGAAGCTGTTCTCTTTGTAATATTCTAATATTGGCAGCTGTTGTGTGCCTCATATCAGAAGTCAGTACAACACCCCTGCCAATTAGACAACACAATTTCAAAATAAGATCAAGTTGCTGAAACGTACTTTATCATATGCAATCCTATTACTGCTTATAGAACTGTATCTGCGATCAAACTTCAGATTCACGCTAACTAGCTAAACATGAGAATGCAGAAGGAGAGATAAAAAGTGTGAGGGTACAAAGCCATAAAATTTTGGAACAAGGCTTGTAGCACATGCTTTTCAATGAGGTCTAATAGAAACATTGGCTGAAAATATTGCACAATGCTGAGGATGTAGGCAATTAAATGCAAAGAACCGACTAGAAATTTTAGGCACGGGTTTCATAAAAAGGTTTAAGTCCCCTTGCCGAAGTACTCCAAAGGTAGCTTCTGCATACACAACACTGTGTGTGAACTGCACTTCAAATGATATAAAAAATGAAATGGGTTGAGGTAAACTTACTGCTTGGACATTCTTTATCATGCTTATTTTAAAAGCTTGCATCATTTTATTTATTATTTCTAAATAACTATGTGTCATGATCTTTCTTTTTTTATTCTCGAGTCAAATGAATGCAATTAAACTAAAACAGAATGCACACAGAATCCAGACTAACACGTAGGAAAGTTTTAGAGACATATATGTAAAACCAAGTGAAGCAGAAAATAAACGTACTTTCACGTTGAACTCTGAGCGGTTCTGTTTTAGAAGATAAAGAATTGCAAAAAAGTCATTTCTATCTATATCCGAATCCAACAGAATTTGATGCGGTGCTCCATGCGATGGAAAAATTTGACAACTTAGGTAAGCTAACAGAAATATTTGGGAAAGAATAAACACATGTAACATCATCATGATGTTGTGTCACAAGTTGCACTTTATATCATCAACTGCACTTGCTCATGCAAATAAAGTAGTTGAGTCAAAACAGTAGTCAAATTATGCAAGACTGAAATAACATGGAAGTGTAACCTAAAACATCTCAACTCAATTTTGCATCTAATAATATCTTGATCCATAAATAAAACAAAGATGTCTGGATAAGGTATTTGCAAAAAAACCTGAAATACTTGCAAACAGAAAGAAGCATCAAATAGTTGCAGATTGTACTTGCCTTATGTGAGCAGGGAACAACACAATTTCAAAATAAGATCAAGCTGCTGAAAGGTGTTTTATCGTATGCAATGCTATTACTGGTTACAGAACTGTATCTGCGATCAAACTTCAGATTCACGCTAACTTGAGCCTCCTTTTACCCTGATTGAAGCTGTTTTTCTTCTGATGCACCACCAAGTAAAACAGAAAGTCAACAATGCAGCAGAAGATTCAAACTGAAGTGACAGATAGGAGAAGAAAAAAAATAAAGTAACAGATAGAGGATAATCATAATGCCACAGTATGAAATCTTCGAAAGGATACGCCACTTTGATTTCTACTCAGCTTGAAAATTTAGGGGATAATCGTATTAATTTGTAATGAAATCCTTAACAAGTATAAGGATATGCCACTTTGATTTTACTGAAAGCTTGAGAATTTAGGAGATAATCATATTAGCTTGGAATGAAATACTTTGATTGGCAAAACCAATTTATTAGAAAGTCAGTATTGTATGTAACTGAACCAAGTGATCAGTTTCGAAAGCACACCGAGGAAGCTCTCCTCTTTGTAATACCCTAATATTGGTAGTTGTTGCGTGCCTCATATCAGAAGTCAGTGCAGCACCCCTGCCAATTAGACAACACAATTTCAAAATAAGATCAAGCTGCTAAAAGGTATTTTATCATATGCAATGCTATTACTGGTTAGAGAACTGTATCTGCCATCAAACTTCAGATTCATGTTAACTAGCTAAACATGAAAATGCAGAACCATATTCATATTACTTTTGCATTTGTTCTGGACGTGAAGGCCAGCATGTTCCTGTATTTTGCAATCTGTAGAAGAAACAGTTGGTTAGAATAAAATGATAACATTGTAAATTGAACAGAGGACTTATTTGAGAGAAAACATGTTAAGGAGTTATCTGAACTAAGGCTTCTTCTGCAATACTTATGGCTGTATAAGAGTAAAACAGATCTCTAACATGGCTTGTTCCAGTTTTCCAATCTTGACGAGATCTGTTTTAATTTGCAAAAACAATTTATTACAAAGTCAGTATTGTATATACCTGAACCAACTGATTAGTTTCGAAAGCACACTGAGCAAGGCGTTCTGTTGGCAATATTCTAATATTGGCAGCTGTTCTGTGCTTCGTTTCAGAAGTCATTGCAACAGTGCTGCTAATTAGACAACAAAATTTCAAAATAAGATCAAGCTAAACAAGCAGAACAGGAACGCCACCAACAACAAATACAAACTTCATATTCATGCTAACTAGTTAAACATGGCAATGCACAAGGAGAGATCAAAACCATGAACCTACAAAGTCATAAACTTCTGAAATAAGGTTTGGACTTCAAATGATATAAAAAATGAAATGGGTTCAGATAAACTTACTGGTTTGAAATTCAGCATTGAGTCCGAGCAAGAATACCAATGGAATGAGTGGAAGCTACCAGAAATGTATATTAGCCATTGTGTCCTTTGTGCTTTGTAGATTGGAAACCATGTGAGCATTGTTCAGATTGTAAACTGCAAATCATGTCAGCAGTCTCCAGATATATGGCATATTCAGATGGTCTGTGGGATAAATTCTTTCTTGGTAATGTTACCAGATTTTATGCAAAGTAGTTACCCTGTAGCATTTGTTTCCAAAATATAACTCTACGTTTGACTTTGAATCAGATGTGTTTAGGAACATGGAAAAAATTTAAGCAAATTGTATAGCTAACAGTAAACAGAAACATAGGTAATATAAAACAAAACCTTTCGAGCCCAAAACTTTCATTTGGCTTAAGGTTATAATGCTATTATAATGAAAAATCATGCGGATCAAGCAACGGTCAGCAATTGATCGATTGCATATAGTCCCAGGGAAGGACTAATAATACGAAATGCATTATGTCATAATTGCATTTTCAAACAACATATATTCATTTTAAAGTCCATATAGTTTGATGCTATTTATAAAGTCTAGCTTCAAGCATGTTGTAGAATGCGTTCGATCTCAAATACAAGACAGAAACACAAACAATACAAATAGACATGTATAAAGACTTTCTAGGCCTGTTTCCTGAATCGTTGGCTACAGTATGCAACAAACAAAAACTAACATAGCATTCAGCCATAACATAGGAGGAGATAGAAATGACTAGCCGATTCAATATACAATTTGTCATTTAATCAATCTATGGAATCTTTGCTGTTTGCATTCAGCAGCTGTAGATACAAAATTATTGCTGACCTGATGTTGCATTTGTTGTATTCAATGATATAATTTAAACCAAACATGGTACTTTTTAAGATGCGACAAAAATATACATACAAAAGCTGACAAGACAATCTCTCGTTGTCAAGCTTGAAGCATGATGCAGAATGCGTTCCATTTGAGATAGAGAACAGAGACAAAAACAGTACAAACACATATGCATAAAGACTTTCTAGCCTTTTTTCATCAACTGTTGTGTTACATATTCTTTGTAAATGACTCAAAATTGCAAGTCAAATACTTGTATTATCGTGAGAGCATAATATGAAGAAACATGTTCATATTACTTTTGCATTTGTTATGGATGTGAAGGCTGCCATGCTCCTGGATTTTGTAATCTGTATAACAAACAGTTAGTTAGAACAAAATGATAACAGTGTAAATTGAAGAGAGGACATATTTGAGAGAAAACATGTTAAGGCATATGTTGATGTACCTTCCATTTGTTAGTTGACATGTAATAGCTCACTATCTTCATTGAGTGTGAACTTGCTCTGAATTTTGAAGTCACGTAAGATGTAAACAGTGGTAGCTTTCTGTTGCAAATATGTCTCATATGACATTGAGTTTAAATCAGGAAGTAACTCATGTAATAAGGGCTCCCTGATAATGCACTGGAAAAAGTTATTTGTAATGGATTCTATTACAGCATTTATACAATGCTTGTAGAGGAAAGGGCAATTATCATTGCATTGTGAACAGAAAATTGTTGCATTGGCTATTGCTATGGATGAATTCACTGGGCAGTTACAAATTGCACAAACAGGTTCGAAAGGAGTTGAATATGGATTTGTTGCGGTCAGAATACCTTCGACCTGTTTATAAAACATTCAAACGTTAATTTACATTATTACATGCCAAATGCAAATGCAGCAAAAACATTGTTATTGCTATACTTACAACATAGGTAGATGTAGTTAGTTTTGTGAGATTGTTGAGTGCATCTGTGTTAAGTTCAGTCATGAACGTTGACTTCGATGCTTTGAATATTGTCTCTGTTGTGTTTACCTTTTTTGTTAAATTTTTGAAAAGAATGAGCGGAAAGTGTCCTTTTTGCAATTGTTTTTCCATTGAAAGGAAAAATTGTTCATATGTGTCAAAGAGTTGCAACTGCAGAACATAAATGGCTATGTATTGAAAAATACAAAAAGTAATATGCAACTACATTGTTCGTATGCATTGAAAAATTGCAATTGCAGAAGACAAATTACAAAAACTATGGACAAATTACAACAACTATGTATTGAAGTGATGCATGTTATTTACTGACAATTAGGAATAAGTAACATCTGAATACATACAATTGCATTGTCGTTTTCAGAATCTCTATCTTTGATATGGAGTATGTAATGCAATCCAACTCGTTTGGCAAGTGTAACGGCAGCAGCGATTGTGCCAATTGGGTACATTTCTTTTTTGTTTGCAAATTGCCTAATGGTCGTATTGGGAATGAAGCGATATTCTTTGCAAACTTCAGGTACAGTTTCTATGATACTTGATTCATTAAGCAATATTATTTTGTCACAGTCACCGCGATCATAAACACTTTTAGGCAATATCCTGAAGTTTGTAATTGAGATGCTGTTGCCTTGCAAAATTTTGTGTTCATGTCGCTCCACCAAATGTGCAGGTACACTCAACGTTATAGTCATCATTCCTTGAGCATCTGTCAAATCAGCTCGCAATACTTGACGTGATTTGTTTGCTTTGTCAAGGAATGCACTATAGACAACCATTATGTCTCCAACAAATAGCTGCCCAATTTTACGACTATTGAGATCTTCAATTGATACTTTAATTGGCAGTATCTGTTTTTGCCTATTAAAATTGCCTAGTTAGAAATTGCTATAAACATTTGTAGAATACTATGTTTCTCCTAAAGACTGAATAACTAGAAATAGATTAGAGTGTTGTGTTTCATATGCATACCTTTTTGATGTATCATTTTGCACGTTTGTTGAATGAAGTTTGGTTGCGATTGTTTCAGTTGGACTAACACAAGCAAACACATGGTTCAATATGATGTGGATATTATCACATGTATTTTGTGATAAGCAATCAATAAAGAAATTGTCATATGTAACCTGTACATGTCTTCTTGCTGCATTGTTTGGGGGGACTTACTACTAGTGCTTTCTTCACTCGTCCAAGATTTTCTAATTTATATACATTTAAATATAGATATGTAAAAAGAGAAGATATATATAGTAAACACTAATCTGACATATATACATTTAAATATAGATATGTAAAAAGAGGAGATATATATAGTAAACATTAATATTTTAAATAGCAAATAGCATATTTGTATAGTTGCCATACATACCTTTTCAAAGCAAGTGGTTGGTTTGCCTTTCCTAATTGAGTTATGTGGTCTATTTCTTCAGTTGTTTGTTTTCCTTTTTCAGGATTTATGCTATGTTATAGAATAGGAACATATATTTAGTTCAATTTCAAAGAGCATATAGAAGAAACAGTTAACAAGGAACATTAAAACCATAGAACCATACATATGTAAAGATAGAATGGATATATACTAAACATTAACATTCTAAATACAAATTGGCATATTTGTATAGTTGTCATAGACATACCTTGCTGAACATTATTATTCTAAATACAAATTAGCATATTTGTATAGTTGTCATAGACATACCTTTGCAAAACAAGTGGTTGGCTTGCCCTTTCTAATTGCGTTATGGATTCTATTTCTTCAATTGTTTCGTTTCGTCTCTGAAGATTTAGGCTATGTTATAGAATAGTAACATATATTTAGTGCAAACTAGAAGTAAAAACTCAACAACAACATTAAAACCATAGAACCATACATATGTAAAAATAAAAATAGAATGCATATATAGTAGACATTAATATTCTAAATACAAATTACCATTTTTTTGTAGTTCTCATAGACATACCTTTGCAAAACAAGTGGTTCGTTTGCGCTTTCTAATTGGCTTATGCATTCTATTTCTTCAATTGTTTCATTTCCTTTTTCAAGATTTATGCTATGTTATAGAATAGTAAGACATATTTAGTACAAGTCAAAAGAACATATAAAAGTAAAACTTGAACAAGAAGACAAGATCCATAGAAAAGGAAAGGCAAAAAGAATATACTCTGTTTGTTTATGTTGCATGTTGTTGTTCTTTTTTCTTGGTCGTTCTGTTCAATTGAAAAGGGTTTTACTAGCAGAATCTGCATGCATAAATAGATGAGGTCATATCTGCAAATTTATGATAGGATAGTTGTGTTGGTTAATTGAAAAGGCTGTCTCTGGCATAAGTTGCATTGATCAATACAGAACGCCATATATGTAAATGTAGAATAGAATGCATAGTATGTATGCTGTTATCACTTCGTTTACCGCAAAAAGATATTGTAGTATGCTTTAGTAAAATAGATATGGTAAAAGCAATGAGCTATTGCAAAAATGTCAAAATTTGGAATTTTGTAAACTGTTTCATGTGTATATCATAGGTCAAGGACAAGAGATATTATATCATGGTCAGACCAATATGCATCCAATACGAAAATTCTATACTTTATATTGCCTAGATTTGCCCAAACATGGTCAATCAATGATTTGTGCATGCTATTAGTTTTGTCAACTAGGAAATGAAGATTGTAGTTTTGCATGTAGGTTTCTAGCTACTTTGTTTTTTGATTGCAATGCACCATATCAATATTGAAGTCCCCTAGTATAACTATGATATTGTTTAGATCTAACTGGTATAAGGCTTTTGCAATGACGTTGAGGATATTGTTTAGGTTTGCATGTGGCGATGCATATATATTGAGTATTGCAATTTGTAATGTGTGAACTTTTATTTTTGCAAACAATGCTTCTACAAAGTAGTCTTCAAAATGGGTATGTTCAAGGATAATGATATTTTCCTTTATCAATATCATTACTCCATGCTTAATGCAACTTGAGATGCAATTGAAATTTTTGAAGTATTCATTTTGCATAGACAACAACATATGTGTTTCTTGTAAGCACAAGATATCAGATTGCATTGTGTCATAGTCATTGCATATGTCAGTAAGATGCGCATGAAGATTGTGAGTGTTCAATGAAAGAATAAAGATGGATCGCAATGATTGTATTGATGAACAGTCATATTCTAGTTGCCATTTTGCAGTGGTTTGCAAACGTTGCATTTCAGAATTTACTTTTTGCTTGACCTTGAAGTTACCATGTTTAAGAGGATTAAGCAAATACAATGATTCTATGTTTCTGACACGTGATAGTGCTGTGTATACTAGGCCATGCACTTGTACTCCAGTAGGGTCGAATGCAAGCCTATCCAAGGTTAAGCCTTGTGATCTATGTATTGTGCGTGCACATGCAAGTTGAATTGGAAATTGTTTTCGTATTTTCAATGGCGCCATCTTTGATGTCATAGGCATTGGTTTTGATATTCGCAATATTGGTGTCCAATCATGTGCTATCTCTGAAGTGTACAAATGACCTAGTTTTCTAGATTGTCGATGACCAATATTAGGGTCATGGAACTTAATCCATAGAACATCGACCTTATTTGTATGGGTATATGCTTTAACAATTCCATATGCACCATTCACTAGCCCATCTGGTGCATCATAATTGCAAGCATACATTTCAACTAACATGTTCAACTTTATCAAAAGCTGTGGAGGCAAAATAGCCGTATGTTGATGAGCTGCGAAATTGTCACTATTCTCCTCATTTTCGTCAATTTCATTAATCAAAATTTCTTTGCCATGCATTAGCATCAACATTTTCTTGTTATGCATTGCAACATCTTTGTTTTTGTAAAATAAGTAGGGAAATGTTGGATCATTTGGTACAGGGCGCATGAAACTTGTATTCATGTATGTTATATCGTCAGATGTTTGACAATTTGTTCACATTCTATTTAACACTGATATGAATCTCTTATTTGTTTGTCGCATTGTCAGATGCAATTGGAAGCACTTGACATTATCCTTCCAGAAATCATGTGTTATTGTTTGATTGTTGATTGTTGGTTGTTCAAAAATAAGAGAGTCTTGAATAGGTTGTGCTTGATAGAAATCACCACAAAATATGATGTCAATGTTCCCAAAGTATTTTGTTTGGACATGTTTTATGTTTCTGAGTCTATTGTCAATAGAATATAAGAACCGACTTCCAATCATCGAGATCTCATCTATGAAAGCTACTTGCAATTCTTGATATAGCTTTGATAAGTTGTCCAATACTTGTTTGCTCAGTGAGAACAGTTGATACTTGTTAAAAGGCATTAGCAATGCATAATGGATTGTTGTTCCACCTGCATTATATGCAGCTTTTCCTGTGTATGCTAATATTAGACCTTTTGGTTTCATAGGATCAGTTGTGTTTTGTGAATCATAAATTCGTATAAGCATTTGGAAAATCGCTTTTGCTGTGAGCGTTTTACCTACACCTGCTCCACCTGTAATAAAAAGGTAAATTGGTTCCTTGGGGTTTTTCTTTTTTAACTGCAATGTCTTTTACAATTGCTTGTTGTTCTTTGTTCAAGATTCTTCTAAGTTTGTAATATTCATTGTTCTCCATTAAAAATGGATGGGCAGTAATTTTAAATCCAAGATTGATTTTTTTCTTCATTTCAAATTGTTTTGGAAATTGCAAGTCCGATTGCAAATCATATTCCTCATAATGGGAATTGTTCTCTTGGTCTTGCATATTCATTTCGTTAGTATTCAAAGAACTAATTTGCTCATTTGTTGCTGTCTCTAAATCACCCCATGTTGGATTGATGTTATGTAAATTTGGCTTCATTAACTTGAATTGTTTTTTCGTGTAATGTATATGCAGAGAGCCATGTAGGCAATTCTTGTTTCAATGTATCTTCATAATTTTCAAATGGCATATATAACAATAATTTCTCTCGACAAAAGTTTTCAATATCATTGTGTTTGTTATATTTGACAAATCGTATAACATTTGGTTTTTTCCTTTTAGATATGGGTTTGCCATTTTTCTTGTAATTTGATACAAATTCTGCAAGGCAGATTTTGCTAATGGAACTTGGTCGTCCAATGTAGTAGTCAACAATGGAATGGCACATAACATCTTCTGAATCATCAGGTTCTTGTTTCAAAAGAATAGGTGGTTTAAGCATAAACGTCCGTTCATCAACTGGAGACGTGTTCACAAATATACATTCCCTTGAACTAGAATTCAATGGCAATGAAAGTGCTATATGCACTGCTTGTTGAGCTGACATTTGCTGTAGATTGAGTAATGTATTTCCAAGTTTACGAATCATTTGCATAGCGTCAATTTCATCTTTCTGATGCTCTTTCCGTATTCTTCTAAATGCATTTGTCATAGACTTGTCAATTTTGGTCATATATGAACTACAATACGATGCTGCAACATATGCATTTAGCACAAATTGTGCATCTGTATTTGCATTCCATAAATCAGGGATACCATTTGCAAAACTGTTATTCCAAATGTGAGAAGGTTTTCGTTTCAGGAAAATTGTTGGTTGCTTTACTGTATGTTGCAATAGTTCTATGTACTCATTTTGTAGCAGCCCTATTTCTAGGAGGAAATCATCATGTGTTGTTGAATCATTGTAGTTTGTTTGCTCCAAGAATGCAAAAAACGATATTGATTTCTCTACAATTTTTGTATTTTCTGCATTGGTTGGTTCAATGATCATTGTTGATTTCATTGGTGGCATGGGGAAGTTGTATCTGCAATTTGAATTTTTTCGCTTCTTACAACTTTTTGTATGGTGATGTTTATGCAATTTAGCAACATCTGGCTCCAAATGATCTGTATTACAAGTGATGTAATTGTCAAGAAACTTCTCAATTTCTGAGTTGCTTTCTTTTCCATATATTGGAGCATTCTCTATCCATAACAGTCCATGTTCATGTTCAGTTCCTCTATTTTGGAATTCTGTTACAAAATAGTAATCAGATATTTTTCCAAAGAATGTAGTATCTTGACATATCAATCGCTTTATAGCATTAATTCTATGTCTATAGTATTGGCTACATGTGACTGGATATTTTCTTATAAGGTAGTCAATGTCATTATCTTCTAATATATCAATAGCATTTTTATTTGCTTTATTTCTAAACAATGTGACAAGTGTATCTACTAATGGTTTCCATCGATGTTCTGCACTTGTGAATGTCACAAAGAAAGTTGGAGGGCCCAGTTGTCGTATCATTGCAAATATGTTTTTCCTAATTTGTTCCAAATGGTCAGAAGATATGCGAATGTTTTTGAAATCTATGTATCCAATGTCAGACTTCAATAACTTTTCCAAATTTGCTCGATACTTGACATCTTTTGCTAATATTTTCCTGCCTTTTAGTTGTCCCTTTCTTATTCGCACCCATATGCAAGAAAGCACTTTATCAATTATTATTCACATTGTCTTGAAAAACAAATTTGTTGTATGATATTGGAAGTCACCACTTGCTTGTAACAATTCCCATTGTACAATTTTTTGGTAACTAAACCTATTTGTGATGTCATGATCACGTGCATCGCCATAAAATAATGTTGGAAAGTTCATTTCTTCTGCATATTTGTCCTTGAAGATGCCTAATGGTCGTTGTCCTTCAGCAGGGGCCACTTCAATAATCTTGTCTTGCAGATCGTAGATGCATTGTGATTCTATTAATCCATGCACCAATGTTTCAGTAGGTGTTTCATTATTTGCATCACTATCTGTATCACTTTCATTGTCACTGTTTGAATTTTGTACAATGTATTCATTATCCTCTTGTAAAACATGGGCCCAATTCTCATTTATACAAATGTTGCTAGCTTTATAAAGACTTCTAGAACATAGTTCGTTCAATGCCTTCATGACAATAATCGGACGTACTTTACTTGTTTGGTATGCATTTTTGTATTGCAATCTTCTTTTCAATGCAACTGCAATTGTCATTGTATCATTTAGATATTGTGGCAATGCTTTTTGCACAATGTCCATATGAACTGGTACATTGATAATTGATCCTGTTAAGCCAATTTGTGACCGTCTATGTCCCCATTGTCTGATTTGTGCAAATGAAATTCTCAATGACACAAGTCTTTCTTCTAGGTCTGAAAGTATATTTACAGTTGGCAATGAAATGTTACGTCTTATTTGTTCGGGTGCTGCAAATTGTGGTAGCTTTCCATTCTCGAGTGCTTTCTTGCAAGAAACACATATGTTTTCATTGGTAAAGGTCCTATTGTTCAACGTCAAATCCATATGCTTTTCTTGCAAATTTGTAGTGAAGAACCTAATATTTTTTGCAAAATGCAATTTGTTGCAAACTGCACATGTATTCCTAGGCGTGTCTTCGACTTTTTCCATATAAATTTGTATTGCATTTTTCTTTCTTGACTTCTTATTACAAAATGGTTTTTTGCATTTGTCATTGCATTTGCGTTTTGCACGTATGAATTGCTTTAGCTTGTGATAATTCAGCCTACAATCCTTAGTTGGTTGCATTTGCTCTAAATGACATGCTATCTCAAATGCAATATTATTGCTAAAATGTACTTGAGATATACATTGCTATTTTTCTAGTACATGCTCATGACGCAATTGATTACAAACATCATTTGCTTCCATGGACAACTGTTCAAAATTGTGAACATATTCTTGTATCATTGCATGATAGTGAATATGTGATGTATTTGTCATGAATGACAAGATGTTAACAATATCATTGCATCTCGAGTAAGCGCAACTGTAGTTGACAAAGCTATTAGTAACAGAGGACCATACTTGGATATTGACTTTGAATATGACAGATATCCATTGTAGGCAAAATGGTCCACCTTCCACTTGTCCTTTTTCATATGGCATTGCCATATTTATCAGATATTGTTGCCAATTGCTATTCATTGTATATTGTATCGCATCAACTACTAGGTATTGCTCTAAACAATGCAATGCCTCTTGATTCTTATGCATAACTGCATTGCAAAAAGATTGCACAATGTAAAGTCGCAAAGACTTTGCATTGAATTCTGTCGCTACTAAATAGCAAATTGCATTAAAGAGACTGTCACCACAATTAGATGTCACTTGCTTTGCAATTGTTAGTCCATTTAAGAGCATATTATTTGCAATGTGCATCCAATTGCTTTCAATATCTTTGCAAATAGGTGATAGGTAGATATTAGACTGGTTGCAAATGCAAATTGGAAACTTTTGGTAAACCAATGGTTCATAATGACCACTAACAGGATTTGCATTGTGAAAGAGAATGCAATATGGAATTGCATTTTCATGTTTATTAAAGAGAAAATATCTCGTTTTTCTTGTCAATGACCAAACTGCAATTGATATATCTAGCCATTTAGCTAACCAACGTATGCAAAAGGTATCACCCCATAAACCTCGTTCAGACTCCTTTATATTTGTAGATGCAGAATAACGCATTTTATGAAGATATGTACCAATATCATTAACACCATGTAACTCGTATAGGAACTCAGGTGCTAGTTCATATTGATATGACTGTATTGCTTCAACGTCATTGTTCTTTAAGCAAAAAAGAAAGTGGTCTATTAACCCATTTCGCAATTCATTTGAAGTATAACGAAAATGTAGAAGCATTTTGAATGAGTCAAATAGACAATCTCCTACAGTATATGAAAATGCATTTAGTCTAAAAAGACCATTTCTTTTTAATACAATATCAATGTTCTCAGGCAAAATGCATTGCAATCTGAATTTGTAATTGTCAACATCTATTATTTCTTCCATCATTTGCAATTGCTTACCAGAGTTGGCTTTTGCAATTGTCTTGTACAGCTTTGCAAAAAATATTAATGAAGTTAGCAAAAACTGAACATGACTGTTTTGAACAAAATGTATGTATATTAAAAAAATAGGCTATTGCATTATCTTGGTAAACAAATATCAAATTTCTAGCAACAAGCCATATTTGTAAATAACAAAGAAATTGGAAATGGAAACAATGCAAAGACATAATGAAAAAAATGGAGCATAATTCTAAGAATATTTGTGCAAGTTAACAAAACGGAACAATCGAAACACAAAATGAAGTTAACAAAAGGAAGCAATGGAAAGACAAAATGAACAAATGCAACAGAAATTTAAGAATATTTCTGAAAGTTAACATCATTGTCAATTGCATTTGTCAAATAAATTGACCATGAGGCTATTTATGAGTTTTACATAAGTGGTGCACCAATTCAACTGACAAAATATAAAAAGTATTGTCTCTGATTTGTGCTAGGTTGCAACTCCAACATATTCCAAGGTAAAAAGTTTCCTGCTATTCGTTATCAGCCTATGGTTATACTATATGGATCTAAACAAAATTCAAGGATCAAGGAACCCAAACAAGGCTTTGAGAACCAGATACGAGTAGTGCATAAGCATACTTCCATAATGCTTCTCAAGAAGATCCATCATTATGGGACACTACAGGTATGATCCATATAAATGATGAACATGTAATATATTCAAAGGGCAGCTTTGGCAAACACAGCAACAATCTACCTAAGCAAATTGTCCCAAGACTGTTGGCAATTGTGGCATGTGAAAGAAGATGCCCAAAAATTACAGATCTTTGATGATTCACAAATTGTGGTGAATTGGATGAATGGAACAAATTGATTGGATAATTATAAACTTCAACCTATATTTCAGGAGATTCGACTTGCTTAAACAGAGTATTTAACACATTATGTTTGAACATGTTTACAAAGGCACGAACATGGAAACTGATGGACTGTCAAAAGCAAGATTACACTTGGTAGCATGAGCTTGGCTCATTCAACAGAGAGTGGAAGGAGAGCTGATGGAATGTCTTTTAAATGTCAATATCTATATGTATAATTTTTTATGGCACTGTTTATGAACATATCTAGGACCTAATTCTTTATGAGACAAAACTGGTTTCAAACCTGTGATGTATGTCAGAATGACCATGACAGGGCTGTCATATTGACATTTTTGAAAACTGGTTATGAAGCAACATATCTTCTCAGCCATACTTTTATCACTTCCTATGCTTAAGCATATCTCTATATCTATATTTTTTTATGGGACTGTTTATGGACATATCTAGCATCTAATTTCTTATGAGATAAAACTCGCTTCAAAGCTCTGATATATGTTAGAATGACTATGATAGGGCTATCATATTGACATTTTTGCAAACTGTTTATGAAACAAGATATGTTCCCAACAATACTTTTATCACTTCCTATGCTTAAGGATATCTGTGAAATGCAGAAACATATATAATAAATGTAATTTTGTTTTCATAATAAAATAATTTTTTCTCTCTGAGCAGAATAAGGTAGTTGAACATCATATAAGAACCAATCTGGTTATAACTAGCTAACATGACATTTTAATCTAAGGTTTAAATAGACAAAATGTCTTGATACATCATTATATGGAGCTAGTTGCATGCATTACTCAACTTCTACTTGTTGGGATCATCTCAAATAATATTATTGTTATGATTATAACAATTGATAATATTAATATTAATATTAATGTAAACACAGAATAAACAATGACAATTTCAGATTTGAATTCCAATATAATTGAATGACAGAAAAAATATAAATGATTGAATACAGCTTAAATATCTATGTTTTTTAAAACAATCACAGAGTAACTCGACTATAAATCTAGAGTAACTGAAGCATAAACCTACACAATGCAAAAATTAAAAGCCTAACAAATTCACAAAAAGCAATTAATACAAAAATTGACAAAAAGCAATTAGTCGAATAACACCGTACCTGGAACAAAGCCGACTATTCAAATTCCTTCTCGTCTAGACCATATTCATGCACAACAGAGCCTGTACCAAGAACCACAGCTTCACCTAGGTCATCTCGGCCCAAATGACAAGGAAGTCACATGGTGCTCGAAACTGACATTTACGGGAATTTCCATAAAACCCATGTAGGTAAGAGAAACCCTCAGTATCACGGAAAAGCTTATAATTTTCGCAAACGAAACATTTCATCCAATATATAAGCAACATCAAACGAACAACATCTAGTACCAATATAGCAAACCTTCAATTCAGCACTTCTTAATAGAGCAAATGAACTTAACACTAACTAAATGAACTTAACAAAGTTGTTAACAAAGCAACCTTCCGTTCTAGGAGTAATATCAGAGTCGAATATTCATACATCCATAACAGAATTACAAACTTAAACAAACATTATGGACCAAAGTAAACATACACATAAATTATACGAGCGAAAAACCTTGAATACACGCCTAAGATAGGAAACCGTGCAGTTACAAAACAGACTGCAATCTTCAATATTTTAACATTTCAAACAGTTCAAAATCCCCAATTTATTTAGATCTTCATGTGCAAAAACAGTTCAAACTACAAAAGACTGCGACTCAATCTGTACCAAGAACCATAGCTTCGCCCAGGTCGACTCGGCTCAAATGATAAGGAAGTCACATCGTGGCTGAAACCGACATTTACAGAAATTTCCATAAAACCTATGCAGGTAAGAGAAACCCACAGTATCACGGCAGGAAGCAACCGCAAATATACTCCCCAATCAGGGATCACGGAGTCCCCAGCAGGGATCACGGATCAATCGCATATAGTCCCCAGCAGGGATCACGGAGTAACTGGACTATAAACCTAGAGTAACTGGACCATAAACCTACACAATGCAAAAAATAAAACCCTAACAAATTGACAAAAAGCAAGTAATACAAAAATTGACAAAAAGCAATTAGTAGAATAACACCGTACCTGCAACGAAGCCGAGCGTTCGAATTCCTTCTCGTCTAGACCATATGCATGCACAACCCAGCCTATGCCAGTACCATGAGAAAATGTGCAAATGATGAAATTGGTTAACGAAGTCTGCACATAAAACCCTCAGTATTCAACCAGAATGCCATTAACTTATAATGCTCAAATAACCATGGACTGTTGCATGCAGGTAACAGAAACCCTCAGTATTTAACCAGAATTCCATTAACTTATAATGCAGTAGCCGAACTTAACCTCTAAACAATACAACCAAGAATCACAACTTCACGCAGACATTTACCCAAATTTCCATAAAACCCATGCAACTAAGACAAACCCTCAGTATTCAACCAGAATGCCATTAACTTATAATGCTCAAATAGCCATGGACTCTTGCATGCAAGTAACAGAAACCCTCAGTATTTAACCAGAATGCCATTAACTTATAATGCAGTAGCCGAACTTACCAAAGCGACAGCACACAGTCGAGGGATACAAGCCGCACCTTGAACAACAGAACCGCAACCAAACGTTTGCGATAGAGTTAACCGAGCAGCCAGGAACCGCATTGTGTTTTCACCGCAGACAATACAACAAATACAAAGGAAAAATCGCAGAGACCGCAAAGCTAAACAACCAAGTAACAATAATAATCCAAATGCCATTAACTTATAATGCAGTAGCCGAACTTAACCTCCAAACAATACAACTAAGAATCACAACTTCACGCAGACATTTACCGAAATTTCCATAAAACCCATGCAGCTAAGACAAGCCCTCAGTATTCAACCAGAATGCCATTAACTTATAATGATCAAATAACCATGGACTCTTACATGCAGGTAACAACAACCCTTAGAGCACACAGGAACCGCATTGTGTTTTCACCGCAGACAATACAACAAATAGAAAAGAAAAATCGCACAGACCGCAGAGCTAAAGAACCAAGTAACAATAACAACCCAAAGGCCGCGAACAGCGTAAAACCCAAATAACCATGAACTCTTGCATGCAGGTAACATAAATCCTCACTATTTAACCAGAATGCCATACAGTAGCCGAACTTACCAAAGCCACACCCAGCAGGCAGGAACCCCACCGCAGACGAAAAATCGCACAGACTGCAGAGCTAAACAAGCAAGGAACAATACCCGAGGAGGCAGGAACTGCACCGCAGACGAAAAATCGCACAGACTGCAGAGCTAAACAAGCAACTAACAATACCAATCCAAAGGCCGCGAAGACACTAAAACCCAAGCCGAACTTTCCAGCACCTCGAGGAGCAATAGCTGGCCGCCGATGAGACCACCACAGCGCATGCCGACCACAGCTAAGACAAACCCTCAGTATTCAACCAGAATGCGATTAACTTATAATGCTCAAATAACCATGGACACTTGCATGCAAGTAAGAGAAAACCTCAGTATTCAACCAGAAGACAAACCCTCAGTATTCACAATAATAATCCAAATGCCATTAACTTATAATGCAGTAGCTGAACTTAACCTCTAAACAATACAACTAAGAATCATAGCTTCACGCAGACGTTTACCGCAGGAACTCTATCGCAGACCAAACATCGCACAGACTGCAGAGCTAAACAAGCAAGTAACAATACCAACCCAAATGCCGCGAAGACAGTAAAACCCAAGCCGAACATTCTAGCATCTCGAGGACGGACACGTGGCCGCCGATCAGACCACCAGACCGCATGCAACCACGTGCCCCTCACGCGCGCCACGTGCCATTCGCCTCGAACCATGCGAAGCGCGTAATAAGACCCCCAACCCTTTCCGCCCCGTAAACCTTAGTTCGACTTAGGAAATATGCCAAATATTTGCAAAAATCGCGTCCGTCAACCCATGGACAAACCCTCAGTATTCAACCAGAATGCCATTAACTTATAATGCTCAAATAACCATGGACACTTGCATGCACGTAAGAGAAAACCTCAGTATTCAGCCAGAAGACAAACCCTCAGTATTCACAATAATAATCCAAATGCCATTAACTTATAATGCAGTAGCCGAACTTAATCTCTAAACAATACAACTAAGAATCATAGCTTCACGCAGACATTTACCCAAATTTGCATAAAACCCATGCAGCTAAGACAAACCCTCAGTATTCAACTAGAATGCCATTAACTTATAATGCTCAAATAACCATGGACTCTTGCATGCAGGTAACAGAGCAGGCAAGAACCGCATTGTGTTTTCACCGCAGACAATAGAACAAATAGAAAGGAAAAATCGCACAGACCGCACAACTAAACAACCAAGTAACCATAATAACCCAAAGGCCGCGAACAGGGTAAAACCCAAATAGCAATGGACTCTTGCATGCAGGTAACAGAAACCCTCAGTATTTAACCAGAATGCCATACAATAGCCGAACTTACCAAAGTCACACCGAGCAGACAAGAACCCCACCGCAGACGAAAAATCGCACAGAGTGCAGAGCTAAACAAGCAACTAACAATACCCGAGCAGGCAGGAACTCCACCGCAGACGAAAAATCGCACAGACTGCAAAGCTAAACAAGAAAGTAACAATACCAACCCAAAGGCCGTGAAGACAGTAAAACCCAAAGGCCGCGAAGACAGTAAAACCCAAGCCGAAATTTCCAGCATCTCGAGGAGGAACAGCTGGCCGCCGATGAGACCACCACAGCGCATGCCGACCACAGCTAAGAAAAACCCTCAGTATTCAACCAGAATGCCATTAACTTATAATGTTCAAATAACCATGGACTCTTGCATGTAGGTAAGAGAAACCCTCAGTATTCAACCAGAATGCCATTAACTTATAATGCTCAACTAACCATCGACTCTTACATGCAGGCCACACAGTAGCTGAACTTACCAAAGCCACACCGAGCGGGCAGGAACTCCACCGCAGACGAAAAATCGCATAGACTGCAAGTAACAATACCCGGGCAGGCAGGAACTCTACCGCAGACCAAACATCGCACAGACTGCAGAGCTAAACAAGCAAGTAACAATACCAACCCAAATGCCGCGAAGACAGTAAAACACAAGCCGAACATTCCACCATCTCGAGGACGAACACCTAGCCGCCAATCAGACCACCAGACCGCATGCAACCACGTGCCCCTCACGCGGGCCACGTGCCATTCGCCTCGAACCATGCGAAGCGCGTAATAAGACCCCCAACCCTTTCCGCCCCGTAAACCTTAGTTCGACTTAGGAAATATGCCAAATATTTGCAAAAATCGCGTCGGTCAACCCAAAGTCAGCGATCTATCGATCGCTTATAGTCCCCGGCAGGGACTAATAACTTTAAATACAAAAAACCATTAAATGCATAATGCTTACTTTTAATTATTTCTTTATCTTTAAGTACACTCTCACAAACATGGTAATGAGTATCACCAACGAATCTAGTGATATTGACGTAGTTCGGACCAGGGTTATGGTTTGAATAATATTTATAATAAAATCATAAAGAGAACAAATTATTAAATATTGTGATGAAAAAATATAAATGTAGTTTAAGTTTTATGAATGTTTCGGTAGGTTTTAATAAAAATCCAAAACTTAAAACATTTAAGCTTCAACAAAAACATATATTTATGTAAATTTGGTGATACAATTTTTGGTGAGATTATGGTTTGTTATTTTTTAAAATTTTACATAAGTAGATTTAGTTTGGGAGCTGGAGTTGGAGTTGTTGGTATTATGACACAGGTTTGGCTCGATGACATAAGTGTTGTCCTTGATGGCAACTAACTCAAATAGCAGATCAGAAGTTCAGGCGCTCAAAATAGTAGAAAATGAGATACCCGCAGGTTCCTATTCATAAAGCCGCAGACATACGAACAAAAGGTGCGGACATATACGCAGGTGTACCGAACAAAAAGTGCATACGTAAAGTTCATGCAATTTCATGCAGAGAAAAGCACGCACATGGGAAATCTTATGGTTGGTCCATGGTATTTAGTCCGACATTTTTGAACCTATGGTTTTGGTCCGTGGTTTTGTATCTAAAGTATTGAACCCAGGTATTGGGTCCCTAGTATTGGATCTCTATGGTTTTGGACCATGGTTTGAGTAAGGCCTAGGCTATAAAAAGGAAAGGAGATCATTTGGCTTGGCGGCGACTGATGTGTTGAATATCTTGAGAAGAGCAAGATTTGAAATACTGGTGATTGGTTGGTGAGTTATAGCTGGACCTGAATCAAGGAGAAACCTGAGCATTACAAGACAAATCTACTGATGGGTCGAGATCTCTTTGGCGCATGATGAGATCTGTAAATCTGATAATCTAGGGTATAATTGAAGTCTGATAAATTATCTATACCCGCAGGTTTGACACAGCGCAGGCACGGATACCCGCAGGCTCGACACAGCGCAAGCGCGGATATATGTAAGCTCGACACAGCGCAGGCGCGGATACCCGCAGGTTTGACACAGCACGGGCGCGGATACCCGCAGGCTCGACACAGCGTAGGCGTGAATACCTGCAGGCTTGACACAGCAGATGCGTGGATACCCGCAGGTTAAGGAAGTGAACACTGTGTATGTATGCAGTTTTCTAGTGGTGAAGTTGCAAACTTTTCTTGAAATATGTTTTAGCTGCTTTTGTCTATTACTGCCGTGTTCAGGGTTCTGAATTGGTGTTCGGTTATTGGTACTGTGTTCTGAGAAGTTATTGATTCAGTATTTGTACAAGGAAGTTCGTTGATTGCAGATCTATTTGATGTTTGATTGATATTCATGGATCCAGTTTGAAAATTTATGAAACATGGTCCCTGGAAGAAAAGAGAAGTCTTCTGTAGGTCAGCACCTACGTACTAGTACCTCAGCTAGTACAAGAGCTAGGGGGGTTGTAGCTCCCTTCCAAAAGAGTCTGGAGAACGAGAGAAGGTTGTAGCCTTTTGCAGGTTGAAGCCTGTGTACTGGTATAAGACTGCACTAGTACATAATCATTGTAAAAAGAAGTTTCTAATTGAAAGAAGATAGAGACATATTACAACAGGTGGTTTTCACCCACATTGGGTTTCCACCTTATATCTTGTGTTCTTTTGTGTCACTGTTTGCTCTACTTTCTGTTCCTACTTACTGTTATATGATTCTGACACACAAATTAATGATCAACATCTGAATAATAATTAAATTATAAGTCTGGGAGGTATACGCAAGTTTCATTAGTTAGAACTGCAAATCTTTGTATAAATTGAAAAGAATTTGATAACACTGATTCACCCCCCCTCTCAGTATTATTTTCAACAATTGGTATCGGAGCAGGTCCTTCAGGAAAAGCTTGAAGGAAGATCTATCATCATGAGCAACTAAGAAAAGGAAGCATCTATCACGCAACTGATTTTTGATGGGAGCAACTTCGTCTATTGGAAGGTAAGAATCACTGCCTATCTTCAATCTCTTGGTACAGAAGTTTGGGATATTGTGGAAACAGGATACACATTTCCATCAGCAACTCCGACAGATGCAGCTGGTAAGAAGCAGTATGAAACAAATGCAAAAGCTGTCAATACTCTATTAGGAAGTCTATCTCAATCAGAATTCGTCAAGGTTATGTAGCTCAAAATCGCAAAAGAAATATGGGACAAGATCGTTCTGAGCTATGAAGGAGATGAACAAGGTAATGATGATAGACTTTTGATGGCTTTTGAAGATGATGATTTCTTGGATGCTATAAATGAAGAAGGTCTTTATGAAGAAATTTCTAAACTTAAAGTTTGTTTAGAGGAAAAGAATATGATTATAGATACTCTAACATTCCAACTTGCTGAAAAAGATAAACACAATGAAGAGTTAGAATGTGAAATTGTGGGACTTAGAAAAGAAATTGAGAAAACAAAAGCCCTTAATCTCAGATTTGCTAAAGGATCTGAAACTCTAGATGAGATTATCAAAGTGCAGCGTTCTCCTCTAATCAAGACTGGTCTCAGATATTCCGAAGAAGCATCTCAAGCTCAGAAGCAAGCACAGAAACCATCCACCTCCAAAAGTTATCTTGATGCAGCAAGGAGAAGTGAACAAGTTGACAATCGACAGCAAAAGCATAATGCAGATCACCAGGTAAATTAGGGACAATTTGCTTCAAGAATGATCAAAGATTATCAAGTAAAATCGGGGGCAATCTACGAACAGAAGCCTCAACCGACCACAGGTAAATCATTCTCAATTTGGCTCAAGAATGGATGGAAATTACAATCATATGGTTGGTAGATTTGATAATTGCAGGAATTTCTTCAATGGCCAATGTTTCTCTTGTCATAACTTTGGTCATAAAGCTACTCAATGTGTTGCCTACAATACCATCATGACTAGGGAAGCGCAAAAACAAAGGAGTATGACAGGAATCATGAAAAGAACCTACAATAACTTCTCTGCTCTTGAAAATGAAATATAATGTTCTATATGTAACAACTTCGGTCATGAAGACTCTAAATGCAGAAGCAGGTTTCGGCAAACAACTCAGAAGGAGAAAGCTTCATTGAGTTCCAAAACATGGAAAAAGAAAGAAACGCAATCGGAAAGATGTGGGATAGCCTTATATGCGGAAGGACAGGAAAATCAATGGTACATCGACAGTGGATGCTCGAAACATATGACAGGTAATAAAGAAAAACTTCAGTCATATAGTGCCTTAGAAAAGGAAAAGAAGGTCTCATTTGGAAATGACACCCCTGCATTCATAAAAGGTAAAGGCTCTGTTCATTTGAAAGAAAAGTTCAAGGCTGGAAATGTTATGTATGTTGATGGCTTAAAGCATAATCTATTGAGTGTCAGTCAGATGTGTGATCAAGGAACTGAGGTAATATTTCGATCAAATGGATGTATTGTTCGTGAGCTTGATACAGGAAAAATAGTGATCAGAGGCATAAGAACTCCAAATAACTTATACGTACTCAAGGGAGAACAACAACAATGCTATTTAAGCAAGAATGATGAACACTGGCTATGGCACAGAAGACTGGGGCATCTTAGCTTCTCTCAGATAAGGAAAGCATGAAAATATTAGGCAGTTCATGATCTTCCTGACATCAGAATTCCAGACAATATAATATGAAAATCATGTCAATTTGATAAGCAAACTAGAACTAATTTCCCTGAGAAGGAAGGATCAGCTAGCAGGCCACTTGAACTTGTCCACACCGATATATGTGGTCCAACTAGGAAGAGGTCACCTCGAGGAGAAGAGTATTTCATATTGTTCATTGACGACTTTTCAAGGATGTGTTGGATAGGACTCATGAAGTATAAATATGAAGCTTTCGAAAAGTTCAAGTCATTCAAAGCTTTGGTTGAAAACGAATCAGATTGCAGAATCAAATGCCTCAGATCTGATCGAGGAGGGGAATTTACCTCAGATGAATTTTTCGATTTTTGTGAAGAACATGGAATAAGAAGGGAATTTTCTGCTGCAAGGACTCCTCAACAAAATGGAGTAGTGGAAAGGATGAACAGAACGGTTCAACAAATGGCTCGTGCTATGCTTGATGAGTCTGGAACTCCCACAATCTTCTGGGGTGAAGCCGCATTTTCCGCTGTCACTATTCTCAACAAGACAAACGTCCGGGTAAACAACACTCAGACTCCTCATGAAATTTGGTACGGTAAGACTCCCACGGTAAAATACTTCAAAATTTTTGGAAGAAAATGCTACATTAAAAGGACTAATGAAAATCTTGGCAAGTTTGAACCTAGAGCAGATGAAGGCATTTTACTTGGCTACTCTCCCCACAACAAAGCTTACAAATGTTACAATAAAAGACTCGGTAAAATTGTTGAAAGTATTGATGTAGTGTGTTATAGACATTTTTGGGCACTTCAACCCCAATCATAAATGTCCATAAACCAAGGGCTCTTAAGTCCCTAAAAGTGTTGTTCCAACCCCTAAAAGGACAAGGTCAACTGATTACAGCCTCTCCCAGAAGTTCTCAATGAAAAACTACTCAGAACCGGTCAAAACTGGACCATCTCACCTGCTCCATGGTCAAAGTGCGCTGCATCCCACCTAAATGCACACGGGAGGTGCGATGCATACTGAAAAGCCCTTCTATGGGGTGCGATGGGCGAGAGTGGACAAATGGCAGGGTCAATCTGCGAGGTGGAGGATCATGGAATCTCCCAGAAACTTCTCCTGTGACACTTGCCTCTCTGCATTTTCCCAGGGATGAGTAAGAGATCATCAATCTCCAAGTGGAATCAAGAACTATCAGAGAGAGGACACTAATCAAATCTCAAAAGCTAACTCACCCCCCTTGCAAACATCTATATATGGATCCCTCATCCCAGAGATCCAGAGGCTGGAATTTTGTATTGTAAGGAAGTGCTGCTGGTTTCTTGGTGTAACATCATAGTGTTGGGTGATCTAAGATTTTCATGAGGTGAAGAAGGGCTTTCTTGCTGAGAGGATGATGCTGGGTCAGAACAATTGGTTGTAATCCTCTTTGCTGCTCTTGATTATTAATAAAGCTATTCAAGTTTTCCTCCACATTCTTGTATGATTGATGATATATGCATTTGTGTGGTCAATATATATCTAGTCCTATATTGTTTATGATAGTAGATCTATGTTCTTGGATAGTGTTATGCTGCTTTGATTCTACAGGTGCTCTTTGAAGCTGGGTAAACGAGGAAGCGAGTGGCAAAGATCTATCAGAAGGGAGAGGAATCAAGCAAGGAACCAAGCGCAAGACAGAGGTTGGTCTCCTTTATTCCCCTCTTATCTACTTCTCATAAAGGAAAATGAAAGTGGTTTTAGTTTGTTTGTTTCTAAGGTAGCTACCAACCTTAGTGGGACTAGAAGCTCTGCATAGACACTAGATTTCCCGATAACATAGTGGTTGATGAAGAAGGAAACACTCCTAGGCAGGTAAAATCTGAAGATTTCGAAGATGGCGAAGACTATCTGTAAACATCAAATCAGATTCATGACAAAGAAGAAACCCATGAGGCACTAGAAGAACAGATAAGGATAGAAGAAAAGACTCCATCTAGATACGTTCAGAAGAATCATCGAGAATCTCAAATTTTGGGGTAGAAAGAGGTAGGTGTACAAAGAAGAAGAACCATTTCAGAAGCTTCAAGCTATCTAGCATTGCTCTCCTCCACTGAACCACATAATGTAAGAGAGGCTTGCAAAGATGAATGTTGGGTCAAGGCCATGGAAGAAGAACTCGAGCATATTGAAAAGAATAACACTTGGGAGTTGGTTCCTAGACCAAAAGATAAGAATGTCATAGGGACAAAATGGATTTTCATAAATAATCTAAATGAAAATGGGGATGTGGTTAGAAACAAGGCAAGACTTGTTTGTAAAGGATATGCGCAACAAGAAGGAATAGACTTTGAAGAAAATTTTGCTCCAGTTGCCAGACTTGAGGCCATAAGAATGTTCCTTGCTCTCTCTAGCTTTCAGAAGTTCAAAGTATTTCAGATGGACATAAAATCTGCCTTTCTGAATGGAGACTTAAATGAAGAAGTATATATTGAACAACCAGATGGTTTTATTCTTGGAAATGATCCAAAACTTGTATGCAGACTAAAAAAGGCTCTCTATGGCCTTAAACAGGCTCCAAGGGCGTGGTATTATCGGTTGGATAAGTACCTCCATCAACAAGGTTTTATAAAAGGATCAACTGATAGCAATATATATATAAAAATTGATAATGATGAGTTGCTGATACTTGTTGTGTATGTTGATGATATCATCTTTGGTAGCAATGAAGAAGACATGAGTGAAAATTTTGCCTTGGTGATGCAAAAAGAGTTTGAAATGTCCATGCTTGGTGAGCTCACATATTTTCTTGGTTTACAAGTCCAACAAAACAAAGATGGCATTTTTCTATCACAAACCAAATATATCAAGCAGATCTTGAAGAAATATGGGATGGAGGATTCGAAACCAGTATGTACCCCTATGGTGACAGGATGCAGCCTCAGCGCAAATGATGAATCGGCAGCTATACATCAACCAACCTATAGATCCATGATTGGTAGTCTGCTCTATCTAATAGGTACCCGACTAGACATTATGCATGCAGTGGGAATAGTTGGAACGTTTCAGGCAAATCCAAAGGAAACTCATCTTCAGGCAGTTAAGAGAATCTTCAAGTATCTTCAAGGAACTCAAAACTATGGCTTATGGTATCCTAGAGGTACAGATCTCACACTTCATGCATACACTGATGCAGATTGGGCAGGAAGCGTGGATGACAGGAAGAGCACTAGTGGTGGTGCAT
Source organism: Pinus tabuliformis (assembly GCA_031772625.1). Taxonomy (NCBI): domain Eukaryota; kingdom Viridiplantae; phylum Streptophyta; class Pinopsida; order Pinales; family Pinaceae; genus Pinus; species Pinus tabuliformis. The sequence continues at coordinate 419,923,026 of CM062819.1, read as the reverse complement.
TCTTCATGGATCCTAGATTAGTATCTTGTTTCAGCAAGAAACAAAGCTCTATTGCATTATCTACAACTGAAGCAGAATATGTAGCTGCTGCATCTTGCTGCACACAACTCCTTTGGATGATGCAAACATTGCAAGATCTTAAAATCACTTGTACTCCACCTATCTCCATTTTTTGTGATAATACAAGTGCAATCAGTGTTTCAAAGAATCCTGTCATGCATTCAAAGACTAAGCACATACCAATCAAGTATCATTTTCTCCGAGAAAAAGTGCTTGAACAAAAGGTCAAATTGGAGTATGTTCCCTCTAAGGAACAAGTTGCTGATATTCTCACCAAACCACTGCCCAGGGAGACCTTTGAATACCTCAGACAAAAGCTGGGGGTAGTTGATGCATCATCTTGCTATTGAATCTTGTATGTTTCAGAGATTGTTGGTTGTATGCGAGTTTCATATGGGGTATACACGTACATACGCTGGTTTATGTGGGTACAATCGACTTGAAGAAAATCAAGAATGAGAAGAGTCCGATATGGGTCTTTCAGAGACCATCTGGCACAGGTTCAGGGGGGGCATATATTCTTCTAATAATGCATTATTGGCATTATCATAGAAGATATTGGTTCGATTCTTCAGTTGTTTTGATTTTAGGAGGAGCAAGTGTAGAAGGAGAACATGGATACTGATTTGGATATTGATTGACAGATGTTGCTGATATTTTGTCTCTATATTTCTTTTGTCTAGGTCATGTAACGGCCTATCTTGGTTGCCCCACTATGCCTGGGATGGATAATGTAATATGCTTATTATATCATGTATCCCCACTTGGTTGGGAGTCATATGTATGAGTCTTTGGTGATAGGGAGGTCAATTATGATTTATAAAGTCATATTTCTTTTGTAGAACATCTTCTTGCAGATCTTGCTTATATGTCAGGGGGAGCTTGGACAACACAGCAAAGCAGAGATTTCAACATGTACTCAGGGGAAGCATAACCCTTTGCCCTTGATGTCAAAGGGGGAGAAAAGACTTTGAGTGACTTTGGGTTGCCATCAAGTCCAAAGGGGGAGATTGTTGGCATTATGACACAGGTTTGGCTCGATGACATAAGTGTTGTCCTTGATGGAAGCTAACTCAAATAGCAGATCACAAGTTTAGGCGCTCAAAATAGTAGAAAATGAGATACCCGCAGGTTCTTGTTCACAAAGCCGCGGACATACGAACAAAAGGTGCGGACATATACGCAGGTGTATCGAACAAAAAGTGCGTACGTAAAGTTCACGCACTTTCATGCAGAGAAAAGCGCGCACGTGGGAAATCTTATGGTTGGTCCATGGTATTTAGTCCGACATTTTTGAACCTATGGTTTTGGTCCGTGGTTTTTGCATCTAAAGTATTGAACCCAGGTATTGGGTCCCTAGTATTGGATCTCTATGGTTTTGGACCATGGTTTGAGTAAGGCCTAGGCTATAAAAAGGAAAGGAGATCATTTGGATTGGGGACGACTGATATGTTGAATATCTTGAGAAGAGCAAGATCTGAAATACTGGTAATTGGTTGGTGAGTTATAGCTGGACCTGAATCAAGGAGAAACCTGAGCATTACAAGACGGATCTACTGATGGGTCGAGATCTCTTTGGCGCATGATCAGATCTGTAAATCTGATAATATGGGGTATAATTGAAGTCTGATAAATTATCTATACCCACAGGTTTGACACAGTGCAGGCGCGGATACCCGCAGGCTCGACGCAGTCCAAGCGCGGATATACGCAGGCTCAACACAGCGCAGGCGCAGATACCCGTAGGTTTGACATAGCGCGGGCGCGGATACCTGCAGGCTCGACACAGCGCAGGCGTGAATACCCGTAGGCTCGACACAGTGGAGGCGCGGATACCTGCAGGTTAAGGAAGTGAATACTACATATGTACGCAGTTTTCTAGTGGTGAAGTTGCAGACTTTTCTTGAAATATGTTTTAGCTTCTTTTGTCTATTGCTGCAGTGTTCAGGGTTATGAATTGGTGTCTGGTTACTGGTACTATGTTCTGAGAAGTTATTGATTCATTATTTGTACAAGGAAGTTGGTTGATTGTAGATCTATTTGATGTTTGATTGATATTCATGGATCCAGCCTGAAAATTTATGAAACGTGGTCCCTAGAAGAAAAGAGAAGTCTTGTGTAGGTCAGCACCTACATACTAGTACCTCAGCTAGTACAAGAGCTAAGGGGGTTGTAGCTCCCTTCTAGAAGAGTCTGGAGAACGAGAGAAGGTTGCAGCGTTCTGCAGGTTGAAGCCTGCGTACTGGTATAAGACTGCACCAATACAGAATCATTGTAAAAAGAAGTTTCTAATTGAAAGAAGATAGAGACATATTGCAGCAGGTGGTTTTCACCCACATTGGGTTTCCACCTTATATCTTGTGTTCTTTTGTGTGACTGTCTGCTCTACTTTTCTATTCCTGCTTACTGTTATATGATTCTGACACACAAATTAATGATCAACATTTGAAGAATAATTAAATTATAAGTCTGGGAGGTATATGCAAGTTTCATTAGTCAGTTCTACAAATCTTTATATAAATTGAAAAGAATTTGATAATACTGATTCACCCCTCCTCTCAGTATTATTTTCAACAGGAGTTGGAACTAGTGCTTGAGTATATGAAACAGTGGAAGAAGAGACGATGCCCTGTTACGCTAAGGTACATGGGGTCATTTTTTGAGGTTGAGGGCGTAACTACAAACTGATGTAATTCAAACATTTTAGGCTCTTGTGTTTCCCCCCCTCTGTTACTTGTCTTTTGGTTCCATGATTTTAGACTCACTACAACATTTTTCTGCCATCTTTTCTTGTTTCTCTACACTGTCGTATTGAGGGTGGGGCCTGTTTTAGGAAGTTTTAGTGTCTACGGATAAACACTTAAACCCCTAGACTAGTAGCTAAGTCTAGAACCACAGTGCAAAGCATTCTCTACTTTTCCTATAACCAATAGATAAAGTAAGAGGCAAAGAAGCCTACCTGTAGCTTTTGCTTGCTTCTTATCTCCCTTGACCAATTCTGTCACTCCTCTCTATACTTAATCCGCTTGAAGAGTACCTGCACACAGACAAAAGACAACAACCAATCAAAGCATATGATAATGATCTATTGATTAAACATAGCATGGAATCAAGTACATGATACACATATGAAAGCATAAATGAATAACACAAGCATATGGAAAAAGCTTTGAACACTTTATTAGTAAAAGGAAGAGTTACAACCCATTGCTCGATTCAGCATCACTCCTCCAGTTCAATCCCATCCTCTCCTCATAACAAGCAAGACATTTTGACATCATTACAATACTTGAAATCAACTCAAGTCTCATACTAACAACATCTCCCTATAATTCAATAATTTCCAGCCCCTGATCACTTAGATGAGTGGTATTTTTATAGGTGAATGAAGGAAGTTATGCCATAAATGGTGATAATGAATGCCCTCCCAAACTTAGAATTTAGTTCCATGGAGGAAGGGATAAGGGATTGATGCTCCTTAACTCCCTTCTTCATCTAAATACGAGCTCAAAGGAGTATATAGGTTTGAGAAACTTCTAGAGGCATATAAGGAATTTTTCAAACCCTCATGGAAATTCACTCAAATTCACCCAGTGCAGGCCAAAGAGGGACCAAGTGCGTTGCATAACACTCTATCAGTGTATGGTTTGCATTGCAGCGCAACCTAATGAAGGCCTACCTGCGATCATCTTCTTAGAGGCAGTTTCTGGATGTTTTTGGCCATGAAACTTCTTGGGAAGCTAGGCATTCTGATGGTTGAATTCTTTAGGGCATGTAACAACTGAATTAGGATTTGATGGGCCTTAATAGTACTGATCTGTAGGTTGGGTTGATGTGCCCAAATGGATCTTTAACAGTTTCCCCCTAAAGCATGAAGTCGTAAATATGTATGTCGAGTGAAATGCTTTATCATGTGGAGAGGAGGTTTCGAAGCAGAAGGTGACCTGCATCAATTACAATACATATATCATGATAATTTGATTTTTCTCATGAACTTGCTGAGGGAAGGCATACCCATGCTCAGCTTATAAAATTTCATTACATGTACAAATATAGTCATCTATAGATATAGACCCATGAATGGATGACCATGAATGTAAGGCCATTGTACATTTGATTTAGTACTCCTGAAAACATCGCAGCCCAGATGGATGAAATTAGATCCGGGGTCTTCATTCTTGTTCAATATTTCGCTCAAGTACAAGTCTAACCATGTGAATAAATGTTCTGAAGTCAAACATGGGAAGACATTGTCTGATTACCATCCAATGATGTAAGCCGTTAACGGATGCGAGAGGAATCACCAATAATGGTAATGACCCTCAAGGTTATCGCCGGAAGCAAGAAACTTGCTATTGATATATGCAAGCCTCAAGGTACTGAAGGGGTGTTTCTAGGTCAACTTCTTGGATGATGTGCTGATGTCGACAAGAAGCAACTCATCGCAGGAGGGCCTTGATGTATCCCACATCAACGACACGAAACGAGGTAAATGATTTTTGAGATGAAAAATTGATTGATGACACAAGGTTCAGGAATGGCGGTCATGAAAATGAAGGTTTATGGTATTGAAAAGGATGAAGTTTGAATTGAATGACTTCTCTTGAACATGTCAGCGACATTAAGATGAATTGATAGCACTGACCTACAACAAAGTAATGGATGGTATGATAGACCAACGGTCTGATAACCATCAAGCTGAATGACCCAACCCACATAGTCACGGTGATGAGGTGAAAGTGTCATGTTCAAGAGCGACTTGCTACCATAAATTTTTCTCGGCTTTTAAATTTGTCGTTTCCCTAGTCATTGCTAACCAGTACCTCTTTATTTTTTATCAAGCTTGAGGAGGATAACATATGCTTGTTGTATAATTTCACCCTCTAGGTGAATCCATCACTATTTGGTGTTTTAACGAGTCTAGCGAAGGTGAAACTCGGTCTTGTCTAGATGGACAAGTTTGTCGCTATTTGATGTTTTTAACGAGTTTAACAACACAGATATCTCTGTCATTTTCATGTTTAGGGAGTTTGAAAAGGGACGAAAAGGAAACTCCACAAGTTTTTTCATAAAATAATCTCTCAAGTCCGAAAAAGCGTAAAATAATACAAGAGAGGTATCGTTTTCAATCCTTTAACGAGCTGGAATGGACAAGCGCTTGGCAATATGTTCATATTTAGAGAGTCTGAAAAGAGCTTAAAGAGGACTCCAAGGGGGTTCTTTTTTCGTTTTTAACAAAGCTCGAAAAAGAGATAAAAGTTTGCTTTGTGGTCAAAGATGTTCAATTTACATTTGAGCACATGAAATTCTACATTTCAATTGTTAAAACTACTCAAAACACCATAAAAATAGATTAAAAATGCCTGTTCCATGGATAAAAATGAATAAAGACTAATGTTTACTCGATCAATGTGCAAGAAATAAATATAAAAACAAGTTTTAACATTCATTTTTACCATTTCTCTTTTACCCTTTGATTTTGGTGCTCTGGAGCAGTTTTTACCTCAAAGTTCGCTAGCTGATTGCAGAGGATTTAGTGGACCGTTCCTCGTGCTGTCCAAACCAGGTAGGAGCTATCTCTGTTCTCTTTCATTTCATTCCATTTATTTTTAGTTTTAAGCAAAATTTTGAGTTTTTGAGGCCCCTAGGGTTTCATTTTTTAAACTCTGGATCAACGCACCCTTTTAGTATTGAAAGGTGCGTTGCATTGCACACACCTAGAAGGATGTATGCATTGTAGCACACTGTCTCTAAGGGAGGGGTGCGCTGGGCGCAAAAATCAAATTTACACAGTTGTTTTCTCCCAAATTTTCCACTGCTTTTTGCAAAAAATGGATCCTAATTTGTCTAATGGTTGCATTGCAGACATTCATCGGATCAAAATGGTGATTATATGGAGAGAACGAGAGCATGAAGAACAAGATATGATTTCCCTAAATAATCAGGGTACAGTTGAGGCCCTAATGAATTGCGGGTTACTAAAGTATTTCTGATTATCTAGCATGCAACAACAAATTAAGGTTTTATAGTTCCTTGTTCGTTCATGGGATCCTACTGATCAAGGCTTTCATATTAGGGACAAAGTGATCTCATTTACCATCGACGACATCTACTTATTGACTAGACTGTCGAGGCGGGGTGCCCCCATTTCACTATCAGGATTTGCTAGAGGAGGTGAATCAGTGAGAGACTATATACGACAGTTCTACTGGGAAGGTGCTCAACCTAGCAGAGACGGAAAGATTAACATCAGGGATGTTAGTGATTTACCATTGAGGATGATCCTCTTCACCCTCGCCAAACTGGCTGGCAGCGCGACAATACACTTGGCAAACAGATCATACATGCAGTATGCTTTAGAGTTTTTAGAGCCAAAAGTGTTCAACTGGTGTGAGGTAGTTCTTTCATTCGTGAAAGAACAACTAACCAAGGTGAAGAGCAGAAAGACAAAGAATTTTGGCTATGGGTCGATCCTGATTTCTTTCGCCTTGGAGAGAATACCACTTATGCAACCACAACTTGTTTCACTGGGTGTATCTAGACCTAGAGATCCACAGATGCAGAGATGGGTAGATCTTATGGCTAGACATGCTGGTTAGTCATTAATCTCATTTACCCCTACATTATTTGAGTGGTTTGATCAATAGGATATGGCCATCGCAAAATATCCATATTCAGGAATAGATTTCTGTGGTGATCTAGACTTGATGTTACCAGTTGGAGCATAGTGGAGTGCTATAGGTAAACTGTTTGAACAAAGTGTTTTTTTGATTTTAAAGTTTCTACATTTTTTTGTGTTTTTTGAATATTTCCAAGACTAAACAAAACATTTTTTAATGTATGCAGATGTTGGACCTGTTCGACCTGTGGGACACCAACGAGAGGCAAGTGGGCCAGCACAGAGACCTGTTAGGAGAGCAGTTCTTCGAGATTTAGACTTATTTGAGACATTGGTTGAGCTATAGGATCACATAGAGGGTTTGACCCTAGGCATTCTGGATCTCCAGATCGAGGAGTTGCCTATGCGACTGCAGCGCCACACCATTGGTGTGTCGAGTCTTTGGATGAGACTCTTACGTATGATAGCACTGGCTGTGACCTGTTATCATGAGCAAAACTAGTCTACTTAGATGTTTTTTGCATACATTTTGAGTTTTTGTGTCAAATGACCAATTTTTTTGTCTTGGACACAAAATATTTGTAAAAACTTTTAACACAATCAACTATTTTACTTTCAGAGTTTTATTATGGTTAAGTGATGCAATCCTATTCAATTTATGATGTGAATTGAAAATATTTACTTTACATATGTCGCAAATGTCTATTTAACACATAATTTGCTAGAGAATTAGTTAATGTGTTTAGATTTTTGGAAATATGATGATATTGAATAAACTCAAAATACCTTTCCAAAATACGAACTCTAAGGAACATGCGATGAATTGCTGGGTTTCAGATGGTATAAACATCAGTAAGTTGTAGTACAACAAGTTGTGAATCTAGCCTAATGATGATTCGGCGTATGCCAAGTGAAATGGTATCAGAGAGGAGTTCAATCAACGCGCTATACTTAGCGATGTTGTTCGTCGATCGACCAATACAAATCCCTCTAACACTCACTAACTTGCCACTTGGAGCGAAAATGGACCATGCTGCAGAGGATAAACTCTGCGTGCTACAACTAGCCCCGTCGGCGTAACCAAAAAATGGTTCTGAAAAGTTCAACATCTGCACCAAATGCAAAGTGGATTACTTAACCAAATAAGAACTCTAAAAGAAACACACACACGTGCAATCAAAGCATATATACAATGAGTTTTACTACACTTAACTAAGCATAGTAACGTTTAAGGTACAACCCATTTCGAGTCTGCGACAATGGAATCCCATCATAGTCTACTAACTCATAGGCACCTTTCATCAAAACACGCTTAACAATGTAAGGGCCCATCCAAAGTGGTTCAAATTTTCCTACACTAGGTTTATCAGACTCTTGATCGTAAAGCAAGACTAGGTCACCTTCTGAGAAGACACGAGGCTTGACATTTTTATCATATTACACCTTAATACATTTCTTGTGCGCTTCGTTGGCCAATGCGACATCATGACGGGTTTCATCCAGATGGATTAACTCTAAGAAATGTGCTTCTTCTTCAGAAGTGTCAGGTAGCAGGTCAATCGCGAGTTTGAGAGACGAGATTTCACATTGGATTGGTAACACTGCTTCCAAACCATACACCAATTGAAAGGTTGTAAATCTGGTCGTATTTCTCACCGAGGTTCCATATGCCCACAGAGCCAAGTACAGGATTAGATGCCAATTTCTTTTATGAACTCCAATCATTCTTTGCAACATGCGCTTATGGACTTTGTTGATAGCCTCAACTTGTCCATTAGCTTGCGGATAGTATGGAGTAGAACTATCATGTGACAGTCCTAACTTGGTGGTCAACTCAACCATCATGTGATTGCAAAAATGCAATCCATGATCTGTAACTATGGCTTGCAGTACACCAAACCTGGCAACCACATGGTTGAAGAAAAATAAAGCAACCGTTTCGCCACTGTTTTTTAATGTGGGCATCGCCTTGGCCCATTTGGTAAAATAGTCAACGACGACTATAATATACCCATGCCCCCTGGCCAAGGTGGGGTTACATGTCATAAAGTCAATGCCCCATTTGGCGAATGGGCCAACAACAACAACTGGATGTAGTGGTGCAGGTGGTAATTTGGTTTTTCGGTCAAATATCTGGCAAGCATGGCAACTTTTGACAGCAATAATGCAATCTTTGAATATAGTTGGCCAAAAGTAACCAGCATGGAGAATTCTCTATGCGGTAGTGTAACCAGATAAATTCCCCCCACAAGCACCTGAATGACATTCATTCAAAGCTTTTTTGGCTTCCTCATGAGTGAGACACCTATGTAAAATTGTATCGACACCACGACGATAAAGTAAATCACCAATGATCAGATAATATTTGGCTTGGTATCGAGTATGCCGTTGTTCAGAGTGAGAGGTATTAGGCCGAAAAGCTTGGGTCTGGAGATAGATCAGTATATCTCCATACCATGGATCACTTGATGAGATAAGAAATAGAGACTCATCCAAGATTGATGCTTTTGATGTTAAATCATTGGAGGATGAGGGAAGATCGCAAAGTAACTCGGCAAAGATAAGAGATTTCTTTGATTTAGATTTGATGAACTCCAAATCAAACTCCTTTAAAATTACTATCCATTTTGAGTATTTGGCCCCCAACAATTGACGTGACAAAATGTATGTCATAGGGTTGCAATCTGATATAATGGTAGTTTTACGGGGGAGGATGTAATGATGAAATATCTGTACAGCTTGAACAGCTGCCAAAGCTAACTTTTCGACATAGGAATACTTACTTTCTGTATCGTTGAGATTACGACTCAAGTAATAAATAGGATGTTCAATTCCACTTTCTTCTTGGACTAAAACCATACCAATGGTTGTATCTGCAGCAGCGAGATACATGTAATAGTATTTTTGATAGTTTGGGGCATACATTAATGATGCTCTAATCAGGGAATCTTTGAGAGCATCAAAGGAAGCTTGCGTAACCTGATCCCAATGGAAGGGTACCTCTTTCTTCAATAGACGTGTAAAACCTTTATCCAACTCAGCATAGTTTGGAATGAACCTCCTCAGAAAGTTTTCCTTCCCTTGAAGTCTCTGTAACTGTAACAAGTTTGAAGGTGGAGGCAAGTCAAGGATTTCCTGAACCTTAATTAGATCAAGTCGAATTCCATATTTTGAGACTATGAATCCAAGCAATCGACTAGAGCCAACACAAAACACACACTTGTGTGGATTGAGTCTTATCTTGTAGTGTCGACATCGTAAAAATATTGCTCTCAAATGTTGCGAATGATCAGACCGCTTTTGTGAATGAGCAGGTAAATCATCAAGATAAAGTTGAACAATGCACTTGATGTCATGGAAGGCATAATTCATTGCCCTCTGAAATGTAGCTCCTGCATTCTTCAAACCAAAAGGTAACTTTCGATAGGTGAATGTGCCCCAAGGACATATAAAAGCTGTTTTAGATTGGTCCTGTGGGTGGATATTGATTTGGTTGTAGCTAGAAAATCCATCCATTAACAAAAAGATTTCACATCCGTCACATTCGTCAATAATCTGGTCAATAAAGGGTGTAGGATAATTGTCTTTTGGACATGCTTGATTTACATCCCTACAATCGATGCACACTCGAATTGTCCCTTGTTTTTTCATTACTGGAACAATGTTAGATATCTAGTCAGTAAGAGGTACAGGGAAAATGAAGTCAACACGCAAAAGTTTTTCAACCTCTGCTTTAATGACAATGACTTTCTTAGGATGAATAGGTCGAAGCTGCTGTCGTACTAGTTTGACATTAGGGTACATTTTAATCTCATGTTCAACAATGCTTGAGTCAATTCTTGGCATCTCCTCGTAAGACCATGCAAAAATATCTCTAAATTCACGAAACAAAGCATGGTAATTATCAAGTTCCAATGGAGAACAATATTTTCTGACATGAATGTTCTCTACAATATTAGGCTTGGTTGAAATGTTTATAGAAATTGTTTCTTCTATGTTTGACAAATTACGCTTAGAATCTACAGTTTTTACTCTAACAAAATTCAACAAGAAATCAACAATTGATGGGTGTTTTAACTCATTTGAATAATCTTCATTGTCATCTGGAAGATTGGAACGATGATGATAATCGCCCCACGGTTCCTCTCCTATCATCATTGATTGGATGATTCCTTCATCCATAGAATGTATACGTGAAAAATGATCCGAAGAGGTACCATATTCTAACGACCTATCTACCCATACAAAAGTTGAGTGCAGATTTGGGTTTGCCGCACAAGCCTGAAAGATTGATTGCTATGATAATTCAATGGGGCTTAACGACAATACCTCAAGATTACCGTCAACTTCAAATTGGTTGGAAATCCTCCTTAAATCAGATGAGGTGGAGGAAATCATGTTGCAGGTTTCTACTCTTGCCACTTCCACCAAATCACATGGTGGCGGGAGGGTAAAAGTACCCACTAGGGAAGTATCTTTAAAGAGACCTACTCCAACACTTTGAAGTGATAGCGGGGGCTCGTGTACCAACGGAATGCTTCCCGTAGCCTATGAACTATTGGAAAAGAAGGCTAGCTGATCAATGACTATGATTCCACCCTTAAAAGGGAATGCAATAGTACGAAAATATGTGGAAACCACAACAACCATAGCATATACCCAAGGCCTTCCTAGTAAAATGTTGTAATTGAGGGGTTCGTCAACTACCTCAACTTCAACAGTAACCGTTTTGCCCCCTAGTTCAATTTGCAGGTTACTCAAAATCCCACATGGAGTATATGTTCTCCCATCAAAAGCTTTCAACGTGGTTGGTGATCGTGACAACGACGGTTAACCAAGTGTTTTCCAGCAGCTCATGGACATAATTAAAGTAGATGCCCCCTCATCAATAATAGTTCAGTGAACATTCTTATTGAGAGCTTTTACTTGTATTAGGAAAACTAATTGCGTTGGTAACTGTCGTGAATATCCTGCATGGTTAAAGACCACAAGATTTGAATCCGTAGGATCTATTCCGCCTATTGCTAACAGTAAAGCCTGTTTCTGGGAGGGACAGTTTTGCAACACCTCGAGTGTCAACATAGCTGAAGGTGATTGAGCAAGATCTTCTACTATGTTATAGTTTTGAGCTTCCTGAGCCCGAGGGTTGAATGTCGATTTGTGCACAACTCCCTTTGGTGGTTTTATTGTCAATTCAGGTACAATAGGTGGAACAAATTTAGATGAAGACGAGGTCGAAGGATGACATTGATCAGTGGCCTGATTATTCGACGATGACAGATTTCCATAATCTTTGTTTCTTGTTGACCCCAAAACATTGTTTTGAGGCTTTTTGATGGATAACATGAGTACTTGGGATGTGGAAGCATGGTCTGTTGCAACAAAATGTGTTTCTGGGGTTGAAACAGATCTTTCAACACTGCCGATGTATTTGAAGTCTTTAAAAGTTTAGAGACCTCAGAGTGATGTGGACAATATCTTGTATAATGCTCATCATTACATATCAGACATGGATAACGAGGTTTCCTTGCTGCAGTAGAGGAATCAAATGATTTCTCTGGAGGGGAATTTTCTTGTTTCTTTTTGTTCTTCCCCTTTTTCTTGCCTGCTGGTTGCTTTGGATTTTTTCCTTTGTCAGATGACACAACATTAATCTCGGAGGCAAGAGTATTTTCTGATGCATTGGTAGTTTGATTGGAAACATCAAGAGTTTGACCAGATGGTCTTCCTACTGATTGTGTGCTTGAATAACCGATCGCACCATTGCCGGCATGAGAGTCCTTACTTGATTATGGAGGAGGTGGAATAGTGAAAGATGGTTGAGGTGCATTGGGAATTTTATCATAAAGCGTGCTGGATTGTGTGTAAATTAAATCCAAGTATTGGGCATGAGCAATGACTTGCTCTTCTGTGATGACTCCACCTTTTGCCACATCCTTGGTGATTGATGGAAACAAGGATTTTATGAACCACTCAGCTAAAAGCTGATCTGGAACATATGTCTTAACCATTCGACGACGACACCACCACTCATGAATGTGATCTGATATATGGGTAGCAGTAGTATGTTTAAAGTTGGTTAGGAGTTCCGTTCCAGTGTCATATCTAATAGGTAACTGGAAATGGGTCAAAAAAGTAGTGGCTAAAGTGGTGAAGTTATCGAAAGAAGATCTTGCTAATTCAATGTACCATTTAGCAGCTGGACCAGTAAGTGTTCTTTGGAAAAGACGAAGTCTGGCCAAATCATTATTCAAAGAGTTATATGAACACCACAAATGAAAGGTCATAACATGATTTGATGGGTCTTCTCCAGGATTTCCGTTAAACTTCGCAATGTCAGATGGTAACCTATGTGGAATTACCGGCCACCAAGGTGCATATAATATTGGATCATTAGTGAGCCTATTTAAATCTGGTAATTCTAAAGTCGCTACAAATGGCAACTGTTAATTCAAATCAGGTTGAGCTTACCCAGGATATGATGGAATTGGTTGGGAAATATGTATTTGCATACCGGCATAGGGCTTCTGCATTTGGTAACCTTGGTATGGTTGTTGAACAAAACTAGTGTAAGTTGGTTGTTGATAACTAGGTTGAATAAGTGGTTGTCCGTAAGCTGCAAAGCCTTGTTGACCTTGACCTTGGTAAGCTTGAGATTGACCAAAACTAGGTTGAGCCTATGAAACAGGTCCAAACTGAGGTTGGTACTACTGGAATTGGGGTTGTTGAAATTGAGGCTGCCACGGTTGTTGAATCAATTGTTGTTGTTGTTGGTATAACTGTTGTGGATTCAATGGTTGTTGCTATCTGGAAATAAGAGGGTGGAAAGGTTGTGAATAAACTATACTAGTGTAAGCCTTGGTCAATCCAGATAAGGGTACACTAACTTGAGGTTATTGTTGAACTCTAGAAACAAGTGGTTGTTGTAAAACAACTTGAGGAATTTGAACTTCTTGACTTGAAACTTGTGATTTCAAGGTAGAAGGATCAGTTTGAACAGGTTGTGATACAACAATTTGAACTTTTGACTGTGGTACAGTTGTAACAATAGGTGTAGTAGGAATAGCTGACACAGTTTGCATTGGTTTTGTTGGATACACAAGCCTTGGTTGAACTGGCTTTGTTGGTTGCCATTGACAAACTCTAATTCCAGGTTGATTTGACTACTGTGGGATATTACCATATGGTAGTCCCCCGGAATAAGGAAGATACGGTGAATAAGCATATTGCTCTCCATATGGTGGCAATCTAGTATTTAATGGACACATAGGTCATGGTTGACTAGATTGCCCAGTTTGATACTGATATGCAGGATCAAACTGTTGAGTTCCCATTAGAGAAGAACCAGGTAAAATTTTGGTTGAGGACATGGGTGATGACCATGGTGTAGAAGCAACCCCTGAGTGGGTTCCAGATAATGATTAGTAACCAATCGGGATGGACAATTCACCATACAGGTGTGACTCAAGTGTGGTAGAAAACGTCGAAGAAGTGACAACAGACGAATCTGCTGCAACTACATCAGATGATACAGTCTGAGATGTTAACAGTTGTTCAGCCATAGTCAACTGGCCCAAAAGTTGTCCTAAAGATTCTATGGTTACTTGAAAAGAAGTAGGATCAAATGAAGTAAAGAAATCAAGAGTATTTGGGTAAAGATAAAGCTCAGTTCCAAAGTGAAACAGGGTTCTAGGTGTGGAATCTTCTTCCAAGTCATCCTCTATGGAAATCAAACTTGGTGGAATAACTTCACCGTCAGGTTTCTGGTGTTGGTGAAGTTGAAGTTTCAATAGTTACTAATGTCTGAGGGGTAACTGGTAAAGTAACAACTTCCGAATGTTCAACTTCAAAGTCCAGATGTTCCAGTAAATGAACAACAGTTTCAGTAAGAGGTTCCTGAACAACTTCAGGTTCAGATGTAGCTTCTGTTTGAACTAGGATTGTTTTTGGATTAAATTCTGGTTGAACTGATTCAAATTCAGAAGTACTTTCTTGTTGAGCAATCTCAGGTTGAGGATCAACTTGTGGTCGAACAACTTTGGTTACTGTTTCACTAGGATCAATGTTAATGTCTTTACGTAGTTGTGAGAATTCTTCTTCAGGAACAGATGTACCAGAAATAGTTGGAGTAACTGGAGTCTCTGTACTTACCGAAATAGATGATTCAGGTAACTCAAATGAAGAACTAGGAGTTCTTGATGTATTAGACTTAGTTAAGTGAGACAGATTTGCCCGAATTGGTGTTTCTTCGGGAGGCAAAGGCGGTTTTCTCGCTGTTCTCCACGAACGAAAGGGTAGGGGTTGATGTTACTCCATGATTTCTGATTAATTTTATTATCAAAAAAGAAATAAACAAAAAGGGGTATACTAGGCAAAAGGTTTACCAAGCAATTGTGAACTGCAGAATACCTCCTGGCGAACTAAGAAGTAAGAGCAGGCAATCTCCTCGAATGCTGTGTTCGGTGTATCACAATTTACAAGGTAGTTGACTTGGTTACTTAAGGATGGATAGCAACCTAGAGTTGTCCTCCCATATATGCCCAAAGGTATGTGGAGGCCCACTCCGTATAAACGTTGTCTAAGGCAAAACCGCATAGTGAGAGCACTCCCATATACTTTACATACTATAACACTGCCCTATATACCCGAAGGTATGTGGACGAGCTACGATATACTCACGTACATGGAATGAGGTATCACACTTGAGATGTATTACAGACAAGTTACTGACAACTACTTTGTTTTACGATGCTAGAACACGTCTCTAGACTAGAACCACTAAATGTTTGCGTTAATGACAATGCTCCATTAGGTAAATTGATGTTTATTTTAAGTTGATCTTGCTTAGGAATTTGCCTTTCAAGTTCACCACATGATGTATTCTGAAATCCCTAGGAATGCAACTATCATGATAATCATTCTTTCCATTCAATTTAACGATTAAAATCCTAGCTACTTAGGGATAGAGCAATCAAATTTCTTTTGATCAAAGAGCAAAAAGCACAATCTAAATGCAAATTCCCTACACTATTCCTTATCAACACACACAAAATTTTTCAATGCAACATGCATGTATTTCTTTTAAATTTCCCTTAATGTGAATGAACAAAAAGGAAATATGCACAATCGATCAAAAAATCTCTTTTCATAAAAAGGACGATTTTGCGACAATTTCTTTTCAAGGAAAGGAAGACTTTATGACACTTTCATTTTCAAAGAAATGAGGAATTACGACACTTTCAACGAAAATACTAATCATTTGCACACATTAATCAATCGATCTTTTGTGAATGAAGATTTGACGACAATTCAATTTTCGAAAGAAAAGACGATTTTACGACACTTTCTTTCGCTAAAGATCAATCAATAAAAAAACTAACTTTCGACTATAGATTGAAAATGATAAAGTAAATACATAAGAAACATTTATCAATCCTAGTCTAAGTAGGGCCAGGTAAGGAGATGAAACACTTTTTCAAAGACAAGACATCATTGACATTCAGTAAGTCTTTCAAACAGGAGAAAATTGGCTCAAAAACATTAGTTCCTAGATGGGAAACTGACCCTCAAGGGATTAGTGCAGGCAACAATGAGAGACAGTGCACTGAAGCACACTGGACCTATGTGGGAAGTGCATTGCAGTGCACTGTGTCCTTCATTGGGCTGCACTGGTGATTGTAAGCAAATTTGAAGACAATTTACACAGTTTTGGCTCAATTTTCAATGAAAGAAGAATGAAATTCAATGAACGACCACAAGTAAAGTATGTATAAATGTCTTAAGAGGCTGATAAGCTACTAAGATGGATGATCACTCCCCAGTGGAGTCGCTAATTTGTTTTGGGAAGTTTTAGTGTCTACGGATAAACGCTTAAACCCATAGACTAGTAGCTAAGTCTAGAACAACAATGCAAAGCATTCTCTACTTTTCCTATGACCAATAGATAAAATAAGAGGAAAAGAAGCCTACCTGTAGCTTTCACTTGCTCCTTATCTCCCTTGACCAATTCTGTTGCTCCTCTCCATACTTAATCTACTTGAAGAGTACACGCACACAGATAGAAGACAACAACCAGTCAAAGCATATGATAATGATCTATTGATTAAACATAGCATGGAATCAAGTACATGATACACATATGAAAGCATAAATGAATAACACAAGCATATGGAAAAAGCTTTGAACACTTTATTAGTAAAAGGAAGAGTTACAACCCATTGCTCGATTCAGCATCACTCCTCCAGTTCAATCCCATCCTCTCCTCATAACAAGCAAGACATTTTGACATCATTACAATACTTGAAATCAACTCAAGTCTCATACTAACAGAATCTCCCTATAATTCAATAATTTCCAGCCCCTGATCACTTAGATGAGTGGTCTTTTTATAGGTGAATGAAGGAAGTTATGCCATAAATGGTGATAATGAATGCCCTCCCAAACTTAGAATTTAGTTCCATGGAGGAAGGGATAAGGGATTGATGCTCCTTAACTCCCTTCCTCATCCAAATACGAGCTCAAAGGAGTAGATAGGTTTGAGAAACTTCTATAGGCATCCAATGGATAAGGAATCTTTCAAACCCTCATGGAAATTCACTCAAATTCGCCTAGCGCAGGCCAAAGAGGGACCAAGTGTGTTGCATAGCACCCTATCAGTGTATGGTTTGCATTGCAGTGCACCCTAATGAAGGCCTACCTGTGCTGATCTTCTTAGAGGCAGTTTCTGGATGATTTTGGTCATGAAACTTCTTAGGAAGCTAGGCATTCTGATAGTTGAATTCTTTAGGTCATGTAACAACTGAATTAGGGTTTGATGGGCCCTAATAGTACTGATTTGTAGGTTGGGGTTGATGTGCCTAAATGGATCTGTAACAGGGCCCTGCTATAAATTTCCACCGATTTATTCCTCATAGGGCAGATAAATTCCTGAGATTTTCTCATTATAGCACATTAATCTGACATGTTTTCTCTCCTCATATAATTTTTTTTCATATCGTTATCATCTTCCTTTGTGAAATATAGTCCTATATCGCATCGTCTAACACCAATTATGGTTATATTGCCGGCGGTCTAATGCCATTTTGGACATATCTACTTAAGGTTTTTTTCCCCATCTCAGTAATAGATCCTGGGACATGTTTGGAAATGACTAATTACACCTTTCTCTTGCGGAAGTGGATCAACTCCTTCAACATATCATGTCCATGCAAAAATTTTGGTTTTAGGTGCTGTAATAGATGGTGGACTTGCTTGGGTTGTTGTTGCTGTTGTTTTTGTGAAGGGTGAAGGTTGAAGCACATCCAAATGCCTAATTGGAGGTTTTCTGAAACACCTTTCTAGAGTGTAATTTTCAAGGTTCCTGGGGTGGCGAAATTTTTTCGATGTTTTTCGCCGAATGCTATCTCCCTTTTTCTGAATCTGACATAATTTAAATTTTGAATGACATAATTTGCTGGGGTTTCTTGACTAGGTTTCGATACAAAATTTATGGTGGTAGGAACAGGGATTGAGTATTCCTCTAGATCACAGTATATGTTGTTTTATATCGAGGTTGTTTGCAGGTATATTTTCTTGCACACCTGACCTTCTTTTTCATCCTACTTTCCTTTTTTCCAAATTGGGATTTGGAAATGATGATGGGGTGGCTTCGAGGATCTATCTACCATGGCCATTTTTCTCTATTTCTATTCCATCTGATGGGACATGCGGTACATTGGTCTTGCTACTCAAGGCCTTTTCGCATGAAGTCCCCACCTAACCCATTTACCCTTCTCATCCGCACCCTTGCCTTTTATGGTTTCAAATCCTACTTACCTCTCTGACATCTGATTTTTGCTTTACTGTTGATCCACATTGAGCTAGGCTTGTGATATCGTTTTTCTTGTTTTACATCCTCCCGGGCCTATGGATCTGTCCAACCTATATAAATCTGACACATCGAAATTGTTGGGTGTGGAGCCTGATTATCTTCTGTATTCAAAGGTTTCAGCCAGATGTATACCCCAGGAAGACTATACACCCCTCCACGTGGGGGGGTGCGGGGGCCAACGGTCCCTCGAAGCTAAAAATAGATGTAAAATTGCCTTGTAAAAGTCTAGTAATTTCTAGTCAATCTGGGTCGTTCATTAGGCGGATGATTTGACAGTAGAAGTTATGTTTAGTTTAGGGTTTTTTGCCCAATAAGGCAACCCCTCACTATATATGAGGGAATTGTATTGCGTCTATGTAGATCTGTATTCTAAGTGAGGAAGAGAGAGGAGATTGAGAGCGAAGAGGGTGTTACAGTGGATCTGTTGTAGGTTGTATCTCTTTAGTTTGTTGGATAATATAATAAAAGAAGGACTAGTTGTTTCTTTGTGGATGTAGCCCAAACTGGGTGAACCACGTATATCTATGTCTCTCTTATTTTATGTGTTTTCTGTGTTTATATTTCTGCAATATTTTATGTGTTCCATTGCTCCGTAATATATAATTTTCTAACAACTGGTATCAGAGTTGAAGGTCTATTTGGCTGATAAACTTGTAGGAGAGAAGGGTTCCTAGTTCGAGTGGGAGTAATGGCGGAAGATGGTAGGTTTAGGGTCGAAAAATTCAACGTCCAAAACTACCAGTTGTGCAAGATGCAGATGGAAGATTATCTGTATCAGAGAGATCTATACCCACCATTGAGTAGAAAGACAAAGAAGCTGATGAGTATGACAGACACAGAATGGGATATTCTCGACAAAAAGGCACTTGGAACAATACGGCTGTGCCTAGCAGTGTCGGTAGCGTTTAATATTTCAAAGGAAATGCCAACATAGGGTTTAATGTCAGCATTGGCCAAACTATATGAAAAACCCTCAGCCTCAAATAAGGTATTTCTTATGAAGCATTTATTTAATATGAAGATGTCAGAAGGTGGATCTGTTGCAGATCATTTAAATGATTTTAATACAGTTACAAGTCAGTTAAGTTCTGTAGGGGTAAATTTTGATGATGAAGTTAGGGCTCTGTTACTTTTGTGCTCATTGCCAGAAAGTTAGAATGGTTTAGTTATGCCATTAGTAACTATATCTCTGGATCTAGTACTTTAAAGTTTGATGATGTTGTTAGTGCAATCCTCAGCGAGGAAATGCGACGGAAACGCTCTGGTGAGACATCAGGTAATGCTTTGACTGCAGAGACTAGGGGAAGAAAAATGGAAAGAGGAAAGAGCCCAAGATATCGTAGTAAGTCAAGAAAAGGCAGATCCAAGTCCAGATCGGGGATAGTATGCTGGAAATGTGGGAATAAAGGACACTTAAAGAAAGAATGTAGATCTCAGAAGGGAAAAGAAGGAGATGCGCAACAAGAAACTAATCATGAAGCGAATGTAACAGGTGATGTGTTACAAGATGCTTTGATTCTTTCTTTAGAAAATATTATTGATGCCTAGGTGGTAGATTTAGGGGCCTCATTCCATGCCACACCTGATAAGAAACATTTTCATGATTATGTTCAAGGAGATTTTGGACAAGTTTGATTGGGTGATGATAAACCCTGTAAAATCATTGGAATGGGTTCATAAAACAACAAAATGGAAATCAGTGGCTACTGAAGAAGGTAAGGCATGTTCCAGATCTGAAAAAAAATCTGATTTCAATAGGGCAGTTGGGAGGTGAAGATTGCGTAACTACTTTCACAGATTAAACCTGGAAGGTCACTAAAGGATCCCCGGTAATAGCGAAAGGATAAAAGGTTGGTACATTGTATTTATGCAATGGTATTTCTTATTCTATTAATGCTTTAACCTCTACAGGAGAAGATATGACATTATGGCATCCTAGGCTCAGACACATGAGTGAGAAGGGGATGAAGATTATTCACTCAAGGAATTTGTTGCTGGGTTTGAAGAATGTTGATTTGGACTTTAGTGAGAATTGTGTTTATGGAAAATAGAAGAGAGTAAGATTCCTTAGAGTTGGGAAAGAAAAGAAGATCAAAAAATTAGAGCTTGTGCATACAGATGTATGGGGCCCTGCTCAGGTATCATCTCTTGGTGGCTCTCGTTATTATGTTACTTTTATTGATGATGCAACCAGAAAAATTTGGATTTATTGTATTCGAAATAAATCTGATGTCTTTGATACTTTCGAGAAATGGAAAGCTTTGGTTGAAAATGAGACAGGAAAAAGGTTGAAGTGTCTTACATCAGACAATGAAGGTGAATATTGCAGCAAAGAGTTTGATAGATACTGTTCAGAGAATGGAATTCGTAGAGAGAAGACAGTTCCAGGAACACCACAAGAAAATGGCGTGTCAAAAAGGATGAATAGGACAATCATGGAGCGTGCAAGGTGCATGAGATTGCATGCAGGATTGCCTTTACACTTTTGGGTAGATGCTGTAGATATTGTTGTTTATCTAATAAACAGAGGGCCTTCAAGTTCCTTGGATGGTGGTATTCTAGAGGAGGCATGGACAGGTAAAAAGGTAAACTACTCCTTTTTGAAGACTTTTGGTTGTGAAGCCTTTGTCCACATTAACAAAGAAAATAGAACAAAGCTTGAGGCAAAATCAAAGAAATGTACGTTTGTTGGATATGGTGTTAATGATTTTTGTTATCGCTTATATGATTATGAAAATCATAAAATCATTAGGAGCAGAGATGTAATATTCAATGAAAAGGTCTTGTATAAGAATCAGTTGCAGGAAAAGTAACAGGAAAAAGAAAACAAAGAATACACAGTGCTTGACGATATCACATGAAAAGTGATGGTTGCCTGAAAATCATAATGATCAACAGCTAGAACAACAACCACAACAACAACAAGCACTTCAAACACCTGAAAGTGGTGTTAGAAGATCTACTAGGATAAGTAGACCCCCGGAACGATACTCTCCTTCATTATATTATGTATTGTTGACTGATTCTGGTGAACCAGAATGTTATGAAGAAGTAGTGCAAGTAGAAACCAGGAAGAAGTGGGAGCAAGCGATGAAAGAAGAGATGGACTCCTTAGCACATAACCTGACTTGGGACTTAGTCAGGTTGCCTGTAGGTAAAACAACATTGCAGAATAAATGGGTTTACAGGTTGAAGGAAGAAAATGGAGGAAAACAAAGGTACAAAGCTAGACTTGTGGTGAAGGGGTTTGCACAGAAGAAAGGTATTGATTTTGATGAAATATTTTCTCCTGTTGACTTCAATAAGAACTATTTTAAGTATAGTAGCAGTTGAATATCTGCATCTTGAGCAGTTAGATGTAAAGACAGCCTTTCTCCATGGGGATTTGGAGGAAGAGATATATATGCAGCAACATAAGGATATGAGGTAAAAGGGAAGGCGAAACTAGTGTGCAGGTTGAAGAAGAGCTTGTATGGCTTAAAACAAGCTCCAAGGCAGTGGTTACTAAAATTTGACAGGTTTATGTCTGAACAAGGTTACACTAGATGTCACTCTGACCATTATGTTTATCTCAAAAGGAAAATGATGGCCGCTATATTATATTGTTATTGTATGTAGATGACATGCTTGTTGCAGGTTCTAACATGCAGGAAATAGATGTGCTCAAAAGAAAATTAGCAAACTCATTTGCAATGAAGGATTTGGGTGCTACAAAACAAATCCTTGGTATGAGAATAACTAGAGACAAGAAGAATCACAAATTAACATTGTCTCAAAGTGAGTACATAGAAAAGGTGTTGAAAAGGTTTAATATGCAGAATGCAAAACCAGTTAGTATACCTTTGGCTAGCCATTTCAAATTAAGGAGGCGTGTCCCAATACTCAGGGAGAAAGGGCTCATATGTCTAAATTTCCATATGCATCAGCAGATGGAAGCTTAATGTATGCAATGGTCTACACAAGGCCCGATATTGCACATGCAATGGGAGTTGTAGGTAGGTACATGAACAATCCAAGAAAAGAACATTGGATCGCAGTGAAGTGGATTCTCAGGTATTTGAGAGGTACCAAAAATCAAGCATTATGCTTTGGTGGTTCAAACATTACTCTACAGGGATATTTTGATGCAGATATGGCAGGTGACAGAGATAATAGGAGGAGCACTATAGTATATGTGTTTACTATAGGTGGAACAACTGTTAGTTGGGTCTCAAAACTGCAAAGTGTTGTTGCACTCTCAACAACAGAAGCAAAGTATGTTGCTGCTACAGAGGCTAGTAAAGAAATGATTTAGTTACAAAGGTTTCTAGATGAATTGGGTAAGAAGCAAGAGTTGGGTAGGTTATACAGTGACAGCCAGAGTGCCATACATCTTGCAAAAAACTCTGCATTTCATTCCAAGGCTAAACATATACAACTCAAGTACCATTTCATACGGTCAGCATTGGAAGATGGACAGTTGAAGCTGGAATAGATACACACTAGCCAGAATCCTGCAAATATGCTAGCAAAAGTTGTAACCAGGGAGAAACTAAGAATCTGCTCAGTTTCAATTGGTCTTCAAGTATGATCAAGAAGATGAGGAACAACCAGGTCCAAAGTGGAGTCATTGTCTAGCAAATGAAACAGTGGTGGAGTTGCTATAATCAGTCTCCAAGTGGGAGATTGTTGGGTGTGGAGCCTGATTATCTTCTGTATTCAAAGGTTTCAGCCAGATGTATACCCTAGGAAGACTGTACACCCCTCCACGCCGGGGGGGAGGGGGTACGGCGAGGACTTGTCTCCCTCACGGGGGTACGGGGGGGCGGGGGGGGGGGGGGGTAAATCCCCCCCGGCTGGGGGCTAGTGGTCCCCTGGTAGGGGGTCGAGCACAGTGCCCTCAAAGCTAAAATAGATGTAAAATTGCCTTGAAAAAGTCTAGTAATTTCTATTCAATCTGGGCCGTTCATTAGGCGGATGATCTGACGGTAGAAGTTATGTTTAGTTTAGGGTTTTTTCCCTAGAAGGTAACCCCTCACTATATATGAGGGAATTGTATTGTGTCTATGTAGATTTGTATTCTGAGTGAGGAAGAGAGAGGAGATTGAGAGCGAAGAGGGTGTTACAACGGATCTACTGTAGGTTGTATCTCTTCAGTTTGCTGGATAATATAATAAAAGAAGGACTGGCTATTTCTTCGTGGATGTAGCCCAAATTGGGTGAACCATGTATATCTGTGTCTCTCTTGTATTATGCGTTTTCTGTGTTTATATTTCTGCAATATTTTATGTGTTCCATTGCTCCGTAATATATAATTTTCTA
Source organism: Pinus tabuliformis (assembly GCA_031772625.1). Lineage (NCBI taxonomy): Eukaryota > Viridiplantae > Streptophyta > Pinopsida > Pinales > Pinaceae > Pinus > Pinus tabuliformis. Next base: position 419,899,177 of record CM062819.1, on the reverse strand, counting down.
ATAGAAACACGAGGTCTTCATTTTAGTTACCCTCGCCATTGAATCAATGCACCAAAATGGGGTATAGTTAGCACACAACGTGGCCCTAATGGCCACATCTCTCGATCCCCCTCTTGATGTCCATTTTCCACCTTCGTTCCATGCAATCATCCCTCCTCCTAGACCTCCTATTGTCCCTGATTATGCTTCTAATGATGTCCGGACACTTGTGCTACATGTATAACAACTTCGCCCTGGAAAGACCTTCATCCCCTCCCGAGCTGCAAAGACCAAACATCGTATCAAGGCGATCGGGACTACTCCTCAAACGAAGTTACTGAGCTTCGAATATGATGTTCTACTGGATCGAATGACTAGCTTACAGAAGCGTTCACTCGTGTGGCGCTGATTTTTCTTAGGCTTATAAGAGACAGAGATGCGGGATTGTGTATCTACCCAGTGGAAGACACTTCTCGGCTACACCCCAATGGTTAGCCGACTCATTAAATCATGGTATAGTTTCCATTTCTTGCACTAGGAGGACCTAGAGAAAATTTACAAAACCCCATGGGTTCGGGGACGAGGCTTCCTCCTGCTTCACCCATGGTACATCAGGTTTAATCTCCTTAGTGACACTCCAAAGAACAAAATGATTTGGGTTAAGCTACCACGGATGCTTATTGAGTTTTGGACCATAAAGATTTTGACAACAAATGGGAACACTATAGGAAAACTCATATACGTTGACCCAAGATGTCTGGGGGCTCGCGATAAAAGGGTAGCTTGGATCCTAGTTGAATTCGGTTTCTTAGGGGGACTTCCAGTGCATATTGATTTGGCTTAGGAGAAGATTCACATTCGTCAAAGACTGGACTACTAGAGTATTCCTTTTCGTAGCCTAATCTGCCACCATACGAGACATCTCATGGCTCAATGTCCACAACATTTCAGTAGGAGGGAGGCTGAGGGAAGACGTGTTCGTGGACAAGGTGTAGTTGGTCGGAATCAACAAAAAAATTGGACCATACATCTAGGTAACGATCCATACACTGAACCTTCATCCTTTGATTTACATAAAAATGGGCAATGATCTTCCTCCTCAACATCTCCCTTACCCTCCTTCCCATAGTCCTCTCCCCTTGGCGTGAATGACATTGTTCCCCCTATTCCTACGGTATTTTCTCCTCCTTTGGAACTTTCTCACCCTCCCCTACACTCTTCTCCTTCCACCTTTCCCCATATCGAAACACCCTCTCTAGGAGAACCTCTAGCACCCCCTGAGAATGTGGACCATATTAATCATCCCCCCCAGTTGGATCCCTTGGAGAACTCCCCTCACACTCCTCGCTTGCCTTCAACTAGTTCTCCCTTTATCTCTCAATTGCCAGATACCTCTCCCAGAATTTCGGTGAGTAGTGACATTGAATTTATCTTCGTGAACCCTGCACTTGACTTGGCTGCCCTGTCTATCCATCGAGATCCATTGAAACCCTCCTGATCCATCAGTCCAAACTCGGCCTTCAATATAATTATTAGATATAGAGGGGTCGTGGCAGCCGATATTTCCATCGTCACCCACAGATTAATCCCATATCTTTCCCTAGATCCTATGAACTGATTGATATTCCTATCTGCATTACTTTTGACCCTCGAGCCCTTAGAGCAGCTGCACCCACCCTCCATGAAACATGACAATGTGGCTATCCCTTAACCTATGGGGTCTAGGGGAATCACATAAATTTATTTCCCTCAGGGATCTCTTCTTCTCTGTTCACCCCTATATCATACTATTATAGGAAACCATGACGACTTCCCACGGGGTCCTTGAGTATTTTAGAAAGATGCTTCCAGAATGGCACATGGTGGCAGTCGACTCACTGGGTCTATCTGGTGGATTGGCGACATTATGGAATCTACACTAGACATATTTTTGTGCATATAAATTCTTTGTAGGTATTTTCCTTACGGGGCATCTGTAGGGACTTGCTTACTTTATACATTTTCTAAATTTATATGCCCCATATTAGGACCCTGCTCCTTTTTGGGACCGACTAGATGCTTAGGATTTATTAAAAATAGGTTCTCTTATCATAGCTAGAGATTTCAATGCTACTTTGTCTTTGGAAGGATGTTGAGGCTCAGATTGCGAAAAGGACCACCTACGAGACAAACTCCAACAACTATTCAGTGACAACAATCTGGTGGATATTTGACCTCTCCTCATCTTGCCCACATGGCATAATGGTAAGGTAGGGTTACAACACATTGGAAAGAGACTTGATCACTATTTGGTCCACAAAAATATTATTGAAAGAATGGGTTTCCTCCATTCCAAAGTCCTTAAGATATATGCCTCTAATCATATTACTATGGAAACAGGAGGAGGTACGATTAGGTATACCTTTTAAATTTAATAGAATTTGGCTTGAGGATGATCAATTTAATAATTTGGTAAAATATTTCTGGGCCATGATGCAAATGACATCTCATATTCCCCCCATTCAATCCATACATGAAAAAATTTGGGCCTTAAAATCGACGGTTCGAAAATGGGAAAGAACAAAGAAAAGGGCCATGTGTAAGGACTTAATGGATATCATGGAGGAAATTGTGAGACTTGGTAAGATTCTGGATAATAGAAAGCCCTCTCCCTCCCTCATTAACAAAATGAAGGAAATGGAGGATAACAAGAGGAAGATCATGCATATACAAGAAGTCACTTGGCGTTTCAAGAGCAGGGCATTGTGGCTTAAAGAGGGGGACAAGAATACTAAAATTTTCCATAAGTATCTAAATTATAGGAGGAACATCAATTCAATATGGAATATCAGGGACTCAATTGGAAAAATGGTGCATTCCACAACTGATATCCCGAAGGAAGCAGTCTTATATTTTGAATCTTTCTATCGGGCATGTGGGGGATCTCAGCTTGAGGACCAAATATGGGGCGCGGATCCCTACCCCACCATGTTTGGTTTGGCTCAAAATCAAACTTTATATTGGCCCATTGACTTCGATGAGATTCAAAGGGTCCTAAAATATTTTTCAAAATATAAATTCCCCAGGTGATCTGATTTAGAATATTAGATTTTTGTCCTAAGATCCTCCTCAGATTAGAAACAAAATGCTTTCATTGTGCTTAAGGATTCATGAATTTTTGCAAGTGAAAAATGAGTTTTTATGTTAATTTTATGAGAAATGTAACGTAAATAAGAGACTGAACAACAGCATAAACATTTACAGAACATCATAAAAAACACATTACAATAGGAACATGATAAAGGAGTTCACCCCTCCTAGGCTACGTCTCCTTGGTCCAGCTTCTAATGGCTTGGGCCTCTCTATTATGCTCAAAAGTGTAAAAAGATGTGTTTACAATGCTCAAATGCTTCTGAAACCTACTCCAATGAGTCTGAAATGTCTAAAAATGGCTACCTAACCTCTTTATGCACCCAATTTGGTTGAAAACTGAAGAAGTTATGACCTCTCCTAGTTAGGCCACTATTCGCTCTTGAAATTACACCAAATCCGGCATGATCCAACAACTTCGCCCCAAAAAGTGCTAACTAGGCGAAAATTTTGTCGCATGGTGAGCAAATTTGTAGGACAATTAATTTAGCTGCCAAGGCCTTAGAACCAAAAATTGGGTCATATGGGGGCCATACGCCCAAGGGCTGGCCCCCTCCCTTCGACGGTCACAGTGAATGCTACGGGTTGAAGCAGTGTTCACATGGGCCGCAGTGGTCATGATGAATGCTACGGGTTGAAGTAGTGTTCACATGGCCCATGATAGTCATGGTTAGGTTGGCGGTTGAAACAAATGTTGCGGTTTGTGGATGAGGTGGTCAAATGGGGGGCGGTTAAGTCCCCTTCCCCCCCTCCCCAAACTGGTGGTAGCCGGTTGCAATGTGTTGTGGGACATCGCAGGGTCGAGCCCGAAATTCGACATGTCTTGCCAACAAAATTTTATCTAATCATTAGGAGAACACATGGCAGCCTCCGGCTTAACCAAGTGTCACCTCCTCATTGGCCAACTCAATAACACATAGCCAATCAAACGATGCCACCAAAACAAAATATTCCAAGAATATTCCACTTGCCACCTAGGTAGTACGGATGCCCAGTCAACATCCATGTCATCCATCTGCAATTTTTTTACTCATTTGACAAAGTGAACAGATCACGTTTCTAGGAGCATACAGTGCTCGTTTCACGCGAAACAAGTTGTTCCAGATTTAGAATGATGAGCATAATGTGGCTGTTTAGGTTCCACACCATTCTTACAACTTCGATTTTTGAGCATAAGTTTGAGCACCTGATCACTCCTCCCTACTGGAATCTTTTTGGACCCCAAAAGATCACTTTCAATTGTCTAGCAGGTGAGGGTATAGTTCCCTCACCTTTTCAATCTTGATCCATTTATCACTGACTTGGAACTTGTGATCTACATGATGCTTGTCATGCATTGCTGTGTACTTTCCTTTGCCCTTTTCAAGCTATTCTTGCACTGTTTGATGTGCCATATGGAGTTGTTCAATGAACTCTTTTGCTTTTTCCATGTTACTATCAGTAGCAACATCCTTCTTACCAAGATGATATAATACATTATGATGAAAATGGTAAACACATTCCTCCACTTGATTCCTTTGACTCAATTATGAATGTACATCTTGAAAGTATGTATTCTTATGAACATAACTTTCATGTAAAACAAAATGATGCTTGAGGAAAGTATTTATACAAACTATAGGCCTAGAAAGTACATCAACAAGCATGTCGTTTATACCTTTCTTATACCTTTTGACCGAGTGGAATAGTATAAGAAAACCCATCCAATGGAAATGCCTTTGTTGCTGCAACTTAAACACTTCACCATTGAAAATTTTTGAATGAAAATAAATGGGCTTACCACATTGCATAAAGACCGCGCCCACATCATAATCACATACATCAACCTGAAATTTAAATGACTTTTTCAAGTTTAGAAGAGAAAGTATAAAGGTTGAACTGATTTTTTGTTTTAAAGCATAAAATGCCTCTTGTTGTTTGCCTCCCCACTTGAAGACCTTTTGCACCACTGCCAAAGAATGCAAATGAGCTACAATAGAAGAAAAATTAACAAAATCTCTCCTCCAACATTGGGATGCTCCCAAAAAACCTCTTATCCAAATGACTATCTTGTGCATTGACCAATCCATAATGGCATCAATCTTGGAGAGGTCTAACTTCAGCTCACCTTCTCTAATATCACGGCCCAAGTACATCAAAGAAGTTTTATCCAACATATACTTTGACATCTTCAAAAAAAAATGTTCTTGACATATTACATCAAGTATTTTTTTCTCACACATGACATGTTCATAATGAAATTTTCTAAAAATGAAAATGTTATTCAAGTAGACTATAATGTCTAGAAATGGCTTCAACACGTCTTTCTTCATATGCATGAAAGCAGTAGGAGCATGACAAAGACCAAAAATCATAACAAGCCACTCAAACAAACCTTGCTTGGTTTTGAATGTCGTCTTCCATATATCTCCTTCAACATATCTACTTTGATGAAAACCACTTCTTGAATCCCATTCAATGAAATGCTTACCATTCTTCTTGGGCGCCAAAAAAAGAGGTGAACCACATGGTAAAGGAGAAGGTTGGATGATCCTTTTGTTCAAGAATCCTTGAATTTGTTTTGTTATTTCTGCACTTTCCCTTCTTAACATCCTATGCATGTCAATGTTACGAAGAATACACTTTTGATGCAATAGTATTTCAGGTTGGATTCTCCTCCTGGAAGGAAATCCTTTTTCTTTTTGAAACACCTCATCATCATGGTTAAATACATCAACCAAATCAGTTTTCAATTTTGAATTACAACCATCAAACTTCTCATAATCAATATCAACATTGGGTTTGATCAAAAGAAGCACTAAATTCTTACTTGAATTCACTAGTATTTTCATTTGCCTTGCATTACCTAATGAAATATTTAATTTCTTGCGATGAGCTCTCACAATATACTCCACATCATCCTTGAACTAGTGGTACTTGTTTTCATGACGATAGAATATTTCTTTTCTATCATAATGGTAGGACTACCCAAAACAATTCTTGATAAATCAAGTAGTACAACATCTAATTCAACTTCATCATTGAAGTTTGTTGTGATTGCAAACCGAAGAATACATTTTATTGTAACCTGTAAGTTTGTGTCCTTGCATATCCATCCCAATGGATATGGATTGGGATGTAAAATGGTTTCAAGATTAAGTTGTTTGACTAATTCATCAGATATCAAGTTGGCTTGAGACCCACTATCAAAAAGTGTGTTGATTTTTGTATGTTTTGAGATTACCCTCACATGAAATAATTCAATACTTATTTCTTCATTTGGAGTACTAGTGTGATAATTTGATATACTAATGCTAGCAATGGATTCTTTTCCTTTTATACCCATGGCTGTAATTTTAGTTTCATCACCTGAATCAGATCCCAAATCCTCTTGAATGATGACAACTGTCTTTTCTTTTCCTTTGTTGTTGATTTTTTTGGTTTCATTTCAGGATGAAGCTTCCAACAATGAGCTTCATCGTGACCCTCTCTAGAACAATGTTTACATATTTTTTTCTCTCCTTCCTTTTTAATGGATTCATGTTTCTTTCCCTTGAAACCCTTTTCTTTCTCTTTACCCTTAAATGGATTTTTACTACCTTCTTCTGGAGTTTTTTTCCCTCTTGCCTCAAGAGGAGTGGCTTTCACACATACATCATCTAGATTATTGGGATTAAACATTAACATAGTATGCATAAGGTAAATTTGTAAAACCCCTATGTACTTCAATAATGTGTCTTGTGATTGCAAATTTACACCTAATATTAAAGACATTTTTCTGAATTCTTGGGTGTAATCTTGCATATTTTGACCTTTAAGCTATTTAAAGTTCTGCCAATTCATGATGGCTTCTGCATATAATCTAGAGGGTAGAATTTTATTTTGATTGCAGCAATGAAATCAATCCAAGAAATTGAGATCTTGCCTTTTTTTTAATCTCCTCTTGGTGTTATAGACATATTTGGGCACTGCAACCCCAAACTCATATGTCCATAAACCGAGGGCTCTTTAGTCCCTAAAAGTGTTGTTTCATACCCTAAAGGATCATTGTTATGAAACCAGCTCAAGAAAAGATAGAAAAGATAGATCAACGCCTTAGAATTCAGCCTCTTCGAGGGGGCAACCTCCTTTACATTACATAAATGAACAATTCTTGGATGATACAAATGACAAAACCTCCTTTCTATATATAGGAGTCTAAGGAGTCACAATATAATCCAGCCGACCTAACAATAATAATATAAAGCCACAAAAATAACAATAGAGGGATTCTATGGGGCACAGAAATAACAATATGGGGGTAATAGGGGCACAACAATATAAATAAGGGGTATGACTACAATAGTAATGGGGTAATCACTAGTATTATAGGGACCCAACATGCCCCTCTCCTTCAAAAAAGTGTTGTCCTCAACACTTGAGTAGTTCTGGATACTTCTGCATAAAATTCTCATCCTCCCATGTGGAATCTTCAACGGATAAGTTCTTCCACTTGATAAGATACTCTGAAATTGATCGATTTCGTAGCTGTCGAGTTCTTGTTTCTGTGACTGCTTCCGATTCCAATATAATTTTTCCTTCCTCGTCAAGTTCTGGCAATATTGTTTGAATTGGGAGTTTGTCACCTATAACCTTCTTTAAACATGAAACATGGAAAACTGGGTGCAATCGAGAAGCTGCAGGAAGCTCCAATTTGTATGCCATAGTACCAATCTTTTGCAACACCTTGTACGGACCATAATACTTTGGTGATAATTTATTATCCTTCTTAGCTTGCTTTAGGGACATTTGCTTATATGGTTGTAGCCGTAGGAATACCCAATCACCTACATCAAAACTTCTTTCACTGCGATGTTGATCTGCCTGTTGTTTCATTCTATTTTGTGCCAACACGAGGTTATCCTTTAAGAGTTGGAGGACTTGTTGTTGATGTTCGATGTGATGTTCCACTGCCTGAACCTTAGAATTTTCTCTTAAATATGATGTGATGGATGGTGGTTGATACCCATAAAGTGCCATAAATGGGGTCATTTTTGTTGATGTATGGAAGGAAGTGTTATACCACCATTCAGCCAGAGGCAACCATTTGACCCATTGTGTCTGTTTATCAGATACAAAGCAACGAAGATATCCTTCCAAACATTTGTTTACTATCTCAGTTTGCCCATCAGATTGAGGATGATAAGATGAGCTATGAGCTAACTGAGTACCAAGACAAGAAAATAATTCTGTCCAAAAATTTCCAGTGAAAATGGGATCTCTGTCACTTACAATAATCTTTGGGTTTCCATGTAGCTTTTGAACTGTTTCCATAAATGCAGTAGAAACTGTACTGGCTTTAAATGGATGTGATAATGCACAAAAGTGTGCATACTTGGTAAGTTTGTCAACTACCACCATGATGACACTCTTTCCCTCAGACTTGGGTAAACCTGTGATAAAATCCATTGAAACCTCCTCCCAACTATGGCTTGGAATGGACAAAGGTTGTAATAGACCCGATGTCTTAATTGTTTCAACTTTATTTTGCTGGCAAACCAAACATTCTGCCACAAACTTTTGAATATCTGATTTAAGGCCATCCCAAAAAAATTCCTTCTTAACCCTGTGGTAAGTTTTTAAAAATCCTGAGTGCCCTCCTAAGGGAGAAGTGTGCAATTCCATAAGAATCTTTTGTTTTAGCTGGGAATTCTTACAGAGGTATAAGCGATCTTTGTACCATAACAAATCATTTTGCCAGCTAAATGTATCAGAAGTATTGGAATCTTTTTGTAGCTTTCGAATAAGTGCTCACACTTCTTCATCATTCTTCCATTCCTCCCTTGCTTCATTTATCCAATCTGGTTGGATAATAGAAATGGCACACAACAATGCTTCCACATCCTCATCCTTTCTTGATAGTGCATCTGCCACCCTTCCCTTTCTTGTAGATGATTTCAAAGTCATAACCCAACATCTTTGTGACCCACTTTTGTTGCTCTTCAGAGGATAATCTTTGTTCTAAAAAGTATTTAAGGCTATCATGATCTGTTTTTACCTTGAAGTGTCTTCCCATTAGGTAGGGTCGCCATTTCTTAAGTGCATGGAGTATTGCCAACATTTTCTTCTCATAAATAGCTTTGCTTAAAAACTTTCCCTTGATTGGACGACTTTCAAAAGCAATGGGTCTTTCATCTTGCATTAGAACAGCACCAATTCCATTTCCTGAAGCATCACATTCCACAATAAAGGTTTTTGTGAAGTCCGGTGTAGCTAAGACCGGTGCTTGGCACATTGCCTCTTTAAGATGTTCAAAGGCCTTTGTTGCTTCCGGAGTCCATGAAAATGAATCTTTCTTCAATAATGTTGTTAGAGGTGCTGCTATTCTCCCATAATTCTTAACAAACTTGCGATAATACCCTGTCAACCCAAGAAATCCTCGCAGATGCTTTATGGATGTGGGGATTTTCCATTCCTTAATGGCTTTAATTTTGCTAGGGTCTACCTTAACTCCTTCATGAGATACAATATGACCCAAATATTCCACCTCCTGGACTCCAAAGAAACATTTGGATCTTTTTGCATATAATTGTTTCTCCTCCAATAGTTGTAGCACCCTGTCAACATGTTCAACATGATCCTTCCAAGACTTGTTGTAGATTAGTATATCATCAAAAAATACTAACACAAATTTTCTAAGGAATGGTTTGAAAATTGAATTCATCAAACCTTGAAATGTTGAAGGTGCATTGGTAAGGCCAAAAGGCATGACCAAAAATTCATAATGACCCTCATGAGTTCTAAATGCCGTTTTCGGAATGTCTTCAATCTTCATTCTGATTTGATGATATCCTGAACGAAGATCCAACTTGGTGAAGTAAATTGATCCATGCAATTCATCCAATAATTCATCAATAACAGGAATGGGGAACTTATCTTTAATAGTGAGCTTGTTGAGCTCCCTATAATCCGGACACATGCGCCATGATCCATCCTTCTTGTGCACCAATACTACTGGAGCTGAGAAAGAACTTTGACTTGGTTGAATTATACCAGCCTCTAGCATTTCTGCAACCATACGTTCAATTTCACTCTTTTGGGCATAGGGATATCTGTACGCCTGATGTTTGGAGGAACACTTCCTGAAATCAGATGAATAGCATGATCATGATCACGCATAGGTGGGAGACCTTTTGGAGTCTCAAATACCTTGGAATGATTGTCCAGGACTTTTTGGAGATCTGGAGAAATAGATGATTCCAATGTGGAAACATCTAGCGAACATAATTGTGCAATTACACCTCTTTGCTCCTTTTTTAGAAGCTTTGTCATGCCATTAGAGCTGATTATCTTTCCTGGTTTCCCTGCAATACCCCTTAATTCAACTTCCTTTCCTTCCGTAGAAAATTTGATGAAAATTTCTTGAAAATTAAAAGCTATTGTACCCAAGGATTGTAGCCATTGGACTCCTAGTACAACATCAGCACCTCCCATTGGAATGGAAAGCATTGGGCTAGTCAATACATATTCTCCCATGGATAGCTTGATATTATGGCACTTTCCAGAGCAATTTATTGTTCCTCCATTTGCAATCATCACTTGACACTCTGGTGCTGGATATAGGAAGCAATTCAATTCTTTTGCTATCCTACAATGAATAAAATTGTGGGTGCTTCCTGAATCAATCAACACTATTACCTTTTTCTTCTTGATTTGTCCTTCTATCTTGATGGTTTGAGGAGTGGTAATTCTCGCCAATGCATTACAAGATATGGTCGGATTTATTTGTTCTTCATCTAGGCTTTGTTCCTGGAGTATATCTTCTTCTTTTGACCTTTCTTGCTCCTTTTCTTCTTCCTCTTCACAATCTATGTAGAATAATTTCTTCTCAGCACACTTATGACCTTTAGTGTATTTGCTATCACAACTGTAACAAAGCCCTTTTGCTCTTTTTTCTTCCAATTGTTGTGGTGTCAACCTTATAGGTTGTGGAAGACTAGGGGCAACAACACTTTCGTCTTTATAGTTGTGAGTGGTATGCTTCTTGGTTGCCATAATTTTGCTTTCCATTTTTCTTGCTAACCTGAATGCCTTCTCTAATGAATCAGGTTCCCAAAGGCGAACATCATGTTGGATATTATCCTTTAAAGACCCTATGAACACATCAATCCTATGCTCCTTTGGAATATCTTTTACCCTTATGTTCAATTTTTGGAACTCCTCAATGTGCTCCATTACTGAACCCTTTTGTTTGAGACTTATCAATTGGCTAAAAAAAGTGTTGCTTTTTGTATCTTCATAATGTGCTATCAATTCTTCCGTAAAAATTACCCAAGTGATAAATTGTTTACGAGAGCAAAGCCATTGATACCATACAAACTGATTTGGTTCCAAATATACAGTTGCCATACGTACCTTTTGTGCGTTTTGCACATTATTGAGATCGAAGAATTGCTCCATCTGTAATATCCATGTGGCGGGATCCTTGGCATCAAAATTTCTCATATCCATTTTTGGAATATGGTGATTCTTCGATCCAACATTAGCGTCTATGGAATCATGATTAACATTTCTTTTGTTCTCATCATGAGTTTCCTTTACTACCTTTTCACCATTAGTGACCATTTCTTGTAGCAAATTCTTCAATTCTTCCATGTCTGTCTTCAAATCTATCTTCAAATCATACATCTTAGCTTCCATGCCCTTTACCTTAGATTCCACGCCATTTATCTTAGATTCCACACCACTTATCTTAGCCTCTGTTAGCTTTTGTGAGCGTGACATTTGTTGCACTTGTTCTTGTAATTTTGATATATCATGTAGCATTTCTTCGTCTTCTTCATGAGTCATGCTAGAGCTTTCAGGTTCCTTACTAGGTGTTTTCATTTTCTTTCCTTGGGGCATCAGTTACCGATAATAATGCTTTACTATGCCCCTTGAATTCCGTTAAACCAAGCTTACACAAAAATTTAAAAAAAAACTACACACCTTTTTTCACTTCATAGAAGCCTGATATTGAATCTGATGTATCTCTGTAATTTCGGATCATCCAGTTCTGAAATTGCTACCTGTAGTAGCCTTCTGCATCCTCTTTCCAATGCCACAAGTCTGAGCCAAATTGGATTCTCCAAGGAAGAGTTATGTGAAATCTCCCACAGTGACTTTCTTTTAGACTGGTTCAGTAGAGCAAACTTGTACAACGTACCACACATCACTGTTTCAACCTTTGAATCTGAAACACACACACACGAAACTACAGTCTGTCCTCTTTCTGTACCTTCTTACGAAATTTCAATCCGATCCCCGGAGAGAAAGTTATGATGATTTTCCCCTGGTCACCTGTTTTGAATGTAATTCAGGAGTTTGCAAAAAGACCAACTTCCTCAGATCATATCTCTACAAATATCGCGCGAAAAGATCTGAAATTCAAAACAAGGTTCAACGCGATTTCTTCTCAAATGGGTTTTTTTTGTGACTTCTGAAACATCACAGAAAAAAAGTTATAGCGAAAATGCCACGATGACCTGTTTGGAGCAGCGAAACCCTAGAATCCAAAGCTCTGATACCAAATGTTATGAAACCAGCTCAAGAAAAGATAGAAAAGATAGATCAACGCCTTAGAATTCAGCCTCTTCGAGGGGGAAACCTCCTTTACTTTACATAAATGAACAATTCTTGGATGATACAAATGACAAAACCTCCTTTCTATATATAGGAGTCTAAGGAGTCACAATATAATCCAGCCGACCTAACAATAATAATATAAAGCCACAAAAATAACAATAGAGGGATTCTATGGGGCACAAAAATAAAAATATGGGGGTAATAGGGGCACAAAAATATAAATAAGGGGTATAACTACAATAGTAATGGGGTAATCACTAGTATTATAGGGACCCAACAATCATGGTCAACTGATTACATAATTTCCCAGAAGTTCCACCTCAAAAACCACTCAGAACTGGCCAAAACTAGATCATACTGACTCCTCCATGGTCAAGGTGCGACGCATACCGGCTACTACACTAGCTAGGTGCGATGCATACTAAAAGAGCCTTCTGTGGGGTGCGATGAGAGAGAATAGACAAATGACAGAGACAGTTTACCAAGTGGATGATCATGGAATCTTCCAAAAACATCTCATATGACACTTGCCTCTCTGAATTCGCCCAGGGATGAGTAAGAGATCAATGAAATCTCCAAGTGGAACCAGAACTATCAGTGGAATGACACTAATCAAAAATCTAGAGTTGACTCACACCCTTGCAAGACATCTATAAATGGATCCCTCATCTAAGAATCTAGAGGCTGGAATTTCTTAATTTGTAAGGAAGTGTTGTTGGTTTATCTGTGAGAAGAGACCTTGTATTGTTGGGTGATCTTGCTTTTCATGAGGTGAAGAGGGCTTCTATGCTGGGAGGATGATGCTGGATTAGACAGCTAGGTTGTAATCCTCCCTTCTACTATTAATAAAGTTCTTTGAGTTTTCCTCCATATAATCGTGTGTTTGTGAATCTTAGTTTATGAATGCAATTGTATGGTCAATGTGTTTCTGATTCTGCATTGTTTATGATGTTTTAGATCAAGATGCTTTGTTGGTTTTTTGTTACTTTGACTCTACAGGTACTCTTTAAAGCGGGACAAGTAGGAAAGGAGTGACAAATTCTATTAAGGGAGAGAGAAATCAAGCAAGGATCCAAGTGGAAGATCCAGGTTGGTCCTCTTTGCTTCTCTCTTATCTATTACACTTAAAGGAAATCTCGAATTGCTTTGATTGTTTGTGTCTAAGATAGATACCCATCTTAGTGGGACTCGTAGTTCGAATCGACACTAGTTTTCTCGGAAACAAAATGGCAACTCCGTTGGGGATCGAATAGTTTGTTTGTTTATTATTGTTTTTTGATTTATAAACTACAGACGGAACCTGAAGTTAGCCAGCTAGCCTTCGAACCGCCTTTGCTATGAAATTGCGAAGTAGATGAATGCTGCTTCAGTCAATCTCCGGGTTGGTTTATGAAATGAACATCTAACTTACAAGCATTCTAAGCGTCCTTGTGGTTGCTCAATAACCTCATAAGATCATACCCCTATACTTTGTTTTTACTATCCATCATAACTCAGCCTAAATCACTGAACTTAGCTGCAAATTTTGAGCAAAAACCAAACTCAGTTTCGCTCCCTGGTCCATCGCACTGTCTGTAACTAACAACCTGTATGCATTGCACCTCCCGTGTGTTGCAGGTGAGATGCATCCTCTTTACCTTGAGGACAGGTGCGATGATTGAGTGATACTGTTTCTCTCTTTGAAATTTGGTTTTTCCTCCTTGTTTTCAGCTCTATTAAGTAGTTTTTCTGTTCATGATCAATATCTCATTGCTGAAGCCTCCTTCCTTTACATTATTCAGCCTCCATTGATTAGGATTTGTAAATTGTTTATGTATTTTTCAATCATTTACAGTCCTCCTTTGTTGAAAGTAGCTTAATCGAACTGTCGTTTTTTGATGCAAAAAGTGTCGTAACTGTCATTTTGAGTAAAAAAGAAGAGTATCGTAAAGTCTTCCTCCTCTAGATAGTCGATTGTACTTTTGTCATTTTATTTTATGTGGATTGTTAATATTTGAAGTGTCGCAAGCAGTTTTCCATTCGAAATTGAAAGTGTCGTTTTAGTCTTCCTTACGTTTTTTGAAAAGAAATTGCCGAAGTGTCGCTTTGAAGAAAATAGTTCAAATCTGTACTTAGTTTTCCTTTTGAGCATTCTCACATTAAGGAAACGAAAAACAAATACATGCATTTTCATTTTCATTTAGACTATGTGTGAAAGATGATTTAGGAAAAGTGCATTTAGTGTGTGCTCTTTGCTCTATGTTGAAAGAATTGTATTCTTCTTTCCTTAGTAGCTAGGATTTTCATTGCTAAAACAAAATGAACGACTGTTTATCATTTTAGATTGCATATTTAGGAATTTTACATCTACATCACGTGGTGAACCTTGAAATACAAAATTCTAAGCAAGATCAACTCTAAAATAAATCTCAATGAACATAAAAACGCTTTGGAACCTAATGCAACACATCTAGAAGTCTAGGCTAGAGACGTGTTCCAGCATCGTAAAACCGGGTAACTATTGTTTTCATTGAAGGTTGGTGATTCCTCCTCTTTGATACGATAAGTGCCAGTACGGACTTGTGCTCCCCATACCGTCGAGTATATATTGGGAGACCACAATAGGCTGATATCCTTTATCCTTAGGAAGTCGTGTCTGCCACCCTATCGATCGCAATGAATTGAACACAACATTCGGGAAGATTGACTGCCGTATGTAAAGTCCTTGGTAATTTCTCTTTAATTTACCGTCAAGGTGTATATTGCAGTTTTGTGATTGGTTTGGTAATTCCCCTGTCTAGATTTCGAGAGAAGTCAATTTCATTCCTTTTCGACTCCTTAAAAGAAAAGGTCCATCTGAGCACTTGTCACTTCAGGCTCATTAAAAATCGAAGGTGACTAGAGTCACCTTTAGCTTTTTCTCGACTCTTAAAAATTGAAAAATCAAAGTTGCATCAAAGCATCATTAAAGTTTATTTAAATACGGAACACATTTTTCCCTTAATTTTGAGTTGATAAAGTAATTCGCAATCGTGGAAGGAAGTCAATCAAAACCCCGTCGTTCACGGAGAATAGCGAGTCAACCGTCTTTGACTCTAGAGACGAAACCATTACGAGAAAAATGGTCTCGTTTATCTGAGTCCAATTCACCTGATTTATTTGAAACTTATGTTTCAACATCGTCAGAGACTACAATTACTCCCGTCATTCCGGGTACATATTCCTTTACAGAAGAAGCTCCACAGTTACAAGAGGACATTAGAACTGATCCTAGTGTAACTGTAGACGCTTTTATACCTAAGACAACTCCATCTAGAGTTGAACCAAGGACTGAAGTTCACTTAGCTGAACATCTGGAAGGTGAATTCCAGAACTCAGAAGGTGCCACCCCTCCAGTATCTGTTACTACAGAAGCTATACCTTCTTCAACTCCAGAAATATTTTACGGACCTAACGGGCTACCTCTTCCACCTGGACTGATTGCCATAGAAGAGATTGTAGAGGATCTTCCATCCAGTACCCCATTGAATTTTGGAATTGGGATCCATTTATATCCTTCTACTACAAAAGTTATTTCTTTTAATCATCCTTCATCGCAAGTTCATGTCGAATCGCTAGGAAATCTTTTGGATAGAATAAATATGTCTGAGCAACCATCAACATCTAGGACTATGTCAACTGACACGGCTACGACAGAGCTTCCTGCTGCCATTCCTATAATGTTTGTTGGTATACCATCTGCCTCGGTAGTTATCAATAGCTAGCTGGAGTCCATCCAGGGACTATTTCGACGACATGGTCTGTTCCTATTTCTTCATCCAGAGTCTCATTTGGTATTTCTTATGTTGAAACTCAACAAATTGATCCTGTATGTCTTCAAAGGCCGATCTATCCTTTAAGCACTGGATTACCACCATATGGGGGTAGTATGCCTTTTCATTGTTCCCTCCTGAAGAACAACCATATGAAAGTTTACGACAAAATTCAGGTCAAACTAGAATTACATCAAGTGGTTGGGTACCAATACTGCCTCAACAACCAAGGGTTTTATATTCAATGCAACCAGTCCAACCTGTGTTGAATATTCCCACTACACCTGCTATTGTGACTGTATCGCAAGTACAAGCACTACCTATTGTGTGTCAACCTCTAGTCTCTCAGGTTGCAATGCAATAGCCTCTTGTCTCCACGGTTCAATCACAACCTCAGGTTAGTGCCTCCTTACCTGGAACGACTCAAGCTCAAATAGGTACTATCACTCCGCATCTTGGTCAATCATCTGGTATTGGGCAACAAAAAATGGTCCAACGACCATGGCTAATACAATATCAACAACCGCAATTCCAGCTTCAATGTTACCAAGGTCCTAAGCAATAAGGCTTCGTAAGTAATGAGCAACCGCATTTTCAAAACGGTTATCAACAACCATACTATAATGGTTATGCCCATTAACCTTATCAAAGTTACCAGCATCAGATACATTATGCTGGTATGCAAAGACCTACTGCTCAAGCAATACCATCTTATCCTGGGTATGCTTCGCCTAACCTGAATCAACAGTTTCCCTTTGTAGCAACTCTAGAATTACCATATCTAAACCGGCTGACGAATGATCCAATTGCTTATGCCCCTTGGTGGCCTACGATTACTCATAAACGTCCCTATGATATTCCTAAATTCAATGGAAATCTAGATGAAGATCCGTCGAATCACGTAATGACATTCCATTTGTGGTGCTCATCTAACACCCTGAATGATGATTCAATTAGGCTTCGCCTTTTTCAATGAACGCTAACTGGTCCAGCAGAAAAATGGTATATTGAATTGCTTAGAGCTTCGTTTGATAACTTCAACACCCTTGCCACTACCTTTTTAACCCATTTTCAGTTACCCATAAGGTACAAAACGGGGATAGAACTCCTTACCAACTTTAAATAGACGACATCCACTCACATATCTGATCATATTCATGAGTAGCGGCGTCATCGTCGAATGGTAAAGACATATGTTCCTGATCAGCTTCTAGCTGAATGGTTTATAAAGTCATTATTGCCCTCTGTTACAGAGGATGTGGCTAAGGGAGGAGTTGTCACTGAAGAGAAAGTCATTGCTCATGCCCAATATTTAGACCTGATCTATACTCAGTCTGGCACGCTCTACGATAAAATTCTTGACGCTCCTAGACTAGAATTTTCCGTTCCTCCCCCTCCTAAATCAAACAAGGACTCACATGATGATGATGGCGTGATCAGTACCACAAGCACGAAAACCGCAAAGGCTACATCTAAAAAAGCTCGTGCAATTTCTAGTCAAAAAACAAATGAAGAACCTCTTGCCTCGGAAATTAATGTCGTGTCAACCGACAAGGGAAAAATCCAAAGCAACCAAGGAGCAAGAAGAAAGGGACAAACAAAAAGAAGAAATAGGAAGATTCGACACCTGAGAAATCTTCTGGAAACCCTACTGGACGAAAGAAACCTAATCAGCCATGTTTCATATGTGATGAGGACCATTACACGAGAGATTGTCCACATCGAGCTGAGGTCATGAAGTTTTTAAAGACTTCAAGTACCTTAGCGGTATTGACTGATCCGTTTCCAAACCTAGAAACTAATCTGGTTGCTACTGATCATGCTTCCCCATCCCAAGTGCTTATGCTATCCATCTCAAAAAAACAAAATGATGCTTTGATATCAACAAGGAATAAAGATTATGGGAATCCATAGTTGCCGAACAACAAGGCTACATATCAACCCAGTAGTTCGACAACAACTTCGCCAGAAGTTGTTCCACCAATCATTCCTGAATTAACAATAAAACCACCTAAGGGAGTAGTACATAAATCGACGTTTAATCCTCATGCTCGAGCAGCACAAAATTATAATATAGTGGAGGATTTGGCCCAATCACCATCCACTATGTCGACACTTGAAGTACTGCAGAATTTCCCCTCCCACAAGCAGGCTTTGTTATCAACGATAGGTGGGATTAATCCATTAGATTCCAATCTAGTGGCCTTTAATCATAAAGGATATGAACCTCAGTTATCGGCACAACTCACTTTCCATATACAGGTAAAATCCCTCAACAAAACTGTTCATCGAACAATCATTGATGAGGGGGCATCTACCTGTATTATGTCCATAAGTTGCTGGAAAACTTTAGGCTCGCCACCCTTGTCACGATCATCAACAACATTAAAAGCATTCGATGGGAGAACATACACGCCGTATGGGATATTAAGTAACTTTCAAGTCGAACTGGGGGGCAAGACAGTAGAAATTGAAGTCGAGGTCATTGATGGAAACCTTGACTACAATATCCTACTAGGCAGGCCCTGGATTTATGCTATGGCCATTGTTGTGTCAACATATTTTAGAAATATTGCATTTCCTTTTCAAGGTGGAATTACAATCATTGACCAACTAACCTTTCTCCCCAACAGTTCTCAAGTTACTAGAAGCATTCCATTGATCCATGGAAGTTCGCAATCACTTCAAAATATCGGAGTAGGTCTCCTAAAAGACCCTTCCTTAATGGGTACTTTTGCCCTCCCACCTCCGAGTAATCTGGCGGAAGTTTCCACGGTGGAAACCTATCACATGATATCTTCTACATCAACAAAGATTAAGAAGAACTCTGAACATTTTGATAGTGTGGATCATCTCCAGGTGTTGCCCCCAAGCCCTATAGAATTGTTGTAGAAATCAGTTTTTTGGGCATGGGCGGCGAACCCAAATCAACGCTCTGCAAGTGTTTGAATGGATAGGTCTCTAGAGTATGGCACCTCTTTCGATCCTTGGTTTCATGTACATTCTACAGACGAAGGAATGATTCAGTCAATGATGATAGGAGAGGCACCATGGGAAGATCACCACCATCATTCCTATCTTCAAGATAACAACGAATATTATTCTAGCGACCTTAATCATCCTTCAGTTTTTGATTTTCTATAAAATACTGTAAATACGGTGAATTCAGAGAGAAATCTGTCCAATATTGAAGAAACTGTTGCCATTAATATCTCGACCAAACCTAATGTTGTAGAGAATATACATGTTGGCAAATCTTGTTCTCCTTCAGAACTGGAAATATACTGTGCTCTCTTTCGTGAATTTAGAGATGTCTTTGCATGGTCATATGAAGAAATGCTAGGCATTGACTCAAGTATCATTGAACATGAAATAAAGATGTATCTAGATGTCAAACCAGTAAGACAACGACTTAGATCGATTCACTCGAAGAAAGCCACCGCCATTAAGGCAGAAGTTGAAAAACTCTTGCATGCTGGTTTCATTTACCTTGTTCCTATCACTGATTGGGTATTGAATATTGTTCCTGTGATGAAAAAGCAAGGAACAATTAGAGTATTTGTCAATTACAGGGATGTAAATCAATCTTGTCCAAAGGACAACTACCCTACACCCTTCATCGACTAGATAATTGATGAATGTGCCGGATGCGAAGTCTTTTCATTTATGGATGGATTTTGCAGAGACAATCAAATCAATATCTGCCCACAGGACCAGTCAAAGACTGCATTTATATGTCCATGGGGCTCTTTTGCTTACTGCAAACTACCTTTTGGTTTGAAGAAAGCAGGGGCGACCTTTCATAGGGAAATGAACTACGCCTTCCATGACATCAAACACATCATTCAACCATATATCGACGATCTACGAATCATTCACGAAAGCGGACTGATCATCCGCAACATTTGAGAGCTATATTTCTACGCTGTCGACATTATAAGATACGACTCAATCCACAAAAGTGTGTGTTTTGTGTTGGTTCTAGCCAGTTACTTGGTTTCATAGTTTCTAAGGACGAAATTCGACTCGACCAATGTAAGGTTCAGGAAATCATCGACATGCCTCCACCTTCAAATTTGCTTCAGATTCAGAAACTCCAAGGGAAAGCAAACTTTCTAAGGAGGTTCATTCCAAATTACGCCGAACTTACTAAAGGTTATATGCGTATTTTGAAAAAAGAAGCACCCTTGAACTGGGATCAGGTTGCACAAGCTTCCTTTAATGCTTTAAAAGGTTCCCTAGCAAAAGCATCATTAATGTACGCTCCTGACTATCAAAAAGATTTTAACCTGTATCCTGCCGCTACAGATACAACCATCGCCATGGTTTTAGTACAAGAAGACAATGGAATAGAACATCCTATGTATTATTGAAGCCGCAACTTAAATGATACAGAAAGCAAGTACTCTTATGTTGAAAAGCTGGCTTTAGAAGCTGTTCAAGCAGTACAAAGATTTCGACACTATATACTCTTTCACAAAACTACCATTTTGTCAGATTGCAACCCTATGACCTACATTCTGTCGCGTCAATTACTAGGGGGAAAATATTCCAAATGGATAGAAATTTTGCAAGAGTTTGATTTGGAATTTACCAAATCCAAATCAAAGAAATCTCTAGTCTTCACGGAGTTACTTTGTGATCTCCCATCATCGTCCAACGACTTAACATATAAAGCATCAATCGTGGATGAAACTCTGTTTCTGATATCATCAAGTGACCCATGGTACGGAGATATACTAATCTATCTCCAAACCCAAAACTTTAAGCCTAACACGTCTCGCTCAGTGGCGTACTCGATACCAAGCAAAAGACTACATGATCGTCAGTGATACACTTTACCGTCGTGGTGTCAATACAGTTCTGCGAAGGTTCCTCACGCATGAGGAGGCTGAAAAAGTCCCGAATGACTGTCATTCAGGCGCATGTGGGGGGCATCTATCTGGTTACGCTACTGCACAAATATCTTACGAGCTGGTTACTTCTGGCCCACAATCTTCAGAGATTACATAATTGCAGTCAGAAGTTGCCATGCTTGTCAAATTTTTGATCGCAAAACCAGATTACCACCTGCACCGCTGCATCCAATAGTTGTTGTTGGGCCATTCACTAAATGGGGCATAGATTTCATGACATGTAACCCCACCTCGGTCGGGGGGCATGGGTATATCATAGTTGCTGTCGACTATTTTACAAAATGGGTCGAGGCGATGCCTACATTAAACAACAGTAGCGAAATGACTGCTCTTTTCTTTTTCAATCATGTAGTCTATAGGTTCGGTGTTCCACAGGCTATAGTCATAGATCATGGATCACATTTTCACAATCACATGATCATTGAATTGACTGCCAAATTAGGACTATCCCACGATAGTTCTACTCCATATTATCCGCAGGCTAACGGACAAGTTGAAGCGATCAAAAAAGTCCTAAAGCACATGCTGTAGAGAATGATTGGAGTCCACAAACGGGATTGGAATTTAATCCTGTACTCAGCTCTGTGGGCATATATGACTTCAGTGAGAAATGCGACCATATTTATGCCTTTTCAGTTGGTATATGGCCTGGAAGTTGTCTCATCGATTTAGTGTAAAATTTCATCTCTCAAGCTCACAATCGATCTACTTCCCAAAACTTCAGAGGAAGAGGCTCATTTCATGGAACTAATCCACTTGGATGAAACCCTTCATGACACCGCGCTGGCTAATGAAGCACATAAGAAACGTGTCAAAGTGCAATTTGGAAAAAATGTCAACCCTCGTGTCTTCTCAGAAGGTGACCTGGTCTTGCTCTATGATTAGGACTCTGATAAATTGGGAACGGGTAAGTTCAAATCATTATGGATGGGCCCCTACATTGTTAAGCGAGTATTAGCAAGAGGAGCCTATGAGCTGGTAGATTACGATGGAATCCCACTATCGCAACCCCAAAACTGGTTGTATCTTAAGCGGTACTATGATTGATCAAGTGTAGTAATCTCTTTATATATATGCTTTTGATACATTTTTGTTTTCGTCAAGGGTTGTCATTTTGGTTAGGTAATCCACTTTGCATTTGTTGTAGATGCCGGACTTTTTGGAAACATTCATTGGGTACGCCGACGGAGCTAGTTGTAGAACGCGGAACCTATCTTCTGCAGCCTGGGCCATCTTTGCTCCAAGAGGTGAGTTAGTGAGTTTTAGGTGGATATGTATTGGTCAATCAACGAACAACATCGTTGAGTACAGCGCGTTGATGTAACTCCTCTCTGATGCCATATCACAGGGCATACACCGACTTGTTGTCAGGCTAGATTCGCAACTCGTGATTCTACAACTTACTGGCATCTATTCAGTTTGGAACCCAGGTATCTATCGTATGTTCTTAAGAGTCAAGATTTTGGATTTGATTCCATTCAATATCAACACATTTCTAGAAACTTAAACACATTAACTGATTCATTAGCAAATTATGTGTTAGATAGACATTTGCAGCATTTGTAAATAAAAAAATTTCATATCAACACTTGCACCTGGATCATATAACTTAACCAAAATAAACTCTGAAAATCAAAAATATGTAACTGTTTATAGTTTCACATAATGTTTTGTGTATAAGGAAAAATAAGTCATGCGACCAAGAAACTAAAAAAATAAATGCAGAAAATCATCCTATATTGGTGATGCTAGTGATAACATGTCACCACTTGTGCAATCATACGCAAGAGCCTAGTTCATCGACTTGGCACGCTAGTAGTATGGTGTTGTAACCTCAGAGGTAACTCGTCGGTCCTCACATCCTGAATACCAAGGGTAAGACCATCGATCTGATCCTGCAATACTGCCAGGGTCTCTGCTATGTCCAAATCGCGAAGGATAGCCCTCCCTACAGCCTCTCCTGCTGGAACGTCAGCTGCCGCCCTTGGGCGTGCCGCTGGTTGCAACAGCCCAACATTTGCACAAGTATATAGGTTCAATTAGCCTTGATAAAACACAAAAATATTATAAAACTGATAAATAAAGATATGGTCAAATCATTTTTACCTATCACACTCCACTGCTCGCCAACCAGTAACGCCAAATTTGGGTCGCCATAAATTCATCTCGACGTATGGATACTCTGTGAAGACCATCTCCTTACGGTCGAACCACTCAAAGAAGGCATCAGAGAAAGAAATCTGTGGCTGACCAACATTTCTGGCCATAAGCTCAACCCATCTCTGCATCCTGGGTTCCCTCGGTGCTGGCAATCCTAGTGAAATACACTGAGGCTGCATCAGTGGAATCCTGTCCAAGGCGAAAGCAGTTAAAATGGAACTGTAGCCAAAGTTCTTGGATCTTCCATTCTTTACCTTGGAGAGCTGTTCTTTTATCACCAGAAGTACTGCCTCACACTAGTTGAATACCTTTGGTTCAAATACCGTTGGTTCCAGGAATTCCAGAGCATACTACACATAAGATCTGTTTGCCAAATGAAGAGCTACGCTACCAGCCAGTCTAGCAAAGGTGAATAAAATGGTCCTCAGGGACCGATCAGTGACATCCCAGATGTTGATCTTGCCATCTCTGCTAGGCTGAGATCCATCTCTACAAAACTGACAGATATAATCTCTCATAGATTCACCCCCACGGGCGGTTCCCGACAGTAAAAGAGGGGCACCACGCCTCGATAACCCTGTCAAAAAGTAGATATCCTCGACTGTTAGTGGAATAGATTTGCCTCTAATCTGGAATACCTGGTTGATCAGATCCCAAGCATCGAGGAAATACTCCAACAAACTGATTTGTTGCCTCATGCTAGATATACGGAAGAATTTGAGCAAACCACAGTTTCGCAATGCAGTAACAGTACCCTGATCATGCAAGTCAATCATGTCCTCTTCTTCATGTTTGCGTTCACGGCATGTAATGACCATCTTGATCCGACAAATATCTAAGTAACATACAAAAGATGAATTAGGATCCCTATTTGAGCAAAAGCAGACAAAAATTTCATAAAAAATCACTGTGTAAAGTTTCCTTTCTGCACCCATCTCATCCTACCAGTTAGCAAGGTGAGATGCATACTAACAGGCCAGTGTCCAGCTCAATATGCATCACACTTTTCGATGTAGACCAGGTGCGATGGATAGAGAACGAGTTCTTCAAACCCAGGGGCCTAGAACCAAGGAAAACTTGCTCAAAATCAGAAAAAGATGGAATGTAAATGAAGATCTCAGGGTTAGCTCCTATCTGGTCTTGACGGCACGGAGAATATTCCACTGGATCTCCTGAAATCAGTTGATGAAATTTGAGGGGGAAAACCACTCCAGAGCTCCAAAGTCCCAAATTTGAAATGAAATGGTAAAAATGAGAGGTAAAACTACTTTTTATGTTACTATTCATGTATTTCAAGTAATATGTTAGTTTTTAATTCATTTTTCAGGCATATATGTGTGTATTTCTAATCAATTTGATGGAGCAATTGAGCAGGTTGAATGGCCAATGAAAGAATCTATCGTGTTAAATGGTGAACTGAATATCTTTAACCAATATCAGTGAGCAATGTTTCCACAAGGTTCAAGCTCGTTACAAAATAAACCCACCTATGAGCAATGTTTCCGCAAGGTTCAAGCTCATTAAAAAATAAACCTGCCTATGAGCATAGTTTCTCTTGGTTTAGCTCATTAAAAAATGAATCTACCTTTGGTAAATAACCTTTGTGATTGCCCTGTTATCAGCCCTTTTGAACCTTGGTTGTGTTCCTACCGTCACCTCCATTCTTTTGGTCGATCATATGCTTCCACTTGATTGTTTACCCTTTTGAGGAGCAGCTACGACGAGTGATTCTGATTGCCACCCTCTTCACACTGCCATGTTTTGAGAAGTTCCAAACTTACATGGAACCAGTTGCTACCCGAAAATACCACTCGTTCCTTAAAAACAAGTCTCTTTTAAACTCTTTTTAGACTTGTTAAATATAAAAAGATTGTTGAGCTATTGGCCTTTCCAGCTTGTTAAAGTAAGGGGAATGCCATCCCTCCTATATATTTTAATCTTTTTGGACTTGAGGGATTATCAAACAAAAATATCGAGCGCTTGTCTTTTTTGGCTCGTTAAAGCGATCGAAAAGTCATCCCTTTCGTATTATTTTATACTTTTTTAGACTTAAGGGATTATGCTACGAAAAAGGACTGTTGGAGTTTCCTTTTTGTTCCTTTTCAAACTCTCTAAACATGAAAAGGACCGAGTTATCCTTGTCGTTAAACTCGTTAAAACAATAGCGACAAACTTGTTCGCCCAGACAAGAACGAGTCTCACTGACACTAGGCTCGCTAAAACATAGCGACAGGTTTGCCCGAAGGGAAAATTGTAGAACAAGCATATGCTATCCTCCTCAAGCTTGACAAAAATAAAGAGGTACTGGTCAGCAATGACAGGGGAAAAAGGGAAGAAAACTTGAAGAATTTTATTGGTAGCAGGTCACTCTTGAACATGACTCTTTCACTCCATCACCATGATTGAGTCAGGTTGGGTTATTCCGTTCACCGGTCATATCACCATTGGTCCTCCATACCGTCCATGGGGTTAACGCTACCAATCCATATCAGTGTCACCGACATGTTCAAGAGAAGTCATTCAGATAATTTACCATCCAGCAAACGTCTCATCCACTGCAATACCTTCACCCTTCATTTTTCATGACCGCCATTCTTGAACCTTGTATCATCAGATCATTTTCACCTCTAGAAAAATCATTTGCTTTGTTTTGTGTCGTAGATGTGGGATACATCAAGGCCCTCCTACAACAGATCACTTCTTGTCGACATCAATGCATTATCGAAGAAGTTGACTTAGAAACAACCCTTTCAGTACTTTGAAGCTTGCATGCCTTAATGGAAAGTTTCTCACTTCTGGCGACAGGTTTACATCAATGACCTTCGACTGAAAGATTTTGCATGGTGTGTGACATCGGCTCATACATTCACACCACATGAATTGCACTATAGTACCTTGAAGGTCATTATCATTATCGGTGATTCCTCTCGCGCCTGTTAACAGCTTACATTATTGGCTGGTAATTAGGGGATGTCTTTCCATGTTCGACTTTAGAACATATTTTCACATGGATCGACTTGTACATTGGGCGAAGATTGAATGAGTTTGAAGACCTCAGATCTAGTTTCGCAGCCCAGATGTACAATTGACACTAGTTTTCCCGGAAACACTTGGGTCTTTGATTCCCACCATACTATTGTTGCACCCTCCATTCTCAACGAAGCTAACTGAATATTTATGTCATCCTCTTTAAGGTTTTGAATCCGGCAATAGACCTCCAACTGACGAATCCAATTATCGAGCTTCTCTGCATTCACTTAACCATTATACATGGGAAACTCAAATTTAACATCAAGTTTTAAAAAAGGTGATTTACTAGTTCCTTTTGAAGTATGATGATGAGTATGAGTAAGGGTTGCATTAGTGGAAGAGGGTGAAGGTGCTTGTGAAGAATAAGATGGTGGAGAGGGTTTAGGTTTATCTCCATTTCCATTACCTCCTCATGAAGAGCCTTCTCCTTTGGGAGGCATTGAACTTTCCCCTTACAACTTGGTATTCCTATGTTCATAGAGGACCTTCACCATCTCTGTGATATCAAAGGAATCCTTTCTAAAGCTCTTCTCATCTTCTGTCATGTTTGTAGGTTCTCCTTCATGAGACATGATCTCTAGAGTCTCAACTACAATTTGAGTCTGAATTGGTGTTGGATATTGTGGCAACCTTTCTCTCCTTCCCCTTGACCCAACTTCAGGGCTTCCAACCAGCTTCCCTTCTCCTCTTTTGAGTTTTAACCTTGTAAGCATGACATAAACTTGCAAACAATTAAATCATTCTTTCACAAAGAAAACCTAGTGCTTTGATACCAAAATGATATGATTTAGAATATTAGATTTCTTTGCTAAGATCCTCCTCAGATTAGAAACAAAATGCTTTCATTGTGCTTAAGGATTCATGAATTTTTGCAAGAGAAAAATGAGTTTTTTTGTTAATTTTATGAGCAATTTAACATAAATAAGACACTAAAAAGCAGCATAAAAATGTATAGAACATCATCAAAAACACATTACAACAGGAACATGATAAATGAGTTCACCCCTCCTAGGCTACGTCTCCTTGGTCCAGCTTCCAGTGGCTTGGGCCTCTCTATTATGATAAAAAGTGTAAAAAGATGTGTTTACAATGCTCAAATGCTTTTGAAACCTACTCTAATGAGTCCAAAATGTCCAAAAATGGCTGCCTAGCCTCATTTCGCATCCAATTTGGTCGAAAACTAAAGAATTTATGACATCCCCTAGTTAGCCCACTATTCGCTCCACAAATTTCACCAAATCTGGCATGATCCTACAAGTTTGCCCCAAAAAGCGCTAATTGGGCGAAAATTTCACCACGCAGTGGGTGAATTTGTAGGGTGGTTGATTTAGCTGTCGAGGCCTTAAAAAAAAATTGGGTCATATGGGGGTGATGCGCCCAGGGGCTAGCCCCTGACGTTGCGTCGCGCCCCCCCCCCCCTCCCTCGGCGGTCATGGTGAATGCTATGGGTTGAAGTAGTGTTCACATGGGCTGTGGTGGTCATGGTTAGGCCGACAGTTGGAACAAATGTTGCAGTCTATGGATGAGGTGGTCACATGGGGGGCGGTTAAGTCCACTTGCTCCCCCCAAACTGGTAGTCAATAGACGTTAATACAAAGCCACTTGCATTATATGTTAAGAACTAATGCGTAGGTAGAGTGGTAACTGGTTGCAGTGTCTTGTGGGAGGCCGTGGGGTCGAGCTCAACCTTCAGCTTGTCTTGCCAACAAAATTTTAGCTGACCATTAGGAGGACACGTGGCAGCGTCTGGCTTAGCCATGTGCAACCTCCTCATTGACCAACTCAATAACACATGGCCAATCAAACGATGCCACTGTAACGAAATATTCCAATAATATTCGAGTTTCCACCTAGTGGTACGGATACCTAGTCAGCATCCCTGTCATCCATCTACAATTTTTTTACATGTTTGACAAAGTGAATAGATCACGTTTCTGGGAGCATACGGTGTCTGTTTCGTGCAAAATGAGTTGCACCAGATTCAAGACAATGAGCACTACACAGTCATTTAGGTTCCACACCATTCTGACAACTTGTATTTTTGAGCATAATTTTGAGCACCTGATCACCGGGCTAGACAACTGGACTGTAGAATTCTTTCTACATTTCTTTGATATGGTTGGTTCAGAATTACTACTCATGATAGAAGAATCCAAGATTCAGGGCCACATTCGAGGGTCCATCAACTCCTCATTCATTTCCCTCATAACGAAGCAAAAAGAGTTGGATTCCTTTAAGGACTATAGGCCCATCTCCCTGTGTAATATTACCTATAAGCTCATTTATAAGATTATAGCAGACCAAATTAAGTTGGACCTTTCCATACATATCTCCCAGGAATAGTATGGGTTTCTACATAACAGGTTGATTCATGATGCAGTCGCCACAACATAGGAATGTCTCCACTCCTTCCACACGAAGAAGTTGGAAGCGTTAGTAATGAAGGTGGACTTACAGAAAGCATATGACTATGTAGAATAGGATTTCCTTCACATTATCCTTTCAATATTTGGAAGGGAAATGCACAACATTGAGTGGATCATGGCTTGTGTAGCCATTGTACACTATGTCATTATCATAAATGGATATCCCTAAAAAAAATTTGGTGCTAGAATGGGATTACACTAGGGATGCTATTTATTGACTCTCTTATTTATATTGGTCGTGGATGGCCTTAGCCACAAGATCAAAGCTGCCAAGATGGAGAACAATTTTAAAGGACTTACATTGGGAAGAGGCGCAAAGTTTTTCCACTGTTTTTTTTTTATGACTTTATGATTTTCGGGATGCTATCTAGATTGCAATGGAAAACATTACATAATATCCTTTGCAGGTTCAGTGAAGCATCTGGACTCATGATAGACAAAGAAAAGTCCATAATTTTATATGCTGAAGGAAATAGCAAGGAGATAGAACACATTTCCAACATTTTTGCATGGCCACTCAACCTATAGGGGATGGTTTAAAATACATGGGCTTCAAAATCAAACCAAACTATTATAGAATTAATGACTGGATATGGATTGTTGAAAAAATTCTTAAGAAAATCTCAAGATGGGAGCATCGTTGTTTGACATTAGGTGGTAGATTCACGCTCACACAGTTGGTATTATAGCAACTCGCAGTGTATTGGGCACACCTATACTATCTCCCCGTTGTTATTTTCGATAAATTCTGTGGTATAATGGAAAATTTCATCTAGGCAGGATCTGGGAAAATCCACAAATACCATCTGATTAGACTAGATATACTCATGATTTTAAAGAAATTTGGAGGCTCGGGGATCCTAAACTTAAGATTTTTTTTGATGGGAACTTTTAACAAAGTCTCTATGGCACACCCTCTTCAACGAGTGTCTGTAGGGAGACATCATTCAGTCAAAATAACTAGGAAACATAAAGGAGAAAGTGTGGATGAGAGAATACCTCATCCGAAAAAAGACATGATCTCCCATATGGACCAATTTTAATAAAATCAAGCACTGGTTCCTCAATCGCACAAGCTGGTCCTTTGGTATAGGAAACAATATCATCATTGGAAGAGATAATATCATGGGAGTGGAGGAGGATTTGCACAAAACAGGTGACATCATTTCCAGATTAAATACCAGAGGGATTATTTATCTTGCAGAGGCTAGTAGAACATGGACTCGCAACTTTCCTATCTTGAAAAAAGCTGAAAAAATTGGAATGACAGGCCCTTCGATAGTTGCCTGGGAGCGATTTACTGCCGCCTTGCATAGATTGGGTATCTGCAAAAATGATGGAGGAGATCATATTAGGTGGGAAGGCCTTCTCCACTGGGGTAACATATCTGTGGTAGACACATACCATCTCACAAAACCTACAACACAAATGTTGGTTCATAAAGTTTTGGAAGACATGGGTTCCTCACAAGATCATTAATCAAATACTGGACTACTAGAGTATTCCTTTTTGCTGCCTAATCTGCCACCATACGAGACATATCATGGCCCAATGTCCACAACGTGTCAGTAGGAGGGAGGTTGAGGGAAGACGTGCTTGGGGACAAGGTGGAGATGGTCGAAATCATCAGAACAATTGGGCCACACATCTAGGTAACAATCCATACACTGAAACTTTGCCCTCTGATTCGCATAAAAACAGGCAACGATCTTCCTCCTCACCCTCCTCCCCATGGTCCTCTCCCCTTGGTGCGACTAACACTATTCCCCCTATTCCTACGATATCTTCTCCTCCTTTGGAACCTTCTCACCCTCCCCTACACTCTTCTCTTTCCACCTTTCCCCATACTGAATCACCCTCTCTAGGAGAACCTCTGGCACCCCTAAGAATCTAGACCATATTAATTGTCCCTCTCAATTGGATTCCTTGGAGAACCCCCCCCCACACTCCTTGAATGCCTTGAACTAGTCCTCCCTCTATATCTCAATTTCCAGATACCTCTCCCAGAAATTAAGTGGGCAGTGACATTGAATTTCTCTTCATGAACCCTGCACTTGACTTGGCTGCCCTATCCATCCATCGAGGTCCGTTGAAGCCCTCCCCATCCATCAATCCAAACTCAACCCTGAACATAACTGTTAGACATGGGGGGGGTCTAGTAGGTCGATATTTCTATCGTCGCCCACAAACTAATCCCATATCTTTCCCTAGATCCTATAAATTGAATGATATTCCTATCTGAATCACTTTTGACCCTCTGGATCTTAGATCAGTAGCGCCCGCCCTCCATGAAACATGTTAATGTGCCTATCCCTTAACTTACTAGGTTTGGGGGACTCACATAAATTTATTTACCTCAGGAATCTCTTCTTCTCCATTCGCCCCTATATCATACTATTACAGGAAACCATGATGACTTCCCATAAGTTCCTTGAGTATTTCAGAAAGATGCTTCCAGAATGGCACATGGTGTTGGTCGACTCACTGGGTCTATCTTGTGGATTGGCGTCATTATGGAATCCATGTTGGACATCTTTCCATGCATATAAATGATTTCCAGGTATTTTCCTTATGGGGCATTTACGGGGACTTGCTGATTGTATACATTTTCTAAATGTATATGCCCCATATTGGGACCCTGCTCCTTTCTAGGATATGTTGGATGTTTCAGATATATTAAAAATAGGTTCTCTTATCATAGCTAGATATTTCAATGCTACTTTGTCTTTGGAAGGATGTTGAGGCTCACATAATGGTCGGGTAGGGTTACAACACATTGGCAAGAGACTTGATCGCTATTTGGTCCACGAAAATCTTGTTGAAAGAATGCTCCATTCCAAAGTCCTTAAGATATATGCCTCTGATCATATGCCTATCATATGACTATGGAAACCATAGGAGGTGCGATTAGGTATACCTTTTAAATTTAACAGAATCTTTCTTGAGGACGACGAATTTAATAATTTGGTAAAATATTTTTGGACCATGATGCAAATCGAATCTCATATTTCCCCCATGCAATCTATACATGAAAAACTTCAGGCCTTAAAATCGACGATCCAAAAATGGGAAAGATCAAAGAAAAGGGACATGTGAAAGGAATTAATGGATATCATGGAGGAAATTGTGAGACTTGGTAAGATTCTGGATAATGGAAACCCCTCTGCCTCCCTTAATAACAAAATGAAGGAAACAGAGGATAACAAGAGGAAGATCCTACATATACAGGAAGTCACTTGACGCTCGAAGAGCAGGGCATTGTGACTTGAAGAGGGGACAAAAATACTAATTTTTTCCACAGATATGAAAATTATAGGAGGAAAATCAATTCGATATGGCAGATCAGGGGCTTAAATGGAGAAATGGTGCATTCCGCAGTTGATATCCAGAAGGAAGCAGTGTTATCTTTTGAATCTTTCTATTGGGCACGTGGGGGATCTTAGATTGAGGACCAAATATGGGGCTTGGATCCCTACCCCACCATGTTTGATCTGGCTCAAAATAAAAATTTATACCATCCCATTGAATTGGATGAGATTCATAGGGTCCTAAAATATTTTTCAAAAGATAAATGCCTCGGGCCAGACGACTGGACTGTAGAATTCTTTCTACATTTCTTTGATCTGGTTGGTTCGAAATTATTATCATGACAGAATAATCCAAGATTGGGGGCTACATTCAAGTGGCCATCAACTCCTCCTTCATTTCCCTCATACTGAAGCAAAAAGAGAAGGATTCCTTCAAGGACTACAAGCCCATCTCCCCATGTAATATTACCCATAAGATCATTTCTAAGATCATAATGGACCGACTTAAGTTGACCCTTTCCACACATATATCCCAGGAACAATATGGATTTCTACATAACTGGTTGATTCATGATGCAGTCGCCAACACATAGGAATGTCTCCACTCCATCCACATGAAGAAGCTTGAAGCATTAGCAATGAAGGTGGACTTGCAGAAATCATACGACTGCATAGATTGGGATTTCCTTCACATCATCCTTTCAATAATTGGAATGGAAATGTACAACATAGAGTGGATCATGGCTTGTGTAACCAATGCAAAAATGTTGTTATCATACATGGATATCCCTAAAAACAAATTGGTGCTGGAAGGGGATTATGCCAGGGATGTTCTTTATCACCCATATTATTTATACTAGTTATGGATGGCCTTAGCCACAAGATCAGAGCTACTAGGATGGAGAAAAATGTTAAAGGACTTACATTGGGAAGAGGCATAGAGGTTTCCCACAATTCTTTTTCGATGACATTTTGATTTTTGGGATGCTATTTAGATTGCAATGGACAAAATTACATCACATCCTTTGCAAGTTCAGCGAAGCATCTGGACTCATGATAAACAAAGAAAATTCCATACTTTGATACACTAAAGGAAATATCGAGGAGATAAAACACATTATAGAACTAATCAAACCAAAGAATTATAGAATTAATGACTGGATATGGATTGCTGAAAAATTTCTTAAGAAAATCTCAGGATGGGAGCATCATTGTTTGACATTGGGTGGCAGATTCACGCTCACGCAGTCAGTATTATATCAACTCGCAGTGTACTAGGCACACCTATATTGTCTCACCGCTACTATCATCAATAAAATCTATGGTATAATGGAAAATTTCATCTGGGTGGGCTCCGAGAATATACACAAATACCATCTGATTAGTCTAGATAGGCTCATGATTCCAAAGCAATTTGGAGGTTAGGGGATCCTAAAATTTAGATTTCTTGGATGGGAAATTTTAACAAAGTCTCTATGACATGCCATCTTTAGCGAGTGTCTGTGGGGAGACATCATTCGGTCAAAATATCTGAGAGACATAAAGGTGGAAGTGTGGATGGGAGACGACCTCATCGAAAAAAAGACAGGATATCCCATATGGGCTAGTTTTGATAAAATCAAGCACTGGCTCCTCAATCGCACATGCTGGTCCTTTGGTACAAGAAACAATATCATCATTGGAAGATATCACATCATGGGAGTGGAGGAGGATTTGCACAGAACAGGTGACATCATTTCCAGATTAAATGACAGAGTGATTATTTATCTTGCATATAATATTAGAACATGGATTGGCAAATTTCATGTCTAGAAAAAAGTTGAAGACATTGGATTGACAGGCCCTTCGGCAGTTGCATGGGAGCGATTTACCGTTGCCTTGCATAGATCAGGTATATGCAAAAATGATGGAGGAGATCATATCGAGTGGGAAGGCCTTCTCCACTGGGGTACCATATCTATGGTAGACACATACTAATACATTTTATGTATCTCACAAAATCTACAACACAAATGTTGGTCCATAAAGTTTTGGAAGACATAGGTTCCTCACAAGATCATCTTATACTCTTGGTTGACTTGGAAAGACAAATCAATGACTTGGGAGAACTTAAAGAAAAGAGGTTTAAATGGACCTGTTCGATGTGTACTATGCATGACTGCATCAGAAACAAACCTACATCTGCTATTGGAATGTCCGATTATCATTCAGGTATGGGCCAAGATACGAAACCTTTTTTCTTTCCCTCTTTTAATACATGAATCTATAGATTCATGTATGTTATGGTGGAGTAGGAGGAATAGAGGACAACAACCCATTCCTCTTTTTATCTTTTGGGAAATCTGGAAGGCAAGAAATGCCATTATCTTTGAGGACATGCCACTTAATATTAATAAAATTGTTAATAATATAGCATATTGGATGGAGTCATAGGAGAAAAAACAGACATTGGTAAAGGATTTAAGTTTCAAAAACAACCCTCCACACATGACTTTCCTTGCAGGATATTTTGATGGAGCTGCACAAGATGGTACATGTGGCTTCAGTGCATGGTTGCGCATGGAGAATGAACAACAATTTATACTGGTCGAGGGGAAATGGCACCAACATGAGGGCTGAAATCATAGATTTATGGGGTTTATTATGGTTTTCAAAGTTTCTTGATATCCAGAGCATTTATATCTTTGGAGACTCTCAAGCTTTTATTAACGATATGAATTGAACCTCCACTATTTCTTATCTGCATCTGAAGGGCTGGCTCAGTCACATTGAACAACTTAATCTATCATTCCAACATATTTCCTTTCAACACATCCACAGGGAACACAACTCCACATCGGACGCTATGTTGAAGAACAAAATCAGTGCAACTGTTGGTTTGATACATTTTTGTCTACAGTTACACAAGAACATTATAGCTGAGGACGACATCACTCTCCCTAGATGTTGAACTATGACACTGTTTTGTTTTTCTGGATGGCCTTATTGCACTCTGTGCGCAAATTGGGAACTGCTATAATATATTCCCTTTGTTTTGTTATAACATTGGACATACCTATATGCTCATAGTTGTTGACATCTTATACACATGCTAAGATTTTTGTTTTCAAATGGTTATTATTCAATGTATTTGACTAAGGGTATTGAGGCAATATCCACAAAGTGGTCTGTTGCAATAGACGCATTATCCTACTTGGTAACAAAATGTATCTGGACATATGGTGACATTATGCACTAGTTTACTATAATACAAACGAACGTTTTTTTCCCTCTGAAAAAAGAAAAGAAAAGTGGATTTAGTTTTGTAAAAGACTCCAACAACAATTGAAATTATGCAAATTCAACAAATCAAGTGGTGATTCCAACAATTTACCTACTAGATTTCAAGCAAATTTGTGGAAAAAAATGCCTAAAAATAGACTAAATTGTAGAAGTCTAAACTATTACTTATTAGTTTTCTATTTAAAAATAATTTATCATTTTTAAGATTAATTTAAAAAATTAGATTTTGTTTATAGATAAATTAATTTAATATTAAAAATGAAAATAAATTAAAATGGTGTACATATAAGTTAAAAAATAATAGTGTTCTTGATAGTGTATTTTAATTTAAACATTAGAGTTAGAGTTTCGATTAATTTTAATAAATATTAAGAGAAATAAAATCTATTAAAATATAAACCTTTAAAAAA
This sequence comes from Pinus tabuliformis, assembly GCA_031772625.1. Lineage (NCBI taxonomy): Eukaryota > Viridiplantae > Streptophyta > Pinopsida > Pinales > Pinaceae > Pinus > Pinus tabuliformis. The sequence goes on along the minus strand of CM062819.1, from coordinate 419,863,164 downwards.
AAAATTCAAAACTTCAAAAGAGATTTGTATGAGACATTTAATTCCTCTATATTATTGATTGTTTTAAACCTATTTTAACAATATATGATTCAAAATTTTAGATGATTACCATCATTATCTATATGTTTTAGATAAATTTATACTTTTTAAATTTAAGAACTATTATACTCTAAATCTATTAAAAAGATTACAAAATTTACATGAAAATTAAAGTGTGTATGAATAAAATAATGATGTTCAATGGTAAAGAAGATAAATAGTAAAGAAACAATAAGATACCTAAATAATCACTAATCTTAATTTCTTTTCTTTAATTTTTTTTAACTCATCCTATAAAATCATAAAATTGACTTTATAATAATGTCAAAATTGTAATTAGATATTAAGTTATTAATAAAAATGATTAAATTATGATTGACATAATCTCTACCTCCTCCTTTCAGATAAAAATTATTTATGCATCATATAAAATAGATCATTTATGTTGTGTGTATGGTATTTATATTTAATTAATCACCCTATTGTATTATCATTTGTATTATTATATGGTATCAAAGTTAGGGTAGTCTCTTTTATGAGAGGGATTAGGGAAGTATAAGTTACATATTGCTTAGTGTAGATAGTTGGATATTTAATGTTTAAATAAGTATAATTACTACATTTTGTTGAGTTAATATTGTTGTTAAAGAGAAAATATTATTTAAAAAAATTAAAAAAGTGGTTAGATTTATGAAACACTATTTAATGAAATTTTACGTGAGTTTTGAAATGAGAATGAATGTAATTTCATCGGAGTTTGGAAATGATAATGAATGTTGTAGGTGGTCAAAACTATGATAAATTTGTCGAAGATCAGATATGATATGGAAATATAGCTTGGTTTCAATGTAAACGAGAGAAATATTCCCAGATCCATGTGATTGTGTAGAATCTCCCTTAAACTAGCTTTAGATTGTGGCTTGTTTTGACCTATGTACATGTCTCACTGCATTTCTCCAGCATACCCATGAGACCATAAAAATCCTCTTACAAGTGGCTTTACAGTGCAAAATATTTAGAGGGGCCAAATTCACATATAATCATTTTCAAATATTGTGTAGATTGTTGGCAGTGGAAAAGTGGTTTTGTCATCTCCTTCATATTTATTTGTCTCATGTAGATTTAGAATGGTATAGATTGCGGTTTATATGTGTTTATTTTAGGTACTTTGTTTTTTATTTGTTTGGATATCCACCTCATTTATTGTGTTAATGTTATAGCTAAGTAGAATTGTAGTTATGAGCCTCTGGTTTTATAATTAGATTTATGATATTTTTAGATTTGATTGTAAATTTTGGAATATTTCAAAATATGATAGATGTAAAAGAAATTACTTATATTATGAAATTTATAATTAAATTAGGGTTTATGCATGAATTTAGGTTATATTTTTAAGCAAGAGAGGACGCGTTTTGGGTGAAAAAAAACAACTTGATTGAGCCATTTGAAGTGCTCGATCGAGCAATATTTGAGCCATCAATCGAGCTGTTTAAGGGCTTAAACAATGTAACCCGAGGTTATTCAGGAGCTTGATCAAGCCATGTTTTTGAAATTTCCCTCCAATACAACTTAGGTATGGAATTAAAAAAAGTGGCTCGATCAAGCTACGAACTTGATCAAGCCTTAAAGCTAGATCTAGCCTTAAAGCTAGATTGACCCTTAAAGCGAGATCAAGTTATAGGCTAGGTCAAGCTTTAAAGCTAGTTTGAGCCTTTATTTAACCACGTTAAGGGCTCAATCAAGGGTTTCTTAAACCCTAAATCGAGCTATTTGAATTTCGGAATGAAGCACTCAATCGAGCTTCTGAGGTCCTAAAAATCACAACGTTAGCATCCCTTCTGTAGATTTCTCTGCAACACCATTTTGTACCTTAACGGATTTAGGGTAGAATTTGTCCTTAAGTGGCAGAGTTGATCATGTTGGATTCATGAAAGAATCCTCTATCCAATGGCATATGAGTTTGACACTTTCGAATTCATATGATATTTTTCATCTAATTTCTTTTAAACATAACGCTTGATTTGTTTTTGGATAGTTTCAAAGGGGTAGAAAAAAAATAAAATAAAATAAAATAAAAATACCATTATCTCTGTTTGCGAGTCCTCTTCAAAGGGGTACTTTTGGTTTTTCAAGTTATTAAAAGAGTTAAAAAAAGTCTTACGCGAACACATGTGTGTCCAAAATGCAATTGAAATATTACTTCGCCAACTTCGAAAAATAATAAAAAATATAATTTTGCATAAAAAATATTTTTTTAATATGAAAACTTAGCTATCTCAGTGTAGATCATGCTCACATATATATATTTTAAAAGTTACACATTTTAGACTAAGTTATGCTACGTGAACACACACATACCTCTTAAGGCGTGTGAAAATTCGCAAGGACAAGTATTGCATTTAATGGAAAATTGAGAGATTATATGACACTTAATTTTTTTGCAAAAATATCATTACGACAACAACATAATTCTCCACATATTGTATTTTTACTCCGAATCAGATAATATTTTCTTATAGTATAACAATAATATTGTATTCACAATGCTTATATGAATTTTGAGGGCTTCAATTCGATAAAAGAGGAAAAACTTGAAATTTCATCACCACATTTGGCCCAAAAGTGTAACCCATATTCATGCATTCACCCATTGCACTTCACACATAAAATCAAATCACATCTTCACCCTCATCTTTGACTCACTTTAATTGGCGTTTAGTTGTTTTCCATTGCATTCAACCATATGTCATAGTTAAAGAATCTCAGTCACCGTAGGATGTTGAAGTAATTGAAAATTTAAAATTCCATTCACAACAGAAGGAGAGAGGAAGTGATATATCAAACAATAGACTGAATTACATGGCTTTTCACAATCTCATCAACGATTTTTAGATTTATGACATAGTAACGTTCATGCAATGACTTTAGGTGCCTGGTACTCTCTGATCCATATCATCAGAGGTTACATGCTTTCCTTAACCATATAAATTTAAGAACCCTAGGTATATAAAGACCATAGTTTAAGATGGGCCTGCATGGTGAAGATAGGAAAGGATGTAGTTGAAGAAAAGTTGTGCTTTAATAGCTTAGGATGTTTGTGGATTATAAAATTTATATGTCATAGGGGTTATAAGACATGCATGTGGGGATGGTTATCCAATAGCCTAGAGGAAATTTTGAATTTGGAACCTCAATATCATACTTTTACAGAAATTACAAGATATTTCAAAGCGCCAATGATGTCTAATGATGTTATGATACATGGATCATAGTTAGGAGCCCATACCTTCCAATGGAATAGGAAGTAGACTTGAAGGAATCTTTGTTTTCAAAGAAGCTTCTAAAGAATGTTTGATGCTAACACAAAGTGCTAAACTATAATGCTTACATATGTACTAATGTCAAAAGTTGATACTAATCATTAGGTATTGAGTTATTTATAAAGATTGTTGAATGAGTTTTGAGAAAATCTAACCTATTCCTCTCTAACAAGAAATAATTGAATATTACAACTTAATCCTTATAAAAAAAATCATTGCTTATATAACTTATCACTGAGAATTTTTTTCACAACATCATAATATGTATTTTGAAATTGATTCATAGTGTATTATTGTTAATAATATCGAAATGAATATATCAAATGAATATTCTTTATAATTTATTTTCAATTAATACCTTAAGTAATGTTTCACTATAATATTACCATTAAAATCATGCATCTTACCATTTTAAATTATATCATTATTGAAACAATGTCACTAATCCATTGCTCTAAATCATTTTCCAATATATCACATTTGAAATCAATAAACCATATTCTCATATTGTTTCTTAATTATATTATGGTTAAAATATATATATATATATATATATATAAACCATTAAAAATCATAATTATAATGGAAGTGTGGAGCATATATTTTGAACGCAAAGCTATTTAACAGAAGGTTACGTAGAATATTAAAATATTTTCAAGCTCTAATAATATTATTAGAGTATATATGTTCACATACAAATCAAAACAACTAGAATATAGAAGTGGAATGAGAGTTATCGCTAATAGGGTATCTATTGATAATAAGAGTTTTTGATAAGTAAGAGACGAGCCTTTTATTAATCAAAGTAAGTTACATAATATACAGAGTGCCCCAGACAGCAGGGCAGAAAGGAAGAAAAAAGGACCGAAACAGCCAGGCCTAAGAAGCGCTGACTGACTCAACAACAACAGACTCAACAACAACATAAATAGAGGTCAGCAAGCAACTAGCTCGAGCAATCCCCGCCATTGAAGACAGAATCCCGATCCAACGGCCAGCGCGAAAATCACATGGCAAAGAAGCCCGGGGGTTAACTGCATGAAGGGAGTGGTTTCCTCTCTCCTCTTAATGCCACGCGTCATCCCCTGAATGGAATCGCAAGCAAAAACCAAAAAACCAGAAACCAACAAAGTGCCGCGTGAAAACCATTCAGAGATATGGGATCTGTGAACGTGGTTTTGTGGAGCGGCGGGCCCACAGAGGGACCCACCAAGGGCCAAGTGGCTCCAGGCTGACCAACCCGACACCATCACTAGAAGGGGACCACCTGACCAAGTCGGGTACGAAACCTTTGAGTAACCAGCACGACTAATCCCAACCGTTGAGAGAAGCGTCCCGATCCAACGCCCCTCAGAGATATCGCACGACAGAGAAGCGCGGGGGTTAACCGCACGATGAGAGTGGTTTCCTCTCTCATCACGACGCTACGTGTCACCCCCTAAGTGGAATCGCGTGCTTTTTCCACTAAACCAGAAACCATCCGCATCTTGCGCGATATACCACTTGTGGTTTTGCGTTCGTTCCTGGCCGGTCTTTTTGCGCCCGTTCGCCAAGTGATGACCGTCCGTTCGCTCCCACCGACCTTTCTGCACCCGGCCTTTCCTAGATGTCCATCTAGAGTCGCCATCAGCAATCCGCCCTTTCTCCAGTATCGACGATGTCCATCCATAAATCCCAATCTGCATTTGCTAGAGTGAAACAATCCTCCCGCAGCTTCCCGGCAGGAAGTAACTCCCATGGATGCCGAGAATCCCTGTCCTTATTGGTCACTCCTTTGTTGGCCAACCTATCTGCAAGCATATTTGCCTTCCTTCTAACATGAACAAATCTTATCGTTTTAAGTATTTGTAAGTGCGAGTGGATACGGTGAAACACCTGTAGCAGCTGCCAGTGCTTTGACACTTTATCTGGTGAGGTTCCATTTTGAATCTTCTTGGCTGCTTTGATGACCAAATCCAAATATGCTTAAATTATAACATTCTGTAAATTTGCCTCCACCAGGATCTCCATACATTGATCTAGTGCCAAAAGTTCAGCCATATTATTGGTACCCTTTTCCAGGTGGCCATGGAAAATATATTTTATAAGCCCCTCCGGATCCCTGATTGCAACCTCGAAGCCAACTTTCCTAGGATTGCCCTTAGAAGCTCCATCAATGTTTACTTTGAAGAAGCCTTGTGGAGGGGGCTGCCAACCCCTATCTCCTGTGTTTATTATTCTCACGTCCTTCTTTATTCCTTGAGGGTTGATGGATTGAAGACCCAGATTAGTAAGAATGTGTACCTCATGAGGCAGAGGAGGATTCGAAGGATTTGATCTCAAAATGCTCCTAACTGTTTCCTTGAGATGTATCAAAATCTGATTGATGATAAGCAGGGGCTCTTTGGCTTTATTTTTAAAGATCCACATATTACGCTCTTTCTAAATATTCTAGATGACAAAGCCTAGTACAAGCATCCGGGCCTTCTCTGAGAAGTTCTTCCTCCAGTTTGTTAAAGTATTGGATATACTGAGCCTATCCCTGTTGGTCTGTTTGAAGCTAGATGCCACCCAATCCCAAATTTTATTAAAGAAGGAACACAGATTTAGAAGGTGTTCAATCTTTTCCTCATGCGAGCCGCAAAGGTGACATTTAGAGGGGCCTATGAAGCCTTTCTTAAGAATGTTTTCCCAAGTGAGATTTTTCCTTTGATGGACAAGCCAGATAAACAATTTTGTTTTCATCCACATGAGGAGTTTACCACAAATCCTACCATACTTTCTCAGCATTTACAAAGTTAAAACCTATGACTGTCTGTTTAGCCTCTTTGAGGTTATGGTTGCCTTCATTATTCTTACCCCATCTTAATTGGCCAGGTAAGGAGGAAACCATAATCCTTCTTTGCTCTAAATCCTTGGCAAGGACCTCTGCCATGACCTTTCAAGGGCTCTCTTCATTGTAACTTAGGTCCTTCCATTTCCTCCATTTTTCCTTGTCCCTCCCCTGATCCTAGAAATCTTTCACTAGTAAAAGACCTTTGTTGTCTGTGTCTCTCTTAAGCGTTGTTAGATCAATCATCTTTAGGATGGGTTCTTGTTGCCAACTATCCTCCCAGAAGTAAGCCCGGTCCCCTGCTCTAATTTCCCAAAAACAATGGTGCTGAACAATACTTTTGTTCTTCCATGCAAGGTTCCAGATGTGTGAGCCCTGATTTGTCCTGTCATTCTAATGTGATCCTATTCCTGCCAATGCTTGGCGTATTTTTGTGTCCAAAGCTTGGCCTAGGGTGGTCTTAGTTCCTTGATCCATTGCCACTAGAGCTTGGCTCCCGAAGCTTGACTTAGAGTTTCCGGATCCTCTAACCCTAAACCACCATGGCTTTTGGGCTTGCAGAGCTTGTTCTAGGCAACTAGGGCCCACTTATTTTTCATTTTCCCTCTGCCCCACAGAAAGTTTCTTTGAACGCTTCTTATGTGATACTTAATACCTTGAGGAGCAGGGATAGATGCAAACATGAAAATGGGAATGGGCTACAATACCGCCTGAGTGAGCACCAATTTCCCTACAAATTTTAAAGCTCTGCACGTCCAATTGTTGATTTTGTCTTGAATTTTGTTTAGAATTGGTTCCCATATTTGCTTACACAAAGGTTTGTTAGTAAGAGGAATGCCAAGATATTTGGAGGGCAACTATTCCCTTTGAAAACCAAGAATCCTGGTGATATTTCTCTGTATAGCAATATTAGTGTTAAAGAAGAAAACTTTGGACTTGTTTTGGCTTACCTTTGTGCCTACTGCCATAGTGAAATCATTTAAGATCTCTTTGATTGCCCTTGCCTCCCTAACTGTGGGTACACCCTGCAGCATAGTATCATCCACAAATTGTTGATGAGTGTTAGCCTCTCCATCCGGGGTGAGCTTGATCCCCTGAATTCTACCTTCAGCATTTGCCAATTTGATTGCCCTACCAAGCCCTTCCATCATGAGGACAAAAAGGAAAGGAGAGAGTGGATCACCTTGTCTGAGCCCTCTGTAGGGTGTAAAAGTGTTAGAGGGAGCTCCATTAAGAAGAATGGAGAAACTGGTCGAGGTGACTAGTGCCATAACCCATCTTATCCAATTTTGGTTAAAGCCATATGCTTTTAGAATGGCTCTAATGTAAGACTAGTTGAGTTTGTCATATGCCTTCGTAAGGTCCAATTGAATGATCATACCTGCTTGCTTGTTTCTTTTGAGAGAGTGTACCACCTCATGTGCTTGGATGATGTTGTTGAGAATCTGTCCTCCTTCCACATAGCATGTTTTCTCTTCTGAGGTGAGTGAAGGTAGCAGTGGCTTGAGTCTATTGGTTATCACTTTGGAGATGATTTTATACACCACATTACATAAGGCGATGGGCCTAAACGTATCTGGAGTAATGGCATTCTCCTTTTTGGGATTAAAGCTATAAAGGTCGCATTCAGAGCTTTCAGAACCTTTTTGTGTTGTCTTGAGTCTTCCACCACCTCTAGGATGTCCTGTTTGACTGTATCCCAACAGGCTTTGAAGAAATCAACATTGAAACCATCTGGGGCTGGTGCTTTTCCATTTTGCATTTCCTTGATCACCTCACTGACTTCCTCTTCCGAGACTGGCCTGTTGAGATTGTGGTTGTCCTCGCTAGTGACCAACTTGGGAATGTGCTGGGTGGTCTTATCAATGAACCTAGATCTATCTTCCATATGCTCCTTTGCAATGTCAGAGAAGTGTTGTACTAGGGTTGATTCCATGTCCTTGTGTGCGACAAGCTCCATACCTTGAGAATCCTTTAGCTTTGTGATTCTATTATGTGCCCTGTGGGCCATAGTGGATTTGTGGAAGAACTTAGTGTTCCTTTCTCCCTCTTTGATCCATTTAATTCTGGATTTCTGTCTCCAAAATGTTTCCTCTTAAAGGCAACGCTCCTCCCATTCTTCCAGGAGAATCAGTTAGGTTCTGTCTTTCCTCATTGAAGCCCTCTGTGATGTTGATCTGATTGAGTTCCTGGAGTTTTTGTTCAGTACTTATTCTGGCCTTGATGATATCCCCAAATTCTTTTTTGTTCCAGTCCTTAAGTTTGGATTTAATGTGTTTCAGTCTCTGCTGGAGCATGTACATCTTGGTACCCTGAATATTCAAATCCTCCTTCCACCAATTGGCAATGTTACTGGTGAAATTGGGGTGAGAGAGCCAGGCATTTTCGAATCTAAAAGGCCTATTCCTCGGAGTGCCCATAAAGGAAGCTTCTAGCTGTACGGGCCAATGATCTGAGCCTCCAAAGGGCAGAATGGACGCTGTGATGGTTGATCCTGTGAGGATGAGATCCTCAGAAACGATAAACCTATCCAGTTTTGATGCCACTTGGGAAACCCCTCCTCTTTTGTTGTTGTTACACTAAAAAATGTCACCATGACTATTTACAGTTAGTATGGCTCAATCAACAGTCATGCTACCCTCTTAGGCAAGTCTTATGCCTCTGCTCTCCATGTCAAACTCCAAAAAAGAGAGAAAGTCTTGTATAAATGTATTTATCTCTGGGGACGCAGGTTCTCTCAACCTTACCTGCGGGGACGCTCCCAATGTTCACAAAAGCTGCGTCCAAAGACGCTCTGTATGTAAAGGGACAGGTGCGTCCCCCTGTAAAGGTTAGAATGCGCAAGTTTCATCTTTAAAAAGTTACTTGTGGTCATTTCTAGAGCATTCTAGAAGGTTGTTCGACGTGTATTGGGCGCCTCCAGATGGTTCATGCACTCCTATCAAAGAGGAACTTATCCCATCAATAAGGGAGCTATCCCATTCAAAGAGGGGATTATCCCATTGATGGTGGACCTGATTAACCTCCTCTTGAGCACTATAAATACAGGCATTGGGCCAGAAGGAGAGGAGGTTGAAAGCTATACATTTCTAAGGGTAAATGCTGCAGGAATTAGGACTCCCATTTAGAAGCTTGTGAGGAGAGATTGCCATCTTTGCTTGTTCTATTTGGAAGTGGGTGAGCTTTGTCAAAGTAGAGGAAGACTCTTGTGGACCCTGGAAGGAGCTTGCACAACACCAAGGCTCAGGTTGTAATGGTTCCTTTTGATTACCTTTAATGCAAATTGGTCCATTCTTCTCAATAACTTGTTGCTTATGGGTTATTTCATGTACTCCTTGGTCTATATGTTGAATATGCTTTGTTTTATGTTATAATCAGGTGCTATTTAATTGTTTGACTGTTGGTGATTGCAGGTTTTGGAGAAAAGGAGGAGCTCATCCAGATCAACAAAGCTTGGACTTCTACAACAGCGTTTGGACAAAGGTAAGAACGAAACACTTGATTTCTCATATCATAATGCATGTTTAGAGAAGGATAGCTCCAGTTTGTTTTGTTTGTCATTAGAATGTCTTAGACTTCTAGGAAGGTCGGTTGTGTCCGCACTCTTGACTGATTCCGTGTGACAAATTGGCGACTCCGCTGGGGATTCCATTGATGAGAAAAGTCTTTTCCTTTGTGTGAACTTTGCTTTGAGAAAATTGGTTTATTTTTCTGGTTTTGGCTCTGTGATTCTGTCTCTGGGTGGGTTAGCTTAGGATTAGTTTTATTTTGGTTTTTCTTGAGTTTTCAGTAGGACGCACCCTCTGAGTGCTGCATAATGCATCCCTGGACGCACTTTTGCTGTGTGCACAGAGCGGGCCCGCACCTGTGCTAACGGGTTGCCTGCGTCCCCTGCCAAAATTTGAGAAAATTCCATTTTTTACACTTTTTGCTCTTAGATTTTGTTTTTTTCTTAGTTTTTACTGCCCAGATCCATTAGTCTCTTGTCAAAGATCTTCACCTAAACTTGTTTCATCTGCATTCCTGCTTTAAGCTTTCATCAATTGGGTGTTTTGGGTCTCTTTTTTGAGAAATTCTTGATTTGATTTCCTTGAGAAATGGCTTGTGTAGCCATTGTACACTATGTCGTTATCATAAATGGATATCCCTAAAAAAAAATTGGTGCTAGAATGGGATTACACTAGGGATGCTATTTATTGACTCTCTTATTTATATTGGTCGTGGATGGCCTTAGCCACAAGATCAAAGCTGCCAAGATGGAGAACAATTTTAAAGGACTTACATTGGGAAGAGGCGCAAAGTTTTTCCACTGTTTTTTTTTTATGACTTTATGATTTTCGGGATGCTATCTAGATTGCAATGGAAAACATTACATAATATCCTTTGCAGGTTCAGTGAAGCATCTGGACTCATGATAGACAAAGAAAAGTCCATAATTTTATATGCTGAAGGAAATAGCAAGGAGATAGAACACATTTCCAACATTTTTGCATGGCCACTCAACCTATAGGGGATGGTTTAAAATACATGGGCTTCAAAATCAAACCAAACTATTATAGAATTAATGACTGGATATGGATTGTTGAAAAAATTCTTAAGAAAATCTCAAGATGGGAGCATCGTTGTTTGACATTAGGTGGTAGATTCACGCTCACACAGTTGGTATTATAGCAACTCGCAGTGTATTGGGCACACCTATACTATCTCCCCGTTGTTATTTTCGATAAATTCTGTGGTATAATGGAAAATTTCATCTAGGCAGGATCTGGGAAAATCCACAAATACCATCTGATTAGACTAGATATACTCATGATTTTAAAGAAATTTGGAGGCTCGGGGATCCTAAACTTAAGATTTTTTTTGATGGGAACTTTTAACAAAGTCTCTATGGCACACCCTCTTCAACGAGTGTCTGTAGGGAGACATCATTCAGTCAAAATAACTAGGAAACATAAAGGAGAAAGTGTGGATGAGAGAATACCTCATCCGAAAAAAGACATGATCTCCCATATGGACCAATTTTAATAAAATCAAGCACTGGTTCCTCAATCGCACAAGCTGGTCCTTTGGTATAGGAAACAATATCATCATTGGAAGAGATAATATCATGGGAGTGGAGGAGGATTTGCACAAAACAGGTGACATCATTTCCAGATTAAATACCAGAGGGATTATTTATCTTGCAGAGGCTAGTAGAACATGGACTCGCAACTTTCCTATCTTGAAAAAAGCTGAAAAAATTGGAATGACAGGCCCTTCGATAGTTGCCTGGGAGCGATTTACTGCCGCCTTGCATAGATTGGGTATCTGCAAAAATGATGGAGGAGATCATATTAGGTGGGAAGGCCTTCTCCACTGGGGTAACATATCTGTGGTAGACACATACCATCTCACAAAACCTACAACACAAATGTTGGTTCATAAAGTTTTGGAAGACATGGGTTCCTCACAAGATCATTAATCAAATACTGGACTACTAGAGTATTCCTTTTTGCTGCCTAATCTGCCACCATACGAGACATATCATGGCCCAATGTCCACAACGTGTCAGTAGGAGGGAGGTTGAGGGAAGACGTGCTTGGGGACAAGGTGGAGATGGTCGAAATCATCAGAACAATTGGGCCACACATCTAGGTAACAATCCATACACTGAAACTTTGCCCTCTGATTCGCATAAAAACAGGCAACGATCTTCCTCCTCACCCTCCTCCCCATGGTCCTCTCCCCTTGGTGCGACTAACACTATTCCCCCTATTCCTACGATATCTTCTCCTCCTTTGGAACCTTCTCACCCTCCCCTACACTCTTCTCTTTCCACCTTTCCCCATACTGAATCACCCTCTCTAGGAGAACCTCTGGCACCCCTAAGAATCTAGACCATATTAATTGTCCCTCTCAATTGGATTCCTTGGAGAACCCCCCCCCCACACTCCTTGAATGCCTTGAACTAGTCCTCCCTCTATATCTCAATTTCCAGATACCTCTCCCAGAAATTAAGTGGGCAGTGACATTGAATTTCTCTTCATGAACCCTGCACTTGACTTGGCTGCCCTATCCATCCATCGAGGTCCGTTGAAGCCCTCCCCATCCATCAATCCAAACTCAACCCTGAACATAACTGTTAGACATGGGGGGGGTCTAGTAGGTCGATATTTCTATCGTCGCCCACAAACTAATCCCATATCTTTCCCTAGATCCTATAAATTGAATGATATTCCTATCTGAATCACTTTTGACCCTCTGGATCTTAGATCAGTAGCGCCCGCCCTCCATGAAACATGTTAATGTGCCTATCCCTTAACTTACTAGGTTTGGGGGACTCACATAAATTTATTTACCTCAGGAATCTCTTCTTCTCCATTCGCCCCTATATCATACTATTACAGGAAACCATGATGACTTCCCATAAGTTCCTTGAGTATTTCAGAAAGATGCTTCCAGAATGGCACATGGTGTTGGTCGACTCACTGGGTCTATCTTGTGGATTGGCGTCATTATGGAATCCATGTTGGACATCTTTCCATGCATATAAATGATTTCCAGGTATTTTCCTTATGGGGCATTTACGGGGACTTGCTGATTGTATACATTTTCTAAATGTATATGCCCCATATTGGGACCCTGCTCCTTTCTAGGATATGTTGGATGTTTCAGATATATTAAAAATAGGTTCTCTTATCATAGCTAGATATTTCAATGCTACTTTGTCTTTGGAAGGATGTTGAGGCTCACATAATGGTCGGGTAGGGTTACAACACATTGGCAAGAGACTTGATCGCTATTTGGTCCACGAAAATCTTGTTGAAAGAATGCTCCATTCCAAAGTCCTTAAGATATATGCCTCTGATCATATGCCTATCATATGACTATGGAAACCATAGGAGGTGCGATTAGGTATACCTTTTAAATTTAACAGAATCTTTCTTGAGGACGACGAATTTAATAATTTGGTAAAATATTTTTGGACCATGATGCAAATCGAATCTCATATTTCCCCCATGCAATCTATACATGAAAAACTTCAGGCCTTAAAATCGACGATCCAAAAATGGGAAAGATCAAAGAAAAGGGACATGTGAAAGGAATTAATGGATATCATGGAGGAAATTGTGAGACTTGGTAAGATTCTGGATAATGGAAACCCCTCTGCCTCCCTTAATAACAAAATGAAGGAAACAGAGGATAACAAGAGGAAGATCCTACATATACAGGAAGTCACTTGACGCTCGAAGAGCAGGGCATTGTGACTTGAAGAGGGGACAAAAATACTAATTTTTTCCACAGATATGAAAATTATAGGAGGAAAATCAATTCGATATGGCAGATCAGGGGCTTAAATGGAGAAATGGTGCATTCCGCAGTTGATATCCAGAAGGAAGCAGTGTTATCTTTTGAATCTTTCTATTGGGCACGTGGGGGATCTTAGATTGAGGACCAAATATGGGGCTTGGATCCCTACCCCACCATGTTTGATCTGGCTCAAAATAAAAATTTATACCATCCCATTGAATTGGATGAGATTCATAGGGTCCTAAAATATTTTTCAAAAGATAAATGCCTCGGGCCAGACGACTGGACTGTAGAATTCTTTCTACATTTCTTTGATCTGGTTGGTTCGAAATTATTATCATGACAGAATAATCCAAGATTGGGGGCTACATTCAAGTGGCCATCAACTCCTCCTTCATTTCCCTCATACTGAAGCAAAAAGAGAAGGATTCCTTCAAGGACTACAAGCCCATCTCCCCATGTAATATTACCCATAAGATCATTTCTAAGATCATAATGGACCGACTTAAGTTGACCCTTTCCACACATATATCCCAGGAACAATATGGATTTCTACATAACTGGTTGATTCATGATGCAGTCGCCAACACATAGGAATGTCTCCACTCCATCCACATGAAGAAGCTTGAAGCATTAGCAATGAAGGTGGACTTGCAGAAATCATACGACTGCATAGATTGGGATTTCCTTCACATCATCCTTTCAATAATTGGAATGGAAATGTACAACATAGAGTGGATCATGGCTTGTGTAACCAATGCAAAAATGTTGTTATCATACATGGATATCCCTAAAAACAAATTGGTGCTGGAAGGGGATTATGCCAGGGATGTTCTTTATCACCCATATTATTTATACTAGTTATGGATGGCCTTAGCCACAAGATCAGAGCTACTAGGATGGAGAAAAATGTTAAAGGACTTACATTGGGAAGAGGCATAGAGGTTTCCCACAATTCTTTTTCGATGACATTTTGATTTTTGGGATGCTATTTAGATTGCAATGGACAAAATTACATCACATCCTTTGCAAGTTCAGCGAAGCATCTGGACTCATGATAAACAAAGAAAATTCCATACTTTGATACACTAAAGGAAATATCGAGGAGATAAAACACATTATAGAACTAATCAAACCAAAGAATTATAGAATTAATGACTGGATATGGATTGCTGAAAAATTTCTTAAGAAAATCTCAGGATGGGAGCATCATTGTTTGACATTGGGTGGCAGATTCACGCTCACGCAGTCAGTATTATATCAACTCGCAGTGTACTAGGCACACCTATATTGTCTCACCGCTACTATCATCAATAAAATCTATGGTATAATGGAAAATTTCATCTGGGTGGGCTCCGAGAATATACACAAATACCATCTGATTAGTCTAGATAGGCTCATGATTCCAAAGCAATTTGGAGGTTAGGGGATCCTAAAATTTAGATTTCTTGGATGGGAAATTTTAACAAAGTCTCTATGACATGCCATCTTTAGCGAGTGTCTGTGGGGAGACATCATTCGGTCAAAATATCTGAGAGACATAAAGGTGGAAGTGTGGATGGGAGACGACCTCATCGAAAAAAAGACAGGATATCCCATATGGGCTAGTTTTGATAAAATCAAGCACTGGCTCCTCAATCGCACATGCTGGTCCTTTGGTACAAGAAACAATATCATCATTGGAAGATATCACATCATGGGAGTGGAGGAGGATTTGCACAGAACAGGTGACATCATTTCCAGATTAAATGACAGAGTGATTATTTATCTTGCATATAATATTAGAACATGGATTGGCAAATTTCATGTCTAGAAAAAAGTTGAAGACATTGGATTGACAGGCCCTTCGGCAGTTGCATGGGAGCGATTTACCGTTGCCTTGCATAGATCAGGTATATGCAAAAATGATGGAGGAGATCATATCGAGTGGGAAGGCCTTCTCCACTGGGGTACCATATCTATGGTAGACACATACTAATACATTTTATGTATCTCACAAAATCTACAACACAAATGTTGGTCCATAAAGTTTTGGAAGACATAGGTTCCTCACAAGATCATCTTATACTCTTGGTTGACTTGGAAAGACAAATCAATGACTTGGGAGAACTTAAAGAAAAGAGGTTTAAATGGACCTGTTCGATGTGTACTATGCATGACTGCATCAGAAACAAACCTACATCTGCTATTGGAATGTCCGATTATCATTCAGGTATGGGCCAAGATACGAAACCTTTTTTCTTTCCCTCTTTTAATACATGAATCTATAGATTCATGTATGTTATGGTGGAGTAGGAGGAATAGAGGACAACAACCCATTCCTCTTTTTATCTTTTGGGAAATCTGGAAGGCAAGAAATGCCATTATCTTTGAGGACATGCCACTTAATATTAATAAAATTGTTAATAATATAGCATATTGGATGGAGTCATAGGAGAAAAAACAGACATTGGTAAAGGATTTAAGTTTCAAAAACAACCCTCCACACATGACTTTCCTTGCAGGATATTTTGATGGAGCTGCACAAGATGGTACATGTGGCTTCAGTGCATGGTTGCGCATGGAGAATGAACAACAATTTATACTGGTCGAGGGGAAATGGCACCAACATGAGGGCTGAAATCATAGATTTATGGGGTTTATTATGGTTTTCAAAGTTTCTTGATATCCAGAGCATTTATATCTTTGGAGACTCTCAAGCTTTTATTAACGATATGAATTGAACCTCCACTATTTCTTATCTGCATCTGAAGGGCTGGCTCAGTCACATTGAACAACTTAATCTATCATTCCAACATATTTCCTTTCAACACATCCACAGGGAACACAACTCCACATCGGACGCTATGTTGAAGAACAAAATCAGTGCAACTGTTGGTTTGATACATTTTTGTCTACAGTTACACAAGAACATTATAGCTGAGGACGACATCACTCTCCCTAGATGTTGAACTATGACACTGTTTTGTTTTTCTGGATGGCCTTATTGCACTCTGTGCGCAAATTGGGAACTGCTATAATATATTCCCTTTGTTTTGTTATAACATTGGACATACCTATATGCTCATAGTTGTTGACATCTTATACACATGCTAAGATTTTTGTTTTCAAATGGTTATTATTCAATGTATTTGACTAAGGGTATTGAGGCAATATCCACAAAGTGGTCTGTTGCAATAGACGCATTATCCTACTTGGTAACAAAATGTATCTGGACATATGGTGACATTATGCACTAGTTTACTATAATACAAACGAACGTTTTTTTCCCTCTGAAAAAAGAAAAGAAAAGTGGATTTAGTTTTGTAAAAGACTCCAACAACAATTGAAATTATGCAAATTCAACAAATCAAGTGGTGATTCCAACAATTTACCTACTAGATTTCAAGCAAATTTGTGGAAAAAAATGCCTAAAAATAGACTAAATTGTAGAAGTCTAAACTATTACTTATTAGTTTTCTATTTAAAAATAATTTATCATTTTTAAGATTAATTTAAAAAATTAGATTTTGTTTATAGATAAATTAATTTAATATTAAAAATGAAAATAAATTAAAATGGTGTACATATAAGTTAAAAAATAATAGTGTTCTTGATAGTGTATTTTAATTTAAACATTAGAGTTAGAGTTTCGATTAATTTTAATAAATATTAAGAGAAATAAAATCTATTAAAATATAAACTTTAAAAAAAAAATTCAAAACTTCAAAAGAGATTTGTATGAGACATTTAATTCCTCTATATTATTGATTGTTTTAAACCTATTTTAACAATATATGATTCAAAATTTTAGATGATTACCATCATTATCTATATGTTTTAGATAAATTTATACTTTTTAAATTTAAGAACTATTATACTCTAAATCTATTAAAAAGATTACAAAATTTACATGAAAATTAAAGTGTGTATGAATAAAATAATGATGTTCAATGGTAAAGAAGATAAATAGTAAAGAAACAATAAGATACCTAAATAATCACTAATCTTAATTTCTTTTCTTTAATTTTTTTTAACTCATCCTATAAAATCATAAAATTGACTTTATAATAATGTCAAAATTGTAATTAGATATTAAGTTATTAATAAAAATGATTAAATTATGATTGACATAATCTCTACCTCCTCCTTTCAGATAAAAATTATTTATGCATCATATAAAATAGATCATTTATGTTGTGTGTATGGTATTTATATTTAATTAATCACCCTATTGTATTATCATTTGTATTATTATATGGTATCAAAGTTAGGGTAGTCTCTTTTATGAGAGGGATTAGGGAAGTATAAGTTACATATTGCTTAGTGTAGATAGTTGGATATTTAATGTTTAAATAAGTATAATTACTACATTTTGTTGAGTTAATATTGTTGTTAAAGAGAAAATATTATTTAAAAAAATTAAAAAAGTGGTTAGATTTATGAAACACTATTTAATGAAATTTTACGTGAGTTTTGAAATGAGAATGAATGTAATTTCATCGGAGTTTGGAAATGATAATGAATGTTGTAGGTGGTCAAAACTATGATAAATTTGTCGAAGATCAGATATGATATGGAAATATAGCTTGGTTTCAATGTAAACGAGAGAAATATTCCCAGATCCATGTGATTGTGTAGAATCTCCCTTAAACTAGCTTTAGATTGTGGCTTGTTTTGACCTATGTACATGTCTCACTGCATTTCTCCAGCATACCCATGAGACCATAAAAATCCTCTTACAAGTGGCTTTACAGTGCAAAATATTTAGAGGGGCCAAATTCACATATAATCATTTTCAAATATTGTGTAGATTGTTGGCAGTGGAAAAGTGGTTTTGTCATCTCCTTCATATTTATTTGTCTCATGTAGATTTAGAATGGTATAGATTGCGGTTTATATGTGTTTATTTTAGGTACTTTGTTTTTTATTTGTTTGGATATCCACCTCATTTATTGTGTTAATGTTATAGCTAAGTAGAATTGTAGTTATGAGCCTCTGGTTTTATAATTAGATTTATGATATTTTTAGATTTGATTGTAAATTTTGGAATATTTCAAAATATGATAGATGTAAAAGAAATTACTTATATTATGAAATTTATAATTAAATTAGGGTTTATGCATGAATTTAGGTTATATTTTTAAGCAAGAGAGGACGCGTTTTGGGTGAAAAAAAACAACTTGATTGAGCCATTTGAAGTGCTCGATCGAGCAATATTTGAGCCATCAATCGAGCTGTTTAAGGGCTTAAACAATGTAACCCGAGGTTATTCAGGAGCTTGATCAAGCCATGTTTTTGAAATTTCCCTCCAATACAACTTAGGTATGGAATTAAAAAAAGTGGCTCGATCAAGCTACGAACTTGATCAAGCCTTAAAGCTAGATCTAGCCTTAAAGCTAGATTGACCCTTAAAGCGAGATCAAGTTATAGGCTAGGTCAAGCTTTAAAGCTAGTTTGAGCCTTTATTTAACCACGTTAAGGGCTCAATCAAGGGTTTCTTAAACCCTAAATCGAGCTATTTGAATTTCGGAATGAAGCACTCAATCGAGCTTCTGAGGTCCTAAAAATCACAACGTTAGCATCCCTTCTGTAGATTTCTCTGCAACACCATTTTGTACCTTAACGGATTTAGGGTAGAATTTGTCCTTAAGTGGCAGAGTTGATCATGTTGGATTCATGAAAGAATCCTCTATCCAATGGCATATGAGTTTGACACTTTCGAATTCATATGATATTTTTCATCTAATTTCTTTTAAACATAACGCTTGATTTGTTTTTGGATAGTTTCAAAGGGGTAGAAAAAAAATAAAATAAAATAAAATAAAAATACCATTATCTCTGTTTGCGAGTCCTCTTCAAAGGGGTACTTTTGGTTTTTCAAGTTATTAAAAGAGTTAAAAAAAGTCTTACGCGAACACATGTGTGTCCAAAATGCAATTGAAATATTACTTCGCCAACTTCGAAAAATAATAAAAAATATAATTTTGCATAAAAAATATTTTTTTAATATGAAAACTTAGCTATCTCAGTGTAGATCATGCTCACATATATATATTTTAAAAGTTACACATTTTAGACTAAGTTATGCTACGTGAACACACACATACCTCTTAAGGCGTGTGAAAATTCGCAAGGACAAGTATTGCATTTAATGGAAAATTGAGAGATTATATGACACTTAATTTTTTTGCAAAAATATCATTACGACAACAACATAATTCTCCACATATTGTATTTTTACTCCGAATCAGATAATATTTTCTTATAGTATAACAATAATATTGTATTCACAATGCTTATATGAATTTTGAGGGCTTCAATTCGATAAAAGAGGAAAAACTTGAAATTTCATCACCACATTTGGCCCAAAAGTGTAACCCATATTCATGCATTCACCCATTGCACTTCACACATAAAATCAAATCACATCTTCACCCTCATCTTTGACTCACTTTAATTGGCGTTTAGTTGTTTTCCATTGCATTCAACCATATGTCATAGTTAAAGAATCTCAGTCACCGTAGGATGTTGAAGTAATTGAAAATTTAAAATTCCATTCACAACAGAAGGAGAGAGGAAGTGATATATCAAACAATAGACTGAATTACATGGCTTTTCACAATCTCATCAACGATTTTTAGATTTATGACATAGTAACGTTCATGCAATGACTTTAGGTGCCTGGTATTCTCTGATCCATATCATCAGAGGTTACATGCTTTCCTTAACCATATAAATTTAAGAACCCTAGGTATATAAAGACCATAGTTTAAGATGGGCCTGCATGGTGAAGATAGGAAAGGATGTAGTTGAAGAAAAGTTGTGCTTTAATAGCTTAGGATGTTTGTGGATTATAAAATTTATATGTCATAGGGGTTATAAGACATGCATGTGGGGATGGTTATCCAATAGCCTAGAGGAAATTTTGAATTTGGAACCTCAATATCATACTTTTACAGAAATTACAAGATATTTCAAAGCGCCAATGATGTCTAATGATGTTATGATACATGGATCATAGTTAGGAGCCCATACCTTCCAATGGAATAGGAAGTAGACTTGAAGGAATCTTTGTTTTCAAAGAAGCTTCTAAAGAATGTTTGATGCTAACACAAAGTGCTAAACTATAATGCTTACATATGTACTAATGTCAAAAGTTGATACTAATCATTAGGTATTGAGTTATTTATAAAGATTGTTGAATGAGTTTTGAGAAAATCTAACCTATTCCTCTCTAACAAGAAATAATTGAATATTACAACTTAATCCTTATAAAAAAAATCATTGCTTATATAACTTATCACTGAGAATTTTTTTCACAACATCATAATATGTATTTTGAAATTGATTCATAGTGTATTATTGTTAATAATATCGAAATGAATATATCAAATGAATATTCTTTATAATTTATTTTCAATTAATACCTTAAGTAATGTTTCACTATAATATTACCATTAAAATCATGCATCTTACCATTTTAAATTATATCATTATTGAAACAATGTCACTAATCCATTGCTCTAAATCATTTTCCAATATATCACATTTGAAATCAATAAACCATATTCTCATATTGTTTCTTAATTATATTATGGTTAAAATATATATATATATATATATATATAAACCATTAAAAATCATAATTATAATGGAAGTGTGGAGCATATATTTTGAACGCAAAGCTATTTAACAGAAGGTTACGTAGAATATTAAAATATTTTCAAGCTCTAATAATATTATTAGAGTATATATGTTCACATACAAATCAAAACAACTAGAATATAGAAGTGGAATGAGAGTTATCGCTAATAGGGTATCTATTGATAATAAGAGTTTTTGATAAGTAAGAGACGAGCTTTTTATTAATCAAACTAAGTTACATAATATACAGAGTGCCCTAGACAACAGGGCAGGAAGGGAGTAAAAAGGACCGAAACAGCCAGGCCTAAGAAGTGCTGAGTGACTCAATAACAACAGACTTAACAACAACATAAATAGAGGTCAGCAAGCAACTAGCTCAGGCAATCCTCGCCATTGAGGACAGAATTCCAATCCAACGACTAGCGCGAAAATCACATGGCAAAGAAGCCCGGGGGTTAACTGCATGAAGGGAATGGTTTCCTCTGTCCTTTTAATGCCACACGTCATCCCCTGAAAGGAATCGCAAGCAAAAACAAAAAAACCAGAAACCAACAAAGTGCCGCGTGAAAACCATTCAGAGATATGGAATCTGTGAACGTGGTTTTGTGGAGCGGCGGGCCCACAGAGGGACCCACCAAGGGCCAAGTGGCTCCAAGCTGACCAACCTGACACCATCACTAGAAGGGGACCACCTGACTAAGTCGAATAAGAAACCTTTGAGTAACCGGCACGACTAATCCCAACTGTTGAGAGAAGCGTCCCGATCTAACGCCCCTCAGAGATATCGCACGGCAGAGAAGCGCAGGGGTTAACCGCACGATGAGAGTGGTTTTCTCTCTCATCACGACGCTGTGTGTCACCCCCTAAGTGGAATCGCGTGCTTTTTCCACTAAACCAGAAACCATCCGCAACTTGCACGATATACCACTTGTGGTTTTGCGTTCGTTCCTGGCCGGTCTTTCTGCGCCCGTTCGCCAAGTTATGACCGTCCGTTCGCTCCCACCGACCTTTCTGCACCCGGCCTTTCCTAGATGTCCATCTAGAGTCGCCATCAGCAATCCTCCCTTTCTCCAGTATCGACGATGTCCATCCATAAATCCCAATCTGCATTTGCTAGAGTGAAACAATCCTCCCGCAGCTTCCCGGCAGGAAGTAACTCCCATGGATGCCGAGAATCCCTGTCCTTATTGGTCACTCCTTTGTTGGCCAACCTATCTGCAAGCACATTTGCCTTCCTTCTAACATGAACAAATCTCATCGTTTTAAGTATTTGTAAGTGCGAGTGGATACGGTGAAACACCTGTAGCAGCTGCCAGTGCTTTGACACTTTATCTGGTGAGGTTCCATTTTGAATCTTCTTGGCTGCTTTGATGACCAAATCCGAATCTGCTTCAATTATAACATTCTGTAAATTTGCCTCCACCAGGATCTCCATACATTGATCTAGTGCCAAAAGTTCAGCCATATTATTGGTACCCTTTTCCAGGTGGCCATGGAAAATATATTTTATAAGCCCCTCCGGATCCCTGATTGCACCCCCGAAGCCAGCTTTCCTAGGATTGCCCTTAGAAGCTCCATCAATGTTTACTTTGAAGAAGCCCTGTGGAGGGGGCTGCCAACCCCTATCTCCTGTGTTTATTGTTCTCACGTCCTTCTTTATTCCTTGAGGGTTGATGGATTGAAGACCCAGATTAGTAAGAATGTGTACCTCATGAGGCAGAGGAGGATTCGAAGGATTTGATCTCAGAATGCTCCTAACTGTTTCCTTGAGATGTATCAAAATCTGATTGATGATAAGCAGGGGCTCTTTGGCTTTATTTTTAAAGATCCACATATTACGCTCTTTCTAAATATTCTAGATGACAAAGCCTAGTACAAGCATCCGGGCCTTCTCTGAGAAGTTCTTCCTCCAGTTTGTTAAAGTATTGGATATACTGAGCCTATCCCTGTTGGTCTGTTTGAAGCTAGATGCCACCCAATCCCAAATTTTATTAAAGAAGGAACACAGATTTAGAAGGTGTTCAATCTTTTCCTCATGCGAGCCGCAAAGGTGACATTTAGAGGGGCCGATGAAGCCTTTCTTAAGAAGGTTTTCCCAAGTGAGAATTTTCCTTTGATGGACAAGCCAGATAAACAATTTTATTTTCATCCACTGAGGAGTTTGCCACAAATCCTGCCATACTTTCTCAGCATTTACAAAGTTAAAACCTGTGACTGTCTGTTTAGCCTCTTTGAGGTTATAGTTGCCTTCATTATTCTTACCCCATCTTAATTGGTCAGGTAAGGAGGAAACCAGAATCCTTCTTTGCTCTAAATCCTTGGCAAGGACCTCTGCCATGGCCTTCAAAGGGCTCTCTTCATTGTAACTTAGGTCCTTCCATTTCCTCCATTTTTCCTTGTCCCTCCCCTGATCCCAGAAATCTTTCACTAGTAAAAGACCTTTGTTGTCTGTGTCTCTCTTAAGGGCTGCTAGATCAATCATGTTCAGGATGGGTTCCTGTTGCCAACTATCCTCCCAGAAGTGAGCCCGGTCCCCTGCTCTAATTTCCCAAAAACAATGGTGCTGAACAATACTTTTGTTCTTCCACGCAAGGTTCCAGATGTGTGAGCCCCTGATTTGTCCGGTCATTCTAATGTGATCCTGTTCCTGCCAATGCTTGGCGTATTTTTGTGTCCAAAGCTTGGCCTAGGGTGGTCTTGGTTCCTTGATCCATTGCCACTAGAGCTTGGCTCCCGAAGCTTGACTTAGAGTTTCCGGATCCTCTAACCCTAAACCACCATGGCTTTTGGGCTTGCAGAGCTTGTTCTAGGCAACTAGGGCCCACTTATTTTTCATTTCCCTCTGCCCCACAGAAAGTTTCTTTGAACGCTTCTTATGTGATACTTAATACCTTGAGGAGCAGGGATAGATGCAAACATGAAAATGGGAATGGGCTACAATACCGCCTGAGTGAGCACCAATTTCCCTACAAATTTTAAAGCTCTGCACGTCCAATTGTTGATTTTGTCCTGAAGTTTGTTTAGAATTGGTTCCCATATTTGCTTACACAGAGGTTTGTCAGTAAGAGGAATGCCAAGATATTTGGAGGGCAACTGTTCCCTTTGAAAACCAAGAATCCTGGTGATATTTCTCTGTATAGCAATATTAGTGTTAAAGAAGAAAACTTTGGACTTGTTTTGGCTTACCTTTGTGCCTACTGCCATAGTGAAATCATTTAAGATCTCTTTGATTGCCCTTGCCTCCCTAACTGTGGGTACACCCTGCAGCATAGTATCATCCACAAATTGTTGATGAGTGTTAGCCTCTCCATCCGGGGTGAGCTTGATCCCCTGAATTCTACCTTCAACATTTGCCAATTTGATTGCCCTACCAAGCCCTTCCATCATGAGGACAAAGAGGAAGGGAGAGAGTGGATCACCTTGTCTGAGCCCTCTGGAGGGTGTAAAAGTGTTAGAGGGAGCTCCATTAAGCAGAATGGAGAAACTGGTCGAGGTGACTAGTGCCATAACCCATCTTATCCAATTTTGGTTAAAGCCATATGCTTTTAGAATGGCTCTAATGTAAGACCAGTTGAGTTTGTCATATGCCTTCGTAAGGTCCAATTGAATGATCATACCTGCTTGCTTGTTTCTTTTGAGAGAGTGTACCACCTCATGTGCTTGGATGATGTTGTTGAGAAT
The DNA here is from genome assembly GCA_031772625.1 of Pinus tabuliformis. NCBI lineage: Eukaryota > Viridiplantae > Streptophyta > Pinopsida > Pinales > Pinaceae > Pinus > Pinus tabuliformis. The sequence continues at coordinate 419,838,396 of CM062819.1, read as the reverse complement.
CTGTCTTCCTTCCACATAGCCTGTTTTCTCTTCTGAGATGAGTGAAGGTAGCAGTGGCTTGAGTCTGTTGGCTATCACTTTGGAGATGATTTTATACACCACATTACATAAGGCGATGGGCCTAAACCCATCTGGAGTAATGGCATTCTCCTTTTTGGGGATTAAAGCTATAAAGGTCGCATTCAGAGCTTTCAGAACCTTTTTGTGTTGTCTTGAGTCTTCCACCACCTCTAGGATGTCCTGTTTGACTGTATCCCAGCAGGCTTTGAAGAAATCAACATTGAAACCATCTGGGCCTGGTGCTTTTCCATTTTGCATTTCCTTGATCACCTCACTGACTTCCTCTTCCGAGACTGGCCTGTTGAGATTGTGGTTGTCCTCGCTAGTGACCAACTTGGGAATGTGCTGGGTGATCTTATCAATGAACCTAGATCTGTCTTCCATATGCTCCTTTGCAATGTCAGAGAAGTGTTGTACTAGGGTTGATTCCATGTCCTTGTGTGCGACAAGCTCCATACCTTGAGAATCCTTTAGCTTTGTGATTCTATTATGTGCCCTGTGGGCCATAGTGGATTTGTGGAAGAACTTAGTGTTCCTTTCTCCCTCTTTGATCCATTGAATTCTGGATTTCTGTCTCCAAAATGTTTCCTCTTAAAGGCAACGCTCCTCCCATTCTTCCAGGAGAATCAGTTAGGTTCTGTCTTTCCTCATTGAAGCCCTCTGTGATGTTGATCTGATTGAGTTCCTGGAGTTTTTGTTTAGTACTTATTCTGGCCTTGATGATACCCCCAAATTCTTTTTGGTTCCAGTCCTTAAGTTTGGATTTAATGTGTTTCAGTCTCTGCTGGAGCATGTACATCTTGGTACCCTGAATATTCAAATCCTCCTTCCACCAATTGGCAATGTTACTAGTGAAATTGGGGTGAGAGAGCCAGGCATTTTCGAATCTAAAAGGCCTATTCCTCGGAGTGCCCATAAAGGAAGCTTCTAGCTGTACGGGCCAATGATCTGAGCCTCCAAAGGGGAGAATGGACGCTGTGATGGTTGATCCTGTGAGGATGAGATCCTCAGAAACGATAAACCTATCTAGTTTTGATGCCACTTGGGAAAGTCCTCCTCTTTTGTTGTTGTTACACTAAAAAATGTCACCATGACTATTTACAGTTAGTATGGCTCAATCAACAGTCATGCTACCCTCTTAGGCAAGTCTTATGCCTCTGCTCTCCATGTCAAACTCCAAAAAAGAGAGAAAGTCTTGTATAAATGTATTTATCTCTGGGGACGCAGGTTCTCTCAACCTTACCTGCGGGGACGCTCCCAATGTTCACAAAAGCTGCGTCCAAAGACGCTCTGTATGTAAAGGGACAGGTGCGTCCCCCTGTAAAGGTTAGAATGCGCAAGTTTCATCTTTAAAAAGTTACTTGTGGTCATTTCTAGAGCATTCTAGAAGGTTGTTCGACGTGTATTGGGCGCCTCCAGATGGTTCATGCACTCCTATCAAAGAGGAACTTATCCCATCAATAAGGGAGCTATCCCATTCAAAGAGGGGATTATCCCATTGATGGTGGACCTGATTAACCTCCTCTTGAGCACTATAAATACAGGCATTGGGCCAGAAGGAGAGGAGGTTGAAAGCTATACATTTCTAAGGGTAAATGCTGCAGGAATTAGGACTCCCATTTAGAAGCTTGTGAGGAGAGATTGCCATCTTTGCTTGTTCTATTTGGAAGTGGGTGAGCTTTGTCAAAGTAGAGGAAGACTCTTGTGGACCCTGGAAGGAGCTTGCACAACACCAAGGCTCAGGTTGTAATGGTTCCTTTTGATTACCTTTAATGCAAATTGGTCCATTCTTCTCAATAACTTGTTGCTTATGGGTTATTTCATGTACTCCTTGGTCTATATGTTGAATATGCTTTGTTTTATGTTATAATCAGGTGCTATTTAATTGTTTGACTGTTGGTGATTGCAGGTTTTGGAGAAAAGGAGGAGCTCATCCAGATCAACAAAGCTTGGACTTCTACAACAGCGTTTGGACAAAGGTAAGAACGAAACACTTGATTTCTCATATCATAATGCATGTTTAGAGAAGGATAGCTCCAGTTTGTTTTGTTTGTCATTAGAATGTCTTAGACTTCTAGGAAGGTCGGTTGTGTCCGCACTCTTGACTGATTCCGTGTGACAAATTGGCGACTCCGCTGGGGATTCCATTGATGAGAAAAGTCTTTTCCTTTGTGTGAACTTTGCTTTGAGAAAATTGGTTTATTTTTCTGGTTTTGGCTCTGTGATTCTGTCTCTGGGTGGGTTAGCTTAGGATTAGTTTTATTTTGGTTTTTCTTGAGTTTTCAGTAGGACGCACCCTCTGAGTGCTGCACAATGCATCCCTGGACGCACTTTTGCTGTGTGCACAGAGCGGGCCCGCACCTGTGCTAACGGGTTGCCTGCGTCCCCTGCCAAAATTTGAGAAAATTCCATTTTTTACACTTTTTGCTCTTAGATTTTGTTTTTTCTTAGTTTTTACTGCCCAGATCCATTAGTCTCTTGTCAAAGATCTTCACCTAAACTTGTTTCATCTGCATTCCTGCTTTAAGCTTTCATCAATTGGGTGTTTTGGGTCTCTTTTTTGAGAAATTCTTGATTTGATTTCCTTTGGTTATTACTTGGAGGTTTCTCTCAGTCCTTTCACAATTTTGCATCTTTTTGCTTTTGTTTTTGCAAAAAAATTTCCCCCTCATTCGCCGGGGGGGCTAAATTGTGTATGAGTGTTAATCGCCTTTGAGTGTTTTTATGTTTTGATCTTTGGAACTCTCACCCAATTTTCTCAACTTGCACTTGATTGGTTCTTAGATTACATTAGAATCATCTTGTGTTTGAGAATTCTCTTGCATAGATCACATTTGCATAATTAGAATTCTCATTTTCAGAATATGAATGAAAAATGTGCATAGATTACATTTGCATACTTTTCAAGTGAATTGTGCATCGATTACAATTGCATAGTTTACATTCTGAAAAATCAATCGTAGATTTAGATCAGTTTTCTTTGATTTGAATTTACACAAAAATAAAATAAAAAAAATGGTTTGGAATTGATTTGCATTAGTTTTTCTTGATAAAATTAGTGCATTAGAGAATTTGTTATATTTTCTCTTAGTGATCAATTTTTTGCATTGTTGGAAGTGAATGGAAACTCTCTGCTTACTTTAGTTAGGATTCATCGAATTGAAAAGATTACATTATCATATTCGATTGCATTCAGTTGAGTCGGGTCATAACACCATTGGTTTCATCTCCATTTACCCATTTGAGTAATAACAGCCTTAATAACACAGCGCTTAATTAAAATTCATCTAGTAATTTTTACATTTCTAGGGCTCTGAAACACCAACATAGCTTAGGCTAGTGTCTTGGAGTAGGAGAGTAATTAACTCTCCAAGACAGCAAAACCAAACAAGTAGCCCATCTTGTGGTAGGATAAATCCAACTGTTTCATTTGTACTCTGGGAAAGCTCCTCTTAAAGGAGAAGCACGAGCTCGTGTCCGAACCAGTGAGGGGATCAATCCTCCCTCGTTGGGAACGACGCCAAACACGCACGTATTACAAACGGTAAACCTCGGATTAACCATTGTCGAGGAGCCGGGGGTCACTTGTCGGTAAACCTTGGATTATTGTCAAGGAGCCGGCAAGGGGATTGAGCTTGATACTCTGCCCTTGCGTGTTGTCGGAGTGTAGACTGTTCCCCCAGGTGCATTTGTTGCTGTTGGTAACCTTAGTGACCATTATCTTTAGGGTTCTACCCAAGGTGACGGTGGAGGGAAGGTCCCACTGTACCTGGAGCAGACGTCGGCTATACTCACTTGGATTTTCTGGGGGGTTCACTTCACTCGAGATGGTTAAAGTGGAGGAACTTGGTCCAGTCTATTCATTAAGCAGGTTGTCGGGGTAACTGTTCCACCCACTATTTCTGTACTGGATTCTGCGAGGTTGGGCTTCATCACCAACTAGTGTTTTCGGTCCGGAGAGCTTACTGTTTGTGTGTGGTTTGACTCCTAGATTTGATAGCGCGTGTTAATTTGTTTGTTTTTACTTTTAGAGACCATAGGTGTGAATTGTGAATTTTAATTGTTAGGTGTGAATTGTGAATTGTTAATTTTAGTTATAAATTGTTAATAAAATTCACTGAAGTTAAATATAATGGCAAATGTTCCGGAATTTATCAACCTAGGAACCCCTCCTAATGAGAATCCTAGTACTTTTCCTTACTTTGGAAATGTTGGTCCTCCTTATATGGCTACTTTGTCATTACCTGGATTTACAATAGGTTTACCGATATGGTTATTTTCAACTTCGTTGGCCCAAAATACTCCAATTGTTCCATCTCAACCAGATGCTTCACCTCAACAGAGTTCACCATCTCAACATCACCAACCTTCTGTTGACCCTTTACCTTCTTCGCCTAATTTTTCTTCCTCCATTTCTTCCTCTTCGCCTGGTAAAAGCCTTGATGCTAGTAACCAGGAGGCTAAGAAGAAGAAGAAAGGGAAGAATAAAAAGAAGAAGAAGAAGCAAGATAAGAAAGAAGTCAACCAACCAACCATGGCTGTAAGTGTTAGTTGTGTTGAGGAAAATTCCGACATGCACCGTAAACCCAAATACCCTTGCAGGCTTTGTAAGGGTGACCACTTCCTTGTCAATTGTCCTGGTATTCCAAAGGTCTTGGAAGTATGGTCAGAAAAATCTCATCAACTTTCTATTGATCCATCAACCAGTGATAGTCAGGTTCCTGGGAAAAAGGGTAAAGTTAGGTTTCCTTGTAAGTTATGCAAAGGGAGTCATCAAACTCACATTTGCCCTCACATGGATGAAGCCTCAACATTGTTGGAAAACCTTACTGTTCCACAGCAAGAATTTCCAACTGGTTACCGTAAACTTTCTCCCAACCTACCGTCAACTGACGGAGTGATTGATCTAAATTCAAGTACAGTCGATCACACTCTCCCGTTGGAGAGTGAAACTCATGTCGCTCAGGTTGATGATCAATTAGTTGATCAAGTGGTCGATTCAATTTCACATTCAGTCGATCCCACTTTCCATTTAGAGAGTGAACTTCATACCGCTCAGGTTCTTCTTGTTACATCAGATTCTTCTATGCCGGGGGGCATTTCACCTGTTTCTACAGAACCCTCTCCAAGTACTGAGGTCTTTTCCTTTGATTGGAATAGACTGACAGAACCTCGTCTTCCTTCCTCCATCCCTTTCCAAATCATTGTCAAGGCTGGTGGTAGGGACATACATCGTACTCAGGTAGATGAAGGTGCTTCTGTTAGTATTTTATCCTCAACTGTTTGGAAAGCTTTGGGTTCCCCTCAGCTTGCGCCTATTACGCAGAATCTGAAAGCTTTTAACAGAACCATTAGTGAACCTTTAGGGATCCTTCCTAAGTTTTCTATTACCTTGGAAGGTAAAACTGTCTGTATTGATCTTATGGTAGTTCGAGGTCCCTTGGATTTCAATTTACTCCTTGGGCGAGACTATGTTTATGCAATGAAAGCTGTCGTATCGACACTCTTTCGTGTGATGTCTTTCCCTCACAATGGAAATATTGTGACTGTAGACCAGCTCTCGTTCCCTAGTCTTGTCTCAACTACCAATAATATGACACCCCTAAATGTTCCTGATTCTAAAGTGGTATCTACCCTGCCACGGGTTAATTATGTGGCAACTGGTCCCATGTTTTCAGTTACCGATGTAAGTGAGCCTCTCACTGTTGATTTAGATCCGGTAATTGACATGGAAAACTCTATGGGATTATTTGAACACGATGTTCTTATCCCTTTTGAGTCCCTTGACATGTATTCCTTCCAGAGAAGTGTTCTTCCTTCTGATGAAGACCTTTTGGAAGCCATGATCAAGGTGTGTCCATTGACATGTCTTTCTTCCAGTTGGAAGCCATGATCAGTGGGTACGAGGATAGTTTTTTCCTGTATCAACCTCGTTAAAAAATGAAATAGGTTGTAGCGAGGATAGTTTCTTCTAGTCTCAACCTCATTAAAAAATGAAACTGGAAGTCATGAGCATAGTTCCTTGTCTTGTGTCAAGCTCGTTAAAAAATGAAACAAAGAGTTATGAGGATAGTTCTTTTACTAAGTCAACCTCATTAAAAAATGAATCAGCTAGATTTTAGGATATTTAGGTAGATTGTAGAAAGTAGGGTTTTGAGGATAGTTCCTGTTACTGAGTCAACCTCGTTAAAAAATGAATCAGGTATGAGGATAGTTCCTGTTACTGAGTCAACCTCGTTAAAAAATGAATCAGGTATGAGGATAGTTCTTTTCTTGTGTCAACCTCCTTAAAAATGAAACAACTCCCTTTTCAAGTTAAATATTGAAAGTAAACCTTCATTTCATCCAGCCGGTTGAATGCAATGAAGCCTGGGGGGCATGTACCTCATTTTGCATCATTAAATTGGGGGCATGCGAACTTTTTGAGCATAGTTCCTTGTCTTGTGTCAAGCTCGTTAAAAAATGAAACAAGGAGTCTTGAGCATAGTTCCTTGTCTTGTGTCAAGCTCGTTAAAAAATGAAACAAGGGTAGGTTAAGTAGGTAGATTATAGAGAGTAGTCATGAGCATAGTTCCTTGTCTTGTGTCAAGCTCGTTAAAAAATGAATCAAGGATTTTAGAGCACAGTTCCTTGTCTTGTGTCAAGCTCGTTAAAAAATGAATCAAGGTTTTTAGAGTAGAGTTTTTTTGTTAGGTAGATTGTAGAGTAGTTATGAGCATAGTTCCTTATCTTGTGTCAAGCTCGTTTAAAAAATGAAACAAGGGTTTTGAGGATAGTTCTTTTCCTGTGTCAACCTCACTAAAAAATGAAACAGCTCCCACAAGTCTTTCCAAGATCTTGAAAGTAAAACTTCATTCCATCCACCTGGTTGAATGAAATGAAGCTTGGGGGGCATGTACCTTGATTGGCGTCATTATGCTGGGGGCATGTGGACTTATAACAAGCATAGTTTTTCGTTTCAAGCTTGCGTAAACATGAAACCGAATCCGAGCATAGTTCCTTTCCTGTGTCAAGCTCGTTAAAAAATGAAACAAATCCTCCTCTACTTGAGTCGAGAGATTGACGAGATCTTATAAATGTTAAGTTTTTAGGTTAGTTATTTCAGTTTTTTGCATAATTTTCTTATAGTTTTAGGTCGAGTCTTTCAAATGATCTCGTTCATGAACCTTCATTCCATCCAGCTTGTGCTTAGTTGAATGAAATGAAGTTGGGGGGCATGCGCTCTAGCAGTTACGCTTAGGGGGCATCAAGCACAGTTTTCTCTCTGTTTCAAGCTTGTGTAAAAATGAAACTACTATGAAGCATAGTTTTACTCTGTTTCAAGCTTTTGTAAAAATGAAACCTAGCTCGAGTCAATTTCGGTTATTTTCAAGACTCGTTAAACTCATGAAAATCCCGAGATTATTTTGCTATCTTTCATTCTCGTAAAACAAATGAAAATGCCGAGTTCTTTCTGTCTTTTCCTGCTCGTAAATTAAATTGAAAGTCGGCCATATGAGTACATTTTTATCCCTTTTTCGAACTCATTAAAATTTATGAAAAAGTGAAAACCATGAGTACATTTTTATCCCTTTTTCGAACTCATTAAAACTTACGAAAAAGTGAAACCTTAAAGTTCTCTTTTAACCCCTTTTCAGACTCCTAAAACATGAAAAGATCGCCGAGTTTTTCTTTTAAACTCGTTAAAACGGAATTAAAAGACGGTCCCCCTTATAGCTCTTTTCTGACCGTAAAATCAGGAAAAGATTGCCGGGTTTTTGTCGTTTCAAACTTGATACGGAAATAAAACGACGTGTCCTTGATCGCTTTTTACTTTTCAGGTCAGTGACACTAATTATGAAAGTACTCCTTGGTCGCAAGATCAAGCGGTTCCCCCAGGTATTATTTTATACTTTTTCGGGCTTGAGGGACACAAATCTACGAAAAAGTTCAACTTGGAGTCTTCTTAAGTTTTTCAGACTCTCTAAAATTGAAAAACACCGAGTTTCTCCTATACTGGGCTCGTTAAACATTTCACAGTAAAGGACCTGTTCAATTACAAACGGGAACGAACCACTCCTTCCTAGGGTTCGAATCAAAACTAGGTTGGACTCATCCGAAGGATGAGCTTATAATCAAGCATATGTTATCCTCCTCAAGCTTGTTAAAAATAAAGAGGTACTTGCCAGAAATGGTGGGGGAAAAGAGAGAAGAATGAACCTATTTGTTACCTTTTGTCTCAAAAGAAACTTTATTACCACTCTTGAACACGACACTTTTCATTCACCTGGGTTGGGAAATCTTTTACCTCACAGTTGATCAAACCACTTTGAAAGTCTTTAACCAGGTTCCGGGGATTAACTTTGAGTTATTCGTCACCAAGCCATCTGTCGTGTCGTTATGTGTTCAAGAGGTCTGCAAGCAAAACTTTCATCTGCAAAATACTTGTCATCCATTTGACCATCCCTGAGTCAGTCCTTACAGCAACATTTCTTCAACTTGAACAATGATTTCGTGTTGTGGGCTTGCCTGCAACGGGTCGCTTTCTATCGACATCAGCACATTATCTAGAGAGATGACTTAGAAATCGTCAGTACCTTGAAGTCTGCATGCATCAATGGCAGGTTTCTCGCCTTTGACGACAGTTTACATCATTGACTTTCGATCGAAGGATTCCGTGAAATGTTCGACATCAACTCATTCATTCACATCTCATGGATTGTACTGGGTACTTTGAGAACCATTGACATTACTGGTGGTCTCTCTCACGCTTGATAACAGTTTACATCATCGACTGGTAATCAAGTGGTTTCTACCATGTTCGACATCAACTCATTTATTCGCATGGCTAGAATCGTACCAATTCGGGAAGTAGAAATGAAGACCCTGGATCTAGTTTCCACCATCCAGGCTGCGAGGAGTTTTGTATTCATTATCTAAGTAGACTAATCATAAACAGATGGCTGCGTCCATACTGTGTCTACAAAAGTCTATGATTGTGATGTACTGCAAGATCATTCCTGTATCAGAGTAGTTAGTCTGTTAGTTAAAGTTTTGATCTGAGTATGGGAATGCCTACCTCAGTGATGATATAATCTTATACATATATTTTGTGTTGAAAATTGCAGGTTCTGACCAGGCTCTCCACGGGATAATCTTTGAAATGATAAAGCGCTTCACCCTTCCTAGATATTACAAACCCTAATCTATTCCAGGCTTCGCACTTTAGGGGGCAATCTGTTACACTAAAAAATGTCACCATGACTATTTACAGTTAGTATGGCTCAATCAACAGTCATGCTACCCTCTTAGGCAAGTCTTATGCCTCTGCTCTCCATGTCAAACTCCAAAAAAGAGAGAAAGTCTTGTATAAATGTATTTATCTCTGGGGACGCAGGTTCTCTCAACCTTACCTGCGGGGACGCTCCCAATGTTCACAAAAGCTGCGTCCAAAGACGCTCTGTATGTAAAGGGACAGGTGCGTCCCCCTGTAAAGGTTAGAATGCGCAAGTTTCATCTTTAAAAAGTTACTTGTGGTCATTTCTAGAGCATTCTAGAAGGTTGTTCGACGTGTATTGGGCGCCTCCAGATGGTTCATGCACTCCTATCAAAGAGGAACTTATCCCATCAATAAGGGAGCTATCCCACCCAAAGAGGGGATTATCCCATTGATGGTGGACCTGATTAACCTCCTCTTGAGCACTATAAATACAAGCATTGGGACAGAAGGAGAGGAGGTTGAAAGCTATACATTTCTAAGGGTAAATGCTGCAGGAATTAGGACTCCCATTTAGAAGCTTGTGAGGAGAGATTGCCATCTTTGCTTGTTCTATTTGGAAGTGGGTGAGCTTTGTCAAAGTAGAGGAAGACTCTTGTGGACCCTGGAAGGAGCTTGCACAACACCAAGGCTCAGGTTGTAATGGTTCCTTTTGATTACCTTTAATGCAAATTGGTCCATTCTTCTCAATAACTTGTTGCTTATGGGTTATTTCATGTACTCCTTGGTCTATATGTTGAATATGCTTTGTTTTATGTTATAATCAGGTGCTATTTAATTGTTTGACTGTTGGTGATTGCAGGTTTTGGAGAAAAGGAGGAGCTCATCCAGATCAACAAAGCTTGGACTTCTACAACAGCGTTTGGACAAAGGTAAGAACGAAACACTTGATTTCTCATATCATAATGCATGTTTAGAGAAGGATAGCTCCAGTTTGTTTTGTTTGTCATTAGAATGTCTTAGACTTCTAGGAAGGTCGGTTGTGTCCGCACTCTTGACTGATTCCGTGTGACAGTTGTTCCAAGTGAAGGCTCCATTTATAGTTTCGGTATCCACCAGTCCCATGTTCATGAGGAAATCTTGGAAGGCTTCAGAGTCTCTGCCAAGCTGTCTAGTGCTTCCTTTTTTTTCCGAGAGAGATCTTATCATATTGAAGTCACCTACAAGTATCCAGGGTATATTGGGATAACGTGATCTGAGACCTTCCAAGGAGGTGAGCAGCTTGAGTTTATCAGCTTGCTGTTGAGGGCCATATACATTAGTTATCATGTAAGTCTCCTTGTCACCTACGGGACTACACACTAAAGAAAGATAGTTCCTAGACGCTTCAGCATCCAGGATTCCCAAATTCTGTGGATCCCACAACTTGAGAATCCCACCTGCAAAGTTATTATCTTTAACTTCCAAATAATCATACTTGATTAACCATTTCTTATGAATTTCCCTTATTTTCTCCATAGAACATTTTGTCTCCTGAATAAAGACCATATCTAGTTTTACTTCTTTTATTCTATTGCTGTGATTTCTCTGTTTCCTTCTACTACCTAAACCTCTAATATTCCAGGTTGAAAGCTTCATTAAGAAAGGTTGGTAAAAGAATAGATGGTAAGATCTTTCATCTTACCTGAGTTAATCAGTAGTTTCCCACATTTAATTAGCAGTTCATTCTGGCTTTTCCTTCCTCTTTTCCTTCCTGAGTTTTTTGGAGATAGTGTCTGCGGGTTCTCCATCATTTTGACCCCACTCTACTCTTCGCTTTCGTGGTTTCTTTTGACACTAGTTCCCTTCGATTATGCCCTCCATAGAAAGAATTGTTGGACTCGATCATAATCTTCTTTTGGAGATGAGTCCACTGCTTTGTTCTTTCCTTGTTCCAAAAATTGTTCTGGATTTCGATTTTTCCTGTCTATAATCTCTAGCAGTTCATGATCCTCCATACCTACCTCACTTGGGGTCATCTCATGGTCCTCGCTAATCTCCATGCAGCTTTGTAGCTCCTCCGTCTATTGGTTGTTTACTGGGATATCCTCCATTTCAGTTTCCATATCCTACTCCTTGGGGACATTCTCCTTGACTTGGGCTGTCTCCACACTCTCCTCCACTTCCTCTAGGATTTTGAAACTATTGTGTCTTGTCTATTTTTCTTCGCTTGTCTTCTTATGTGATATTTTACCCCCTTTCCCTTTTCCCCTAACCTTGGTAAAACCCTCATGATCTTTGTCCACAAAGGTTTTCCCATTGCTTTCCACATTGTTTGTGGGGCAGTCTCTAAATAGATGGCCATGTTCATGACATTTGCGACATTTGAATGGTATGTGCTCATAGTCTACCATTTGCACCCATTCCTCATCATATACTTCTAAGATTATTGCTTCCGGAAGGGCTCCAGATAGATCCATTTCCACACATATTCGGGCGAAGGAGGTATATTTACCTTTGAGAGTTGCCTTTGAAATTTTCAGAAAATGCCCTAGCTTATTGCCTATAGTTTCCAAGGACTCTGGTTTCCAGTAGTCTAGAGGTAATGAGTATAGCCTGATCCAAACTAGTACAGATGTGAATGTTTCACGTTCCGGCACAAAGTTCACCGTCCAAGGATGCATGTAGAGTCCTGCCGCAACGTAGAAGTAAGGTCCCCCCTCAAACACTCTATCTTTGTCCTCTAGGCTCGCAAACACCACCGTGAAGAAGCCCTTAGAACCCAGATGCAAATGTATTTCTCCCTTGGGCTTCCAATGGCTCCTGATCCAGATGTATAAAGCCCTCTTCGTTGACCATAACCCCATGAACTTGCAGATGATCGCATGTTCTCTCATATGGTCTCTGTGCACTTGAATCGCTGGATCACTTAAAATGACCCTGGGGATGATGCTCGATTTGGGTTTGTAGATTCCTATAGTTTTTGTATGAGGCATTTTCTTGCTGCTACCTTCCTTCTCCCTTTCTTGACTCGATTTCTGTTGTTTTTCTTCCTGATTCTGGATCTCATTTCTTCCCACTGTTTCCTTGCCTTTTGTTTCTGAATTCTTTTCCATTGGTGTTTTGAACTGCTTTCTTCCTGCCTCCTTGTCTCCCTGCGTGACAACTTGATTGTAGGAGGGAGCAGCGCTCTCCCCTGCATGACCCGCCACAGAACCCTAAAACCAAACTCGGCGCCAACTTCAAACCTTTCTCAAGTTGCAGAGCTCCTTCTCTCAGGAGAATAAATTTCATCTTTATTAATAATAAGAGTTATCACTAATAAGGTAGTTATTATTATTTATTATTTATAGCGTTGAGGGAAAAAGGACAAAATTTATAACTAATAACACCTTAAAAGCAATAGCGAATACTCCTATAGTTACGACGATTTTTATGCCACAAATTAATGCTTCCTAAGCTTTTAAATACTCCTAGACTGTTAGCATCATTTCAATTTCAATTACTAAAGATGACTTTGATATTTTTCTCTTACTTATCAACTTCATTCATTGGTATGAGGATTTATTTATTTATAAGAAATTAGAATTATAGTTTAAATACAAATACAAAAGTTCAAAATTACTTAATATAAAGAGATAATTATAGTATATTTTCCAATTATATTTTATAATATAATATATTAAAAATATATGAGATTATAACTATAAAGTATATTTTTTACTTAGGAAGAATTTGAACTCGAGGCTTTGGAGGATTAATGTTTTCTCTAATTCGAAAGTAATCAATTGGGAGGCCTCACTTGAACTATAAGATAGAAAAATAGTTATAATTATAGAAATTTGAAGAATAATAAGAAATTTATGTTGTTAGTGTAGAGGATAAAAATATGTAACCACTAACATTATCCAAGAAAAATAATTTGTAATATTAATGAACTTTACGACTAACGACTAACCATTTTACATACAGTGTGAATGTTTACAATGCATTTACTTGATTTATCATCGCAGCGGAGCCATGAATTCATTATTTATTAAAAACTATATTGTTATTCTTGTCCCACATTCCATTTTCCATTCTTTTTACCACATAAACTTGCTTTCCTTGTTCTTGTTCTTGGTGTACAACATTGGTTGGTGGATCAATCCATGCAAGTTTGTTGTCAATGATTTATTATTTATTTATTTACTTTTTTCAGCGGTAGATTTCTATTAATAGCATAAAAAAAATTACAAAGATATTTTACATGGAAGATTATATAGCAAGTTTGTTGTCAATGACTCATTTGCAAATAAGAATGCACTTAAAAGTATAGCAAGTTTGTTGTCAATGACTCATTTGCAAATAAGAATGCACTTAAAAGCCATATGTTAGATGTGTTACTTTATGATGAAATATTCCTACATGAATTGATTGTTTCTTTATGCATGCCGCATTTAAAATTGAATGTAGGAAATGATTATTCTTTCATTGGAAGCAATGTGAGCAAGGCCTTTTAGAAATTATTGAAACCAAATGGCAATGGGATTATTCTAGGGAGTCAAGTTTCTTAGACTAATTTCTTATACATGGTTTAATCGAACAGATTTAAGACTCTAAATAGGAATTTTTTGGTTAGTTTTTATTTTAAATAATATATACAAATTTTGCTTACAAAAACAATGTCAAATATTACAATCATATCATTTATTGACATCACCTTATTCTAGAGACTCAATTGGCCACCATACCCATCACTTGCTTACATTGCACCCTAAAGCCTACTTAAAGAGCCTCCTTGGCAATCCACACACTCTTTTCCTACAAAAGAAAAGTGTGTATGTTCCCTTCCTACTCAGAAAATGAGCATGCACCTCAAAAAAGGCTTAAAAATGATAAAATCCTTGAAAATCATGCGCTCCTAAGGAGGTTTTATCGAGTCCATACACCTATACCATTCTATAAAAATCATTCAAAACTAGCTCAACTAACTTAAAATGGTATAAACAAAGGTACATTATGGTCCACGTGCCTTGAAAATGATAAAAGTTAATGAATACAATCCACTTTGAGGGGAGGACCTCCTTCTGTAATTAATCCAATGTACAAGACAAGATATGATGATCCTAATACAAGGTCTTCTTAGTGAATATATAGGAGACAAAGGGTACAAGTATAATGAAATGATATAATGGAAGGTTCTAGTTGATCTACTACTATAACACTAGAGATATGACTCAATATTTAGTCCTTTTATGCTTAATTTGGAGCTTTGTCTTAGGACTTAACATGCCTCTTCTCTTCAAAAAAGTGTTTTCCGCAACACTTGACTAACTGCAAGTTTTTCCATTAATAACTCATCTTACCATGTCTCCTCTTCCACTAGTAGATTCTTCCATTTTATGAGGTAATCAGTAATTGCCCAATTTTGCAACCACTTAATCCCTATTTCAAGGATCGGTTTTGGTAATAGTATGATTTTCCCATCTTCATTAATCTGTGGTAAAATAGTTTGGATTGATATCTTGTCACCAATAAATTTTCTTAAGCAAGAAACATTGAATATTGGATGTACACATGAATATGGAGGAAACTCTAATTTGTAAACCATACTTCCAATCCTCTGCAATGCCTTATAAGGGCCATAATACTTGGGGTGCTAATTTATTGTCCTTTTTTTTTTCCTTAAGGGACATATTATATTTATATGTTTATAGCCTCAAAAGTACCCAATGCCCTACTTCAAATTCCCTTTTACTTTGATGCTGACCTACATGTTGTTTCATCCTATTTTGTGATATAACTAAGTTGTACTTTAATATTTATGATCCTCTTATTGGTGCCCTATGCAATCCTCCATTACTTGAACCTTTACAACCCCTTTCAATCCTGGTGATCTGATGGATGGAGGATGATATCCATAAAGTGCCACCAATGAGGACATTTTTTTTATCAAATCTAGAAGGATGTGTTGTATTGCCATCCTACCAAGGGTAGCCACACGACCCATAGTGTCTATTTTTCATATGTAAAGAAACAAAGATACCCTTCTAAACATTTATTCATAATCCTAGTTTTCCCATCAAATTGAGGGAGGTAAGATAAATTGTGAGCCAATTAAGTACCCAAATAAGACAATAATTAATTCCAAAATATTCTGGTGAAAATTGGATCTCAGATACTTACAATAATCTTGGGGATTCCATGTAGGTTTTAAATAGTTTCCATGAATGCTATAACTAGTGTACTTGTTTTAATAGGACAAAAAAAAGAGAAAAAAATGGTCATACTTTGTTAGTTAATCCACCACTACAACGATGACATTATTTCAATTAGATTTGGGTAATCTTTAACAAATTCAATTGAAATTTCTTCCCAATGTTGACTTGGTATGGCTAATGGTTGTAGGAGATCTTGTTAATTTTTCATAGGGCTATATTGTTCTTTGCTTTGATAATTTCATTTCTCCCTTAACACATTAAGTTCACCCCATAGTATCATAACATTATTCATTAGCATATGTAACCATGTAGAAAGAACAATAACATCATCATCAATGCAATGGAACATAAAGGAACAAGAGAAGAAAATCATGCACACATAGAGACACCAGGATTGGTCGGAGACCAGGGAAAAAACCACTATGGGGAAAACCCTTGCAAATCTTCTTCTAATAGATTGCCATCAAATGATTCAGAAAAAGAGAGTATAATGATCCATATATTCACAACAACTAGAATATCCATTGAATGCATCTAAACATCAAAACTCTCATTCAGATAATTGTAATGTATTGCCACTGCCTGTAGCCTGCTGTCGAACTCTTCTGTCATTGAGAAAAATATTCAAAAAACTGAAATCTCTTCTTGGAGTCTCAGATGCAGGGAGGAGGAGATATGTGAGCAACTATAACAGACCTGGTCACTCTCTGTGAACTGCATGATAACGACTATGGTAGCTCGGTCGCTTCCATACCATTCTGTGCAGGGGACCAGGGACCAAACTGACCTAGATTCCTGGTCTCTCTCATGAAGATTCTGTGCCAATGTCTAAGGGTCCCAAGACGCTCTCATGACCACTGTGTGCCAGTGTCTAGGGACTCAAATTCTCAGTTCTGTGCCAACATCCATGAATAAAAAAACACTAGTTCAGTGCGAGCTTCATCCTGTAGTTTCAGACCCTTGTGCGAGCTTCCTTTGTCAGACCTGTGCGAGCCAAGAAAAATAGAAGAGGAGAAGAGAGCTTGATTCATGTGTCCAAATGAGCTTGAGGTATCTTCTATTTATAGGCTTCCATGAGGGTCCACTTGACCTGTCCATTGATACATGTTCATAGGACTGACCCGATCCTAGAATATATGTATGAATACAATAATTCATAACTCAACTTCCGCTTGTCCAAATGAGGTGATATTTAGGTTGATTTTGTTCCTCTCGAAAAGAGGAATTCAATGAAATAATCATATCCTTCAAATCCAAAGTGGAATTTGACTGCATTTGCATATTTTTAACACTCTCTCTCAATTAGGGAGAATTCTATCTACCAGTATTGTACCATTGATAAACATGACATAAGTCCCATCTCAAGTATATTATCATCTTGGATCATAAATGTACATCTCTTGCTAATTCCTGCTTATCTCTTGATTGTTCTTGCTCATATGCTGAATATTATTGAATCTAGAAGAAGAGGAATTTGCTACTAGAGGGGAGCTTAAGTTACCACCCTCTATTCATAGGGCTACAACCCGAAATCTCTATCAGTGAGCTACCACCTGGATTATATGATCCAAATGGATCCAAGAACACTCTCTAAGTCTTGAAATATCTTAAAAACATGCCAAAGATGAAAACAATCGCATGCCAAGAGCCCTTAGAATGGCTTAAAAACAGTATCGGGAGGCAAAAACCAGATAAAACCGTGAAAAAACAGAGTCTAGGAGGCGTAAACAATGGATGCACGGTAGCCGTCAGATCTGGCTGATCAACGGTCCAGATCTGATCGGCAATCGAAATCGGCAAACATCGGATATCGGCGCATACTACATAACACTTGCGACGACAACTGGTGGAGTTAATTAGGAACGTCGATCAAGTGCGGAGATCGACGACCCATGTTACATCACAAGATTGCTATCGGAGATTATAAGAGCACTTACATCGGCCCGGGGTTATTGCGATGATCAATTGCGATCAATCACATCACGATATTGCAATTGGAGAAAACATTATGTGCGATCCAATGAACTGGATCCAACGGGTTTCTCAATATTATTTTATAAGATTTGAAATCCGCAGAAAAGCCATTTTTAATGCATTTTTGCAATTGTCGTTTATTAAACGAAATGCGAAGGATGAAGGTCGATGTGATAAGCCGGAGCTGAAAGGGTTCCTTAAAGCTATTGCATATTATTTCAGATCCACCATAAGCCATTTCTAATGCATTTTCGTACTTTTAATGTATTTTAATATAAAGGGGAAATTCACGAAACAGGTAGGATTTCAGAGGACCCAAAGGCAGAAAGCGGTTTGGACCGGGCTCCGCCCGAAACCATACATCGGCTGCCACGTGTCCAGGGCGAGGAGAGAGGAAACCACCCTCATCGGGCGGTTAACCCCCGTACGAAAGGGCCGCCCGAAATGAACCACGACCGTTGGATCTGGATCTCCCAGATCAATGGCGGAGATGTAATGTCAGTATACAAAGGATGGACCCGATAGAGGAATAGACCAGAATTAAGGACTTTTGAAGTCCGAAATAAGCAGTGTTTGGGCGGAATTTCACAGTGTTGTAGCATTCTCTGTGCAAAATAGAAAACGATCATTTTTGGGCATTCCAAAGGATTTCAGAGGCCCGATAGCCATACCGTTATAGTACACGTGGCCACCACCCTTAGAAACATTTAGCAATGATTTCTAACACTTAGAAAGGGGTTTTAACGGATAGAGGACAGGGAGACTGAAAGCCGAGAAGCTGAAACGAACAAGCAACGCTGTTTTGGCTTTAAAGCCATAGAAAATAGAAGGCACAACATCCAGTGCCGAGATAGAGCTAAGTCAGAGACAGAGAGTGATTCAGAGACTGTGTACTCAGAGAAAGCTTGAGACGTTCAAGAAAATGCTTATTGTTATATCTGTTGTGTATTGAGTCTCAAATTGAGCTCATACTGTTGTAAAACTCTGCTTGAAGACATAATAGAGAGGCCACCAATGAAGGCTGGACCACGAGATGTAGCCCAAGAGTATTGGGTGAACTCCTTATTGTCTATTATAGTCTTTTACTGCTTCATAGTCTATGTATTTTGCAATTTGATCGATTCATTGCATAAAATAACATAGGAAAATCCATGCACATGTGTCTGTAATACCTTATCAATTGTCTTAGATCACATTATCAGATCAAGTGGTATCAGATCTTTAGGTTTGCTAAGGTTAGACAAGCTTGTGTTGGATTGGTGAATGATAACTAGGTCAAAGCTCAAATTAGGAAAAGGAGAACTGGTTGAAGCTAACCCAGAAATTGGTAGAGTCTATCCTAGGAGGGAAATGGCAGAAGAAAATCCCTTGGAATCAGACTCTCAGTTCATGGACAGTTTCATGGCCATGAGAGCCATGGTAGAAGAAATGTATCAAGAATTTAAGAAAGGCCAAAGTGAAGATTCTTCAACCTCCAAACAAGACAAAGGAATAGAAGAATCTCTTATAGATGGCCATTCTGAAGGCAAAGGGAAAGGAAAAGAGTCTCCTCTGTCCACACCTCCTGATAGCCCTGAAAATAAAAAGAAGAAAACATCCTTGATTAAATTAGATGTTAAATTTGATTTGCCAATATATGATGGAGAATTAAATGCGGAGAAGCTAGATAACTGGATTAGACAGTTTGATGTGTATTGTAGGGTGTAGAGCATTGATTCAGACAGGAGTAAAATTCTTCTGGCCAGCCTACGCCTTGGAGGAATTGCCTTGGTATGGTGAGAAGGCAGGACACAAGTTGACTTGAAGAAGCATGGTAAAATTCTTTCTGTCTGGAGTCAATTTGTTTCCGCAAATAAAAAAACCATTATATCCACTAGCTTATATGCAACAAGCTATGATGAGTTGGCAAACTCTTCGCCAATTAAAAGGGCAAAGTGTACAAAGCTACACCCAAGAATTTAGAAAAAGAGCTTTGATTCTAGGAATTTCTTTAGACTCACCTGAAACTTTGCTGAAGTATCTAGGTGGTCTACGCATCTATTTGAGGCACGCCATTCTCAGTTTAACCCTACTAGCATAGATTAGGTATTTGTCCAGGCTACTCATCTAGAGGTTAGAGGCAAGAACATGAACCTAGAGATTGGGGGATCATCAAAACTCACTGCAAGCAAGAACAAGGAAAATAGGAAGCAGAAATGGAAAGAGAGGAAGGCAAATACTGTACAGAAGGCCAAACCTTCATGCATTCACTGCAAGAAGGATGGACATGATGATGAACATTGCTGGTCTTTGCATCCATAACTGAAACCTAATAAGTTTGATGGCAAGAAGAAGACTCCTTCTGCTATAGAGAAATATTTGGGGTCAGACTCAGGTGATGAAACAACAATCGCAACCACATGTATAATAGGTAAAAATTCTAAAGCATCTATTAGTAATTATGCACAAACTATTGATAGTGAAGAAAATGAGAGGAAAAGACATGAACTTTTTCATATTAGAGATATTTCCAAGCATCAAAAGATTGATACTTTGTTTGATAGTGGCTCACAAGTAAACTTAATTTCTGAAGCAATTGTAAAGAAGCTGGGATTACTAACTGTTAGCCTCCTGTTGCAACAGGTGTTCATCTTTCATGATTGACATTTGTACATGCCAAATATGTCATACTTTGCAGGCTGCAATGTTCCATATTTCCTTAAGAGGCCAAAGAAGCGGCCATGAAAGTGTGCCAGTCTAAATGCCACTGCTGTATTCCAAATTTTGATGAGTTAATCATTTTGAAGAATTTTTTGTTAAGGGAAGGCCAAACAACTTAATCTTGGCCTCCCTAGGTTTAAATTTCTTGTTTTAGAATATAGAGAATCATTATCTGTCCAAACAGCTTAATCTTGGCAGATTTGTAGATAGGTAGAGAAACAAAGGAGACCAACTGCTTAATTTGGGCCCTTGGAAGAGATAAGGGTACTTATAGATAGGAGGGAAGTTAAAAAGAAAAAGGTAATCAGGGTTTGGAAGTCTAAGTGCACCCTTCCTGAATTAACAAAAAATGCTAGGTGTATTAAGCTGGGTAGGTAGCCTGGGGTTGCAAAAGAAAGATTATCTTCAGTTTTGGCCTTGGCAAAGAAAGCTCATCTCATCAGTGGCAGAGGTACCAAAGCAGTGTTTTGATGACAGAATTCTGGAAGCATGTCTAACTTCCTTTCACTCCCCCTAAAAGTATCTTACTAATATCCCCCTAAAGGACCTTGGGATCTCCCCAACCAGTCCTGTTATCACTTCATTTTTGTAAAAGACCAAGTCAAGCTTTGACTTTCTTCAGTGAAGAGAAGCCACATTTCTTGTGTAAAATTCATGTCTCCACAGTCTATTCCCTTCATATGTCTAAATTTCAATTCCCAAACTTAGTCTCTCCACTACACTTCACCTCACAAATTCATATTAACTCCTAACTCTATTATATAGCTCCCTATACCATTTCCCCATCCCCATTTACTACTAAAATTATATGAAATCCCCAAAAATATTAAATAACCCCCCCCCCCCCCCCCTTGGCACTATAGCCATATTTATCAAGTCCGGGAAATAGTAGTCCATCTAGGGCTCCTACTAACCCTTCCGTGTCCTAACCTGGAGTTAGTCTGACATCTGGTCACACTAATAGACCATTTCCCCTAAGTCCTAACCCTACAATACTCATTTCTCGCCCCTATCCTAAGGTCATGCATATAGATATATTTCACCCCGCTTTTATATAACCCAAAACCCACTTTCCTATAGTTCCCCCCCCGCCAGATTAAAACAATTAATAAAAAGCACCGTGGGCCCCATATATATCCTTCCGCCGTTTTGATGGTGCCGCCGACCGTCAGATCTGGCGCGCCTGAGATCTACAGTGGGTGGGTCCTTTTGTGCCCGATGTGCCGAGGGTTAACGCCCGGGAGATGGGCGGTTTTCCTGTCGTACTCCCGCCACGTGTCGCCCTCTCGGCTGTGACGGAGCCCCCTCCTCCGAAACCGCTTCTGCACAAAAGCGGTGCGACATGAAACCGGATACCGCCCTCCCCTGTGTGACGTCACTGCCGCGTCTCCCCCATGACGTCATCATCCTGCATCAGCCTCCTGCCACGTCGCTGCCACTGTATTACCACGTCATCACCTCCACCGTACCGCTATGTCACCCAACCGTACTACTGACATCACCCTGCCACGTCACTGCCGTACTGGGACCCACCGCTGACGTCATCGTCAAAAAGCGCGAAGGGCGCAAATCGCAGCAAAGAGAGCCCGGAATGAAAATCTGAGGCAGTTTTTGATGCGCGATTAGCGCTTAGCGCTAATCGCGCATCGCTAAGGGAAATAGGCCAAAATGGAAAGCCCTTTCGTGGCTCGGCCACCAGCAGGCCCGAAAGTCGCAAAATGACAAGAATTTCTTCGCGCATGATTTAGAAAGGGGCAAAGACAGTTTTTAAAGCAACGGAGGGCTGAACAGCAGCCATGAAAGGTCGATGCAACAGTTTAAAGAGTATCAGAAGTGAGAAATGCGCACATTCATTGCCAAAGCATATCAAGGAAGCGACAAAGAGTATCAGTCAAAAGTTTTTAATGGAAATCTTTATTTCCCAATGCAGGTGAACATTGAATGGCCTCCAACAAAGTCAAAGAAAACGGTGGAGCTATATCAAGGCTCTCCCATCACAGTTAATGCACCTCAGAACCACTCAAGAGCATGGATCAAAGCCCAAAGCACAGTTATGGCTAAGTGATCAGTACAGAGCCATAAAGACAACACATTAACTCTTTTTGATACAGCTGCCCCCAGCGTAGCTCGGAGATATTTTCTTGCATTTATTTCAGACATATGTTAGGTTAAAAACAATTATTACAACAGATCTATCTAAGATCTGATTTTGTATATATTTTACTTATAAAACAACCCTAATTCACTGTTTAGAGGGTTGGTTGGTTGTATAGATCCAAGAGAGACTCGCACTGTATATCTGATATGTTTTACTTAATCAAAGACTCCTGAAAGCTTGGAGAATGGACTGTGTGCTGTGTATTAATGTTTTGAAGGATTAAATGTGGAATTCTTGTGCCGCAAAATGACTCAATAAGTGCCTCTTACCTCTGTTTTCATTGACTTATGCTCATATCATACAAGTATCACCATCTAAATAGTAGAAAGAAAGATTAGCTTAGAACTTGTTTAACTGCACTCTATGCTCAATTTCTGCTGTTTCTTTATGTTTTCTTCTGAATTGAATTGGTAATGAATATGATTTCCCTTTGGCTCATATTTACCCTAATTCACACATGTCTGACAGTTATCTAGGGATTCTTCACTGCTCCTAGATAGAGCTCATTCACCTTCCCTCTGTTAAGCTGAACGAGAGATTCTTAACTGCCTCTCATTCCTTAGCCCTCATTCCATCCTTTTAAGCTTGAATCATTGTTTCATGTGCAGCTAGCTTTCTCCATATTTCTCTCTTGTGACCAAGAAAACGCACCAGCAGTCCTACTCCTTGACTCCATGCCCAATGGTTCTAAAACTTTCATGCTATCACTGCCTCTTTACTTGAAAGCATCATCCTTCCCACCAAAACTCAAACAAAACCCCTTGTACTCAATAAATAGCCTAAAATCATCATCAACAAAGCTAAATCCTAAAGAGAGAGCCCTCTCTGACTGCTGGTAGGCTAGGACCTGCAGTCCAAAGATTGGTTTGTGGTTACCTCGGCCGTATTCCCTTGGGAGTCAAAGGGAACAACTTGAGGGATAACGTAATGGCGACTCCACTGGGGAACAATGAATTTTCAATTGCTGTATATTCCTTAAAACTACAGATGAAGCCTGAATGTCAGCCAGGGAGCCTTTGAAACTGTTCTTGCTTTGCATTTACAGGACTAAACAAAAGCTGCTTCAGTCAATCTTCATGCTAGTTTTAAGCTATAGATAGCTATTCCGAAATTTGACTAGTTCCTTGCTAATTCTAAAAACATTCATAGAAAATACCAAAAAAAATTCAGAATCTTGCTCCCAAAAGGAACTCATGTTATACAAGGTCAAATCCAGACCCAAATCCCCCAATTTCTTTTGAAAATCTGAATTTAATCCTGAGGAACCTCAGGAAGCTAGAGCGAAGAGAAGATTTTGCTGATTTTAGTCCTAAAACAGTTCAGCCAAGCTGTGTTCCAACCCATGTCAAAGTTTTATTTCGATCAACCCCCACTGCCCCTTGTTCATCGTCCACCTCTCAAAGCACTCCTTCCACACCTCCATTCACTGCACATACTACCATTACCACCACTCTTGTTACAACTGTTCTTGCTGTTCCTATTGTTCCACTTATCCCTGTGAATATGGCGAATAGATATGCACCCCTGCAATTACCTATTAATCCAGGGGCTATGCCTCAGGATTATCAAACTAAAATCACATATTTTGATGGAACTGGTTCTTGCACAGCCCTCCAGCATACCAAGAAGATGCAAGACTATTTTGAGAACTATGAGATAGATGATGATAGCGTGAGAATGAAGATTTTTGTCCAAAGTTTGACCGGTGATGTCAGGACTTGGTTTAGAGCACTCACAGTCAATTCCATAGCAGACCCAGAAGCCTTATACCAGTCATTTATCAACAGATGGGAGAAAAAGAAAGACCCCTTGCACATATTATCTGAATATGACACCATCAAAAGAGGCCCTTAAGAGTCTGTCTTGGACTATTGTGCAAGATTCAATAACGTTTATAATGCAATAACACAAAACTTAAGACCTCCACCTGATCTTGCTTTGTATAAATTCCCTGATGGTTTTGATACTGACATGGCTTATCAGAGCCCCTCAAACCCTTGCAGACATGCAAAATGTTGCTGTTAGCGTAGAGGCAAATCTAATTGCCAAAAGAAACAAAGCTAGAACTGAGAGAAGAACCACCTTTAAAGAGGAACCCTCAGCTTTAGATCAAAAGTTGGATGCTATTATCAGTGGCATGCACAGGCTTGGAGACAGAGTAGAGAGTGTTGAGAGGAAATCATCATGGGATGGACAACAACCTAATACCATAAGGAACCCAAATTTATGGAAAACTTAGAACACAAATGCTAGTAGATCTAGCCCAGACCACGATGTAAGGCCTCCTTTTCATGAAAATTATGCGGAAGCATCTACATCTAGTGAGCCCACAGAGGACGCTCACATGAACTTGGTGGATTTGAAGGCTGAGCAACAAATTTTTCTAACTCAACAAGACCAAGATGAGCATGACCTTAATCGAATTCAAACTAAGTTTGGTGAGTCTTTTGACTTTAAACAAGGCTATGATATTGCTGTGTATGAGGTCCATAAACAATATAAGCTGAGGACAAGAACCATAGATGTGCCCGAAAAGGTTAAACCAAATGATACCAAGCAGCCGAAGAAGATCAAAGAAAAGGTTGCCCTCATAGAAACTACTGATGAAACAATCCCTAATCCAAAGGATGTCACCATAGAGAATGTCACAGATATGCAGTCCTCTAATGATCAGCCTCTACCACCTTCTTCCTCGAAAGAGAATTTGGACAGCGTTCCAAAAAGCCCTCCTAAAACTGAAAAACCGCAAGCAATCACTTCCCATAACGCTGATAAACAAAACCAAATTGCTGATGCTCCAATGGAAAAAGGGAAGCCTGCCTCTCACAATACTAAAACCCAATCTGAAAAATCATTCGATTAGAGGAAGAAATAGGTAAAATGAAGATATTCATCCCTTTATCTGAACTTGCCAAACATGATGTGTATAGGCAACAAATTCAAAGATCACTTCAAATGCCAGAGGTTAAGGATGATGTGAATGTTCTTGACGACCAACCTGAACTGCTGTTCGGTCCAGAAGTTAATGGAAAATCAACATATGGATCTGTCTTACCCTTCTATGTCAGTTTACATATACATGACAAAGTCTTGCACAATGCTATGTTTGACTCAGGTGCCTCACACAATCTTATGCCCAAAGCTGTAATGGAGAAGCTAAACCTTGATGTTACAAGACCCTATAAAGACTTATTTTCCTTTGACTCAAGTCAAGTCAAGTGTTTAGGCCTCATCAAAGACTTGTGTGTCTCCTTAGTCCAATACCCAAACAAGACAATCTTCATGGATGTGGTGATTGCTGACATTCTACCAAAGTATGGCATGCTATTATCAAGATCTTGGGGAGCAAAACTCCAAGGATCTCTCCAGCTAGACCTCTCCTATGCCACTATATCTGTCTTTGGGCAGCCAAAGAGACTATATAGAGAAACAATGATGAAGTATGTGGTAACTAGTGAGGACAAGCCCCAAAATTTCCTATTCACTCAATCCATTCTGATATGGATTCTTTTATTTTATTTAATGATGAAACAAGTCCTCCCACTGATGATAAGCCGTTGGCTTTAGAACTGGACACACACATCAATGAAGAATCGGTTGCCCATACTGAGAGAACTATCGAAAAAATTAAGGAAACCAACATACAAGAAGAACCTCCCCAAATAGAAAATTCAAATCTGCCCACTGCAAAAATGACTGAAACTCCTGATACTAACCACAAGCAAGAAATCACATGGTATTTAGAGTTTGATGGCTTTGTCAACAAGTTAGGAGCAGGGGCAGGTGTATGGATTCACAATACTCATAACAATCATGCAGAAGGCCATGCCTACAGATTGAATTTCAAATGTACCAATAACATGGCAGAGTATGAGGCTCTCCTTTTAGGCCTTAAACTGCTCAAAGCTCTAGGAGCTGCAAAAGTGTCCATTCTAGGTGACTCTGATTTAATCATACAACAAATGAAAGGCAAATTTGTTACCAATGACAATAGAATGAGGGCCTACATGACTGCTACCACTAATATACTCAATACATTCACTGAATCTTAGCTTACCAAGATTTCAAGAGATCATAACATTCATGCACACAACCTAGCCACTTTTGCTAGTACATGCAAGCTTCCCTTTGAGCCAAATCACCATTTTACTACTGAGATAAAACATAGGCTTGCTATCCCAAATAATGTTAAAGATTGTCAAGTATTTGAAAATGATGCCCAGATTAACAACTTCCTCACTCTTGAGCATGAGTTTTCAAATATTAACATTGACATGGATGCTATGATAGATGAACAACAGCAGACAACTGAAAATCAGCAGGCTGTAACCACTGTAATAGCCAAACAAATGTTGAACACAACTGTTTTTGACAATGCAAACATAGAAGAGCTGAAACAGATGCATTTGGAGGAAATAGCCGAAACAGAGGCCGAGATCATTGATCTAAGGGATAACTTTCTCCCTGATGGCCTCACTCCGTTAGAAGATATGTTTGATGCAAATGATGTGCCCAAAAAACCAAAAATGAAACCCTTAAACGCTGCTATAGAAGAACACAACGTTGGGACAACAGAGAAGCCCAAAATGATCAAACTATCTCAATCTTTGCCACATGATCAAAAGCCCAAATATGTTGATTTGTTTAAAGAATTCCAAGATGTATTTGCTTGGAGTTATGAGGACCTGAATTCCTATGACACAGTGATCCAACACACCATTCCCTTAAAACCAAACCAAAAGCCCTTCAAACAGAAACTGAGGAGAGTCAATCCTATGCTTCTTCCTTTGATTGAAAAGGAAGTGAAAAGAATGTTTGAAGCAGGCATCATAGCACCCATCATATTTTCTGAATGGGTATCCAACCTTGTTCCCACAAGAAAAAAGACAGGTGATATTAGGCTATGTGTAGACCTAAGAAATTTAAACCAAGTCTCCCTAAAAAATCACTACCCCTTGCCAAAAATGGACCACATCCTACAAAGAGTAGTGGGGTCATCTAGAATATCTTTGCTAGATGGCTTTTCAGGTTTCAATCAAATACTAGTTCACCCCGATGACTAGGACAAGACAACCTTTACCACACCGTGGGGAACATTTAAGTATGTGAAAATGCCTTTCGGACTTAAAAACGCTGGTGCTACCTTTCAAAGGGCAATGGATATTGCATTTTCCAAGGAAATACATGATTTCCTAGTTGTCTACCTCGATGACTTAACCCCTTTCTCCAAATCTGATCAAGAAGACCTAAAACATTTGAGGCAAATATTCATGACATGTAGGAAATATGGCATTTCCTTGAACCCCAAGAAGTCTCTCTTTGGCCTTGAAGAAGGCAAACTGCTTGGCCATATCATCTCAAAATATGGTATTAGAATAGATCCGAAAAGGATTCAAGCCATCCTCCAAATCCCATATCCAAGAAACATAAAAGAGTTGCAAGCTTTCCTTGGAAAGATCAATTTCCTAAGGAGGTTTATCCCAAATCTAGCCGAGCTGATAAGACTGTTAAGCAACATGTTAAAAAAGGATGCCAAGGTAAAATGGTCTCTTGAGACCAAACAAGACTTTAAGAGTATCAAATCTGCCCTAACCCAAGCCCCAGTCCTCACAAGTCCACAATTTGATAGGGACTTTATTATATTCTCATTCGCATCTGATCACACCATAGCTGCTGTCCTTTTGCAAAAGGATGATCAAGGAGCTGAAAATCCAATTGCTTTTTTCAGCCGAGCCTTAAGAGATGCCCCTTTGAAGTACCAAATCATGGAGAAGCAGGCCTAAGCCCTTGTTAAAGCAATCAAGGATTTCCGAGTTTACATTTTATATTCACATGTGATTGCCTATGTCCCAAATGCTGTTGTAAAAGACATATTAACCCAAGAGGGGCTAGAAGGCAAAAGAGGTAAGTGGATTGCTAACATCCTTGAGTATGACTTAGAAATAAAACCAACCAAGCTCATAAAGGGACAAGGTTTAGCCAAACTGATGTCCGAAACAAACTTTCAAGCCTTAGACATTAACCAACTGGATAATGAACAGGAGCTGGCGACTCCACCGATCAGTGAAACCTTTTTGCAATCCCCATGGTATGCTGATATATGTTTTGTATTGTTAAACCTGTTTGCTCCCCCAGGATTGTCCAGAACCAAGAAAAGATTTTTAAAAATGAAGGCTTCAAAGTTTTGTGTCATAGATGGTGCTTTATTTTGGAAAAATCATGAAGGCATATTGCTTAATTGTTTAACCATGAATGAAACTAACAATTTCATGAAAGAATTCCATGCAGGGGACTGTGAAGGACATCTATATTGGAAGTCCACTGCTGATAAAATTTTAAGGGCTGGTTTCAATTGGCCCTCTTTGTTTGCAGATGTAAAGAAGTTTGCTATCTCGTGTCATAAATGCCAAATCTTTGAGGGAAAAAGAAAGCTGTTACCTTTGCCTCTTAAGCCCATCTCAACCAAAAAACCTTTTCAACAATGGGGTCTTGACTTCATTGGAGAAATCCACCCATCTTCCTCAGGCCAGCACAAGTGGATTTTAACAGCCACCGACTATTTCACCAAGTGGATTGAGGCCATCCCATGTAGACAGGCCAATGACTCCATCATTATCCAATTCCTTGAGTGCAATATCCTTTCTAGATTTGGCTGCCCTGAGAAGATCATCACTGACAACGCCGCTGCTTTCAAATCCAAAAAGATGATCAATTTTTGCCATAAATTTCACATTACCTTGGGCCACTCCACAACCTATTACCCTCAAGGTAATGGCTTGGCCGAGTCATCTAACAAGAGCCTGATTAATATTATCAAGAAGACCTTAGAAGAAAACAAAAAGAACTGGCATAGAAAGCTCACAAATGCCCTATGGGCAGACAGACTTTCAACAAAGAAATCCATTGGGATGAGCCCTTATGAGCTGGTGTATGGCATGGAGGCTAGATTTCCATCTTCCTTGGGCACTCCTATCATCAAACTGTTACAAGAGATCCAAGCAGAACCAAATGATATTCAAAGAAGAATAAACCAGACCATTCATCTTCAGCAAACAAGAGAACAGGTCTATAACAGAGCTCAAATTTTGCAAGAAAAGCTCAAAAAGATGTTTGATAAGAGAGTTAAGGCTGAAGATTTCTGTGTTGGAAACAAAGTTCTAAGGTGGGATTCACGAAGAGAAGACAAGGGCAAACATGCAAAATTTGATTTCATATGGAAAGGGCCATTTGTTATTTCTGCTGTTCAGGGAAATAACACATATTTCGTCAAATCTGTAGAGGGCAGCACTGCTAAAGAGGGCCCTGTTAATGGCCGAATGTTAAAACATTACCATGATCCCTTTTAAGGGGTACAAGGAAGCTCTATATATATCTCTTTGTACATTGATATTTGTATATATCGGCACTTTGTTTTTATTTTTTGTATAAGCAGTCTGAGTGTTAGAGGAGCAGCAACAAAGTTTGTGAAGACACAGTCAATACCAGTATTCCATTTTTAAAAGCTCTATCTCTGCATTAATCTCAGCAAAACATCAAGAGTAGCGCTTTCATATCACAACAATTTATGGTAAAAAAGAAACTGTTTGTAGCTTGCAGTCTTCAGTCAAACAGTATTAATAAGAGAGGATCATTTTTTTAGTTTCACATCAACAACTGTTTCTAGATCAGAGGCTAAGGGAAATACATTAGTTTTGATCCATGTTTTGGATCTATTTCAAAGGCAATGCTCAAGCAACATTGTATATAATATCAAGCACGCAGAAGAAAGCAGGCAGTGCTATGTATTTCACAATATTTCAGTTGAGAAGAGGGCTGCTCATATTTCAAAGTTTCACACTTTTAGTAGCCAACACAAAGAAATTTTTCAGTCCACAGCATCAATAGAAGATCAAGGCAGTCTGACCTGCTGTTCTTGGATTTTCACAAGGAAAAGCCATCCCGAAGTGGAGCCACTGTTAGCCTCCTGTTGCAGCAGGTGTTCATATTTCATGATTGACATTTGTACATGCCAAATATGTCATACTTTGCTGGCTGCAATGTTCCATATTTCCTTAAGAGGCCAAATAAGAGGCCATGAAAGTGTGCCAGCCTAAATGCCATTGCTGTATTCGAAATTTTGATGAGTTAATCATTTTGAAGAATTTTTTGTTAAGGGAAGGCCAAACAGCTTAATCTTGGCCTCCCTAGGTTTCAATTTCTTGTTTTAGAATATAGAGAATCATTATCTGTCCAAACAACTTAATCTTGGCAGATTTGTAGATAGGTAGAGAAACAAAGGAGCACAACTGCTTAATCTGGGCCCTTGGAAGAGATAAGGGTACTTATAGATAGGAGGGTAGTTAAAAAGAAAAAGGCAATCAGGGTTTGCAAGTCTAAGTGCACCCTTCCTGAAGTAACAAAAAATGCTAGGTGTATTAAGCTGGGTAGGTAGCCTGGGGTTGCAGAAGCAAGATTATCTTCAGTTTTGGCCTTGGCAAAGAAAGCTCATCTCATCAGTGGCAGAGGTACCAAAGCAGTGTTTTGATGACAAAATTCTGGAAGCATGTCTAACTTCCTTTCACTCCCCCTAAAAGTCTCTTACTAATATCCCCCTAAAGGACCTTGGGATCTCCCCAACCAGTCCTGTTATCACTTCATTTTTGTAAAAGACCAAGTCAAGCTTTGACTTTCTTCAGTGAAGAGAAGCCACATTTCTTGTGTAAAAATCATGTCTCCACAGTCTATTCCCTTCCTATGTCTAAATTTCAATTCCCAAACTTAGTCTCTCCCCTACACTTCACCTCACAAATTCATATTAACTCCTAACTCTATTATATAGCTCCCTATATCATTTCCCCATCCCCATTTACTACTAAAATTATATGAAATCCCCAAAAATATTAAATAACCCCCCCCCCCCCCTTGGCACTATAGCCATATTTATCAAGTCCGGGAAATAGTAGTCCATCTGGGGCTCCTACTAACCCTTCCGTGTCCTAACCTGGAGTTAGTCTGACATCTGGTCACACTAATAGACCATTTCCCCTAAGTCCTAACCCTACAATACTCATTTCCCACCCCTATCCTAAGGTCATGCATATAAATATATTTCACCCCGCTTTTATATAACCCAAAACCCACTTTCCTATAGTTTCCCCCCCCGCCAG
The DNA here is from genome assembly GCA_031772625.1 of Pinus tabuliformis. NCBI lineage: Eukaryota > Viridiplantae > Streptophyta > Pinopsida > Pinales > Pinaceae > Pinus > Pinus tabuliformis. The sequence goes on along the minus strand of CM062819.1, from coordinate 419,806,980 downwards.
ATTAAAACAATTAATAAAAAGCGCCGCGGGCCCCGTATATATCCTTCCGCCATTTTGATGGTGCCGCCGACCGTCAGATCTGGCGCGCCCGAGATCTATGGTGGGCAGGTCCTTTTGTGCCCCGATGTGCCGAGGGTTAACGCCCGGGAGATGGGCGGTTTTCCTGTCGTACTCCCGCCACGTGTCGCCCTCTCGGCTGTGGCGGAGCCCCCTCCTCCGAAACCGCTTCTGCACAAAAGCGGTGCGACATGAAACTGGATACCGCCCTCCCCTGTGTGACGTCACTGCCACGTCTCCCCCATGATGTCATCATCCTGCGTCGGCCTCCTGCCACCGTGTCCCTGCCACGTCGCTGCCACCGTACTACCACGTCATCACCTCCACCGTACTGCCACGTCACCCGGCCGTACTGTTGACGTCACCCTACCACGTCACCACCGTACTGGGACCCACCGCTGACATCATGTTGACGTCATCGTCAAAAAGCGCGAAGGGTGCAAATCGCAGCAGACAGAGCCCAGAATGAAAATCTGAGGCAGTTTTTGATGCGCGATTAGCGCTTAGCGCTAATTGCGCATCGCTAAGGGAAATAGGCCAAAATGGAAAGCCCTCTCGTGGCTCGGCCACCAGCAGGCCCGAAAGTCGTAAAATGACAAGAATTTCTTCGTGCGGGATTTAGAAAGGGGAAAAGATAGTTTTTAAAGCAACGGAGGGCCGAACAGCAGCCATGAAAGGTCGATGCAACAGTTTAAAGAGTATCAAAAGTGAGAAATGCGCACATTCATTGCCAAAGCATATCAAGGAAGCGACAAAGAGTATCAGTCAAAAGTTTTTAATGGAAATCTTTATTTCCCAATGCAGGTGAACATTGAATGGCCTCCAACAAAGTCAAAGAAAACGGTGGAGCTATATCGAGGCTCTCCCATCACAGTTAATGCACCTCATAACCACTCAAGAGCATGGATCAAAGCCCAAAGCACAGTTATGGCTAAGTGATCAACACAGAGCCATAAAGACAACACATTAACTCTTTTTGTTACAGTTGCCCCCAGCGCAGCTCTGAGATATTTTCTTGCATTTATTTCAGACATATGTTAGGTTAAAAACAATTATTACAACAGATCTGTCTAAGATCTGATTTTGTAGATATTTTACTTATAAAACAACCCTGATTCACTGTTTAGAGAGTTGGTTGGTTGTATAGCTCCAAGAGAGACTCGCACTGTATATCTGATATGTTTTACTTAATCAAAGACTGCTGAAAGCTTGGAGAATGGACTGTGTGTTGTGTATTAATGTTTTGAAGGATTAAATGTGGAATTCTTGTGCCGCAACATGACTCAATAAGTGCCTCTTACCTCTGTTTTCATCGACTTATGCTCATATCATACAAGTATCACCATCTAAATAACAGAAAGAAAGATTAGCTTAGAACTTGTTTAACCGCACTCTATGCTCAATTTCTGCTGTTTTTTTATGTTTTCTTCTGAATTGAATTGGTAATGAATATGATTTCCCTTTGGCTCATATTTACCCTAATTCACCCATGTCTGACAGTTATCTAGGGATTCTTCACTACTCCTAGATAGAGCTCATTCACCTTCCCTTTGTTAAGCTGAACGAGAGATTCTTAACTGCCTTTCATTCCTTAGCCCTCATTCCATCCTTTTAAGCTTGAATCATTGTTTCATGTGAAACTAGCTTGCTCCATATTTCTCTCTTGTGACCAAGAAAACGCACCAGTAGTCCTACTCCTTGACTCCACGCCCAATGGTTCTAAAACTTTCATGTTATCCCTGCCTCTTTACTTGAAAGCATCATCCTTCCCACCAATACTCAAACAAAACCCCTTGTACTCAATAACTAGCCTAAAATCATCATCAACAAAGCTAAATCCTAAAGAGAGAGCCCTCTCTGACTGCTGGTAGGCTAGGACCTGCAGTCCAAAGATTGGTTTGTGGTTACCTCGGCCGTATTCCCTTGGGAGTCAAAGGGAACAACCTGAGTGATAACACTAACCACACCTCACAAGAAGCCATATCCATTAGGTTGGGTATGTGATAAAGTAAAGCTACAAGTGACTAGACAATGTAAACTTAGGTTTTCTTTTAGGTCAACATTTGTAGATGAGGTTGAGCTAGATATTGTTCCCTTGGACATATGTGGAATTGTTTTAGGAAGTCCTTACTTGTATGATAGAAAAGCCATTTTCTATAGAGCTGAAAATAAGTATCAACTCGTTAAAGATGGAATCGAATATATTGTAAGAGCTCATAAACTCAAAAATAATTATACTCTCATAAACTCAGGGCAGATGAAAAGAATTGTAAATTCATGCAAGCAATTTTTATTGATGGTTGTAAAGGAAAAGGAACTTGATAAGACCAATGTATTTGAAGGCTGTAATGCTAAACAACAAGCTGTTTTAGAAAAATTTGTTTCAGAATATGATATCCTATTTCAAGAACCTAAAAGTTTGCCACCAAAAGGGAAATTGTACATGATATTAATTTGCAGCAAGATGCTCCATTGCCTAACATCGGAATGTACAGGTTATCCGCTTTATAGAATGCAGAGATCAAGAAGCAGGTACAGGAGCTTCTCGAGAAAGGGTTCATAAGACCAAGCACATCACCATGCGAATCTCCAATCGTGTTGGTGAGGAAGAAAGATGGTTCATGGAGGATGTGCATTGATTACAGAGCATTGAATAAAATAACGATCAAGAATCATTATCCCCTTCCTCGCATTGATGATCTATTGGATCAACTAAAAGAAGCTGTTTACTTTTCCAAGTTGGACTTGCGTAGTGGTTACCATCAGGTCAGAGTAGCAGAGCAAGATGCATGGAAGATTGCTTTCAAAACAAAGCAAGGGCTGTATGAATGGCTAGTTATGCCTTTTGGCTTAAATAATGCTCCTGCCACTTTCATGAGAGTTATGAATGATGTACTCAAGTCTTTTATTGATGATTTTGTAATTGTATATTTTGATGACATTCTTGTTTTCAGTAAAACATGGGAAGAACATTTGAAGCATGTAAAGAAGACTCTAGATGTTTTGAAAAAAGAAAATCTCTATGTTAAATTATCAAAACGTGAGTTTGGCAAAACATCTTTGAATTATTTGGGTCATATTGTAGGGGGTGGTGAATTGAAGATAGATCCCTCTAAGGTTGTAGTCATTGTAAACTGGCCTAAACTCAAATCTGCTACAGAAGTTAGAAGCTTCCTAGGAGTAGCACAGTATTGGAGAAAGTTTATTGCTAACTTTTCCTTAATTGCAGCTCCCTTACATGCTTTAACAGATTGAACAAGGTGTTTCAGTGGGGAGGCAAATAGCAGAAAGCCTTCGACACCTTGAAAGACAAAATTAGTATAGTACCAGTACTAGAATTGCCAAATCTTCAACAACCGTTTGAGATCGAAACTGATGCCAGTGACTATGCCATGGGAGCAGTGTTGATGCAACATGGTAAACCCATATGCTACCATTCTGAGACTTTTAATTCTGCAGTAGTTAATTATCCTACATATGATAAAGAATTGCATTCATTAGTCCAAAGTGTGAAAAAGTGGAAACATTACTTAATGGGCAAAGAAACAATTATACATACTGATCATCAACTACTTCAGTATTTACACTCACAAACTAAATTGCAGCAATCAAGACACTATAGGTGGATGGGTTTCCTACAACAATTTCATTTAGTCATCAGATAAAAAAAGGGCATACACAATAAAGTTGCAGATATGTTATCCAGACCAATCATAAATGCATCTGCTATACTTAAGCATAACTCAGTAATGCATGAAAGATACATTGAACAATATGCTCAAGATATAGACTTTAAAGATGTATATGCAGCTTTAAGTAATGGCAAAAAGGTAGAAGAATTGGATTACTATGTTAAAGACCAACTCTTGTATCATTTGGGAAAGCTATGCATTCCACAAACTGAAAGAGTCAACATAATTAGGGAAGCACACACTTCTATGATATCAGGTCATTTTGGTGTAAGTAAAATAGTTGCACATCTGCAAAGATACTGCTATTGGCCAAGAATGCATGAAACAATTTCTAGATATGTAAGAGGGTGTACCATGTGTGCTAAAAGTAAGCCCAACAATAGAAAACTAGGCTTGTACACTCCACTACCAGTCCCTTCCCGTCCTTGGGAAAGTGTTTCCATGGACTTTGTTGGGAGATTGTTGAAATCTAGGAAGGTACATGACTATTTATATGTTATTGTGGACAGGTTCAGAAAAATGTGTATTTTAATACCTTGTAATAAGTAGATTACAGCTGAACAAATAGTGAAGTTGTTCTTTCAGCATGTCTGGGTGCATTTTGGGTTACCCACTTCCATAGTATCTGATTGAAACTCCCGATTTGTTGGGAAGTTTTGGTTGAGTCTGTGGGAATTGATGGACACCAAATTGAAGAAGAGGATAACCTTTCACCCAAAAATAGATGGCCGAACAAAGGTAATCAAAAGGACAGTGATCCAGTTTCTCAGGGGTTATTGCAGCAAGCATCCCAAGATTTGTGATGAACATTTATGTTATATACAACATGCTTACAACCATGCTAAACGTTTTTCTACACAGAGATCTCCTTTTGAGACCTGTTTTAGTTTTATACCAAGGTCTCTCTTGGATTTTTCCTTTGAAAAAGACATAGTAGTTGCTAGAAACAATGATGTGGACAAAGCAACCAGGTTCATCGAAAAGATCTAAGAAATGCACCAGGCAGTGTAGGAACAACTGGAAAAGAGCCAAGCCAAATACAAGGCAAGGCATGATAAACACCGGGTGGAGCACAGCTTCCAAGTTGGTGATCAAGTTTCGCTGTATATCAGCAAAGACAGAATGCAAGGTGAAGGAAAGAAACTGAAGCTAATAAGGTATGGGCCTTTTAAGGTACTTGAGAAAATTGGTGAGAATGCCTTCCTCCTTGATTTGCCAGCATACATGCACATCTATTCAGTAGTAAATGTAGAAAATTTAAGACTGTTTGAACCTTCATTAATTGAAGATCCCCAAGAGCAAAGTCAATTTCCTTCTATTGATGATCTATTTCCTGAATATCTCAATGAGTTGCAGGAAGATACAGTTCTGAACAGGAAGGTAAGAACTACGTGCAGAGGGGATGTTGAGTACCTAAGAATTGGACTCAAAGGTTCAAAACCCAACAGTGCAAAATGGATAGAGATTGGGCAAGTGAGGCAGTTGTGCCCTCACTTAAGTGATGTTTGAAAACCAACTTTTGGTGGTCCAAAAGCCTTTTTCAGTGGGAAGGCGTGATCCAAATGGATCCAAGAACACTCTCTAAGTCTTGAGATCTCTTAAAAACATGCCAAAGATCAAAACAATCGCATGCCAAGAGCCCTTAGAATGGCTAAAAAACACTATCAGGAGGCAAAAACCAGAGAAAACGGTGAAAAGACAGAGTCTGGGAGGCGTAAACAATGGATGCACAGTCGCCGTCAGATCTAGCCGATCAACGTTCTAGATCTGATCGACAATCGCAATTGGCAGATAGAAAATATTAGCACAACCTACATAACATTTGCGATGACGATTGGAAGAGTTAATTAGGACTGTCGATCAAGCACGCAGATCAACGGCCCATGTTACAACACAAGATTGCTATCGGAGATTATAAGAGCACTTACATTGGCCCAGGGTTATCGTGATGAGCGATTGCGATCAATTGCATCGCGATATCGTAATCAGAGAAAACATTATGTGCGATATGATGAACCAGACTCTATGGGTTTATCAATATTATTTTAAGATTTGAAATCCGCAGAAAAGCCATTTTTAATGCATTTTCGTAGTTTTCATTTATTAAATGAAATGCGAAGGATGAAGGCCGATGCGATAAGCCAGACCCGAAAGGGTTCCTTAAAGCTATTGCATATTATTTCAGATCCGCCATAAGCCATTTCTAATGCATTTTCATAGTTTTAATGTATTTTAATATAAAGGAGAAATTCACAAAACAGGCAGGATTTTGGAGGACCCAAAGGTAGAAAGCGGTTTGGACCGGGCTTCACCCAAAACCATACATCTACTGCCACGTATCCAGGGCAAGGAGAGAGGAAACCACCCTCGTCGGGTGGTTAACCCCCATACGAAAGGGCTGCCTGAAATGAACCACAGCCGTTGAATTTGGATCTCCTAGATGAACGGTGGAGATATGATGTCAGTATACAAAGGACATACCCGATAGAGGAATAGGCTAGAAATAAGGACTTTTGAAGTCTAAAATAAGTAGTGTTTGGGCGGAATTTCACAGTGTTGCAGCGTTCTCTGTGCAAAACAGAAAACGATTGTTTTTAGGCATTCCAAAGGATTTCAGAGGCCCGATAACCATACCGTTACAGTACAGGTGGCCACCACCCTTAGAAGCGTTTAGCAAAGATTTCTAACGCTTAGAAAGGGGTCTGAATGGACAGAGGACGGGGAGACTGAAAGCCGAGAAGCTAAAACGAATAGGCAACACTGTTTTGGCTTTAAAGCCATAACAAACAGAAGACAGAGCAGGCAGTGCCAAGACAGAGCTAAGTTAGAGACAAAGAGTGATTCAGAGAGTCTGTACTCAGAGAAATATTGAGAGGTTCAAGAAAACGCTTACTGTTATATCTGTTGTGTATTGAGTCTCAAATTGAGCTCATATTGTTGTAAAACTCTGCTTGAAGACATAATAGAGAGGCCACCACTGAAGGCTGGACCATGAGATGTAGCCCAGGAGTATTGGGTGAACTCCTTATTAAACTTGCTGTGTTTTTATGTGTTTGTCTATTATAGTCTTTTACTGCTTCATTCTATGTATTTCGAAATTTGATCGATCCATTGTATAAAATAACATAGGCAAATCCATGCACATGAGTCTGTAATACCTTATCAATTGTCTTAGATCACATTATTAGATCAATATATGTCAACGAGATACTACCCAACATATCATTCGATGGGCTACTACCCGAGATATCAGTCTATGGGCTACTAGTCTCCTAGAAATATGTCAACGGGCTACAACCTGGAAATACCATTAGGCTACTACCTGGAAATGTCATCGGGCTATTACCTAGAAATATCATCGGGCTACTACCCAGAAATATTGGTGAAGAGTTAGATCTACGACTTGCATCATCATCAGAGAGCATATCATCAGGGAGAGCATCTTAACCTGTAACCATATTGGGGAGATACTACTCAACCCAGAATCTCATAGGGGAGCTACTGCTATGACCCCATATCAAGAAATAGTTGACATAGGGGGCTACTACTCGACCCATGTTATTTCCTATTGATCTTCCCATCAATGATCCTGAATAGTCAAGTGGTAGAACACTTGCATCATAATCCTATCTTGGGCGAGATACCCGACTTACCAAAGGTAAGGATCTCACATCCCCCAGCCTCCTTAACCGTTGGCCAGACGGAAAGGGATAATCACAACAAGTCTAGCTTGTGGGTATGATGCCATCTACGGTATACTCTGTAACGACCAAGATAGGGTGAGATACTACTTTAACCCTAATGGTAACAGATAGGGGTATTGCCCTATTGTCCAAATTTCAATCAACCCCAGGAGCCCTCTATCCCAATTCCATATTGTGGGAGCTCAGAAAGGGGAGGACGAGCTTGGCTCAGTGTCCTCGATCAATGTTGCTCTCATCATACTCATATCATTGTACTTGTATCAAGTAATCATCATATATTAGTAAAAATTGTCTCCTGCTTATACGTGGCATCAAATCAAATCATGGTAGAGCATAAATAATCATATAAATCACAAAAGGATACCATAATCATCCTCCCTCTCAAGGAGGTGCCAACCACAAGCTTAAGCTTGTCAACATACTTCAAAGATCATGAACACAATATCACTTAAGTCAATCCATCAGGTTTAGGACATTCAGTTTTACCATATGCCATTATCAAAGACATGACCACGACTAATAAGATATCTAGAGTATCAATCTCATCATAGGATAGAGTCAAGTCATTCAATAAAACTTTACCAAAACAAGAAGAGTGTCAACATACTTTCATCATACTTATCAAAAGCATTATCAGTATCAATGAGGTAACCTTCTATAAGAGATCCATCATGTCAAGTGCATGTCAAGTGTCAAGAGTATCATTAGAGTCAAGGTACTAGCCTTCTTCACATAATTAGGATCTCGAAGAACAATAAATGTTAGCCAAACATCAAGTTATGCCAATATATCCAAGATCAACAATAAGTAACCTCATAGAATCAAGAATATCAAAATATTCAATACCAAGTGCACCATTTCATCTGCAAGCATGAGCCATTGGTGAGACATTCTTAACATACTATAAGGCTTACCTAGTCATCCAATGTTATAACTTAAAAATAACATTGAGAAAATATACCTTTCATACATTGTAGTGTTCAAATACCTATGCACCTTCTCATAGGCAACTTGTAGTGCTTGTCACTTGTTCATCAAGTGCACCTTTACCTCTTTCTAGATCTAGCTTTTCTTTCTTAAATCTCAAATGATCCTCAATAGGGATCTACTTATCACATCTCATTAAGGAGGTTAGATACATCCATATACTCAAATACATATGCAAGAAGTATATGCGATGATCAAAACAATAATCAGATCCATAAGTCTAAACAAGAGTAAAGACACAAAGAAACATCATAAGTCAAGGAGTACTTATCTTCAATGAGAGGTGATCCTCTCCCTCTTGAACCAACCTTCAAGAGTCATCACTATCCATAGTCCACATAAGATTTTTCCTTCAATCAAATTTATCAACAACCAGGCCATATAAGGCTTCATCAAATCTGTCCCAAGTGCTTGAGCATATTCACATAGAACATGCTGTAGTTTCATACATCAAATATCAAGTATTTTCCATAAACTAGGGTTCTCTGAAACTCTAACCATCAAATCATTATGCGCTAACTATCTAGGGTTTCCTTCATACCCTAGGATTCTTTTATGTCTCCACCATCCTCTTCCAACTTCCATCAAAAGTGTCTCCATTGGGGTGATCTCCATGGCTTTTCTTTATACCAACTCTGATACCATGTTAATTTTTCATAGGGATATATTGTTCTTTGCTTTGATAATTTCATTTCTCCATTAACACATTAAGTTCACCCCATAGTATCATAACATTATTTAGATTTATATTATTATTCATCAGCATATGCAACTATGTAGAAACAACAATAACATCATCATCAATGTAGCGGAACATAAAGGAACAAGAGAAGAAAAACATGCACACATAGAGGCACCAAGATTGGTCAGAGACTAGGGAAAAACCCACTATGGGGGAAATATTGCAAATGTTATTCTAATATATTGTCATCAAATGATTTAAAAAAAGAGAGTACAGTGATCCATATATTCACAACAACTAGAATATCCATGAAATGCATCTAAACATAAAAACTCTGATTTAGATAATTGTAATGTACTCTCACTGCATGTAGTCTGTTATCGAACAATTCTATCGCTGAGAAAAATATTTGGAACATTGAAATATCTTCTTGGAGTCCCAGACACAGGGAGGAGAATTTGTGTGAGTGACTATGATAGACCTAGTCACTCTCTGTGAACTGCATGATAACGACTATGGCAGCTCAGTCGCTCCCATACCATTATGTGCAGGCGACTAGGGACAAAACTGACCCAGACTCATGAAGACTCTGTGCCAGCATCCAAGGGTCCCTGGATGCTCTCATGACCACTATTTTCCAGTGTCCAGGGACTCAAATTCTCAGTTCTGTGCCAACATCCAGGAATCATAAAACCCTAGTTCAATGCGAGCTTCATCTTGTAGTTTCTGACCCTTGTGCGAGCTTCCTCCGTCAAACCTGTGCGAGATAAGAAAAAATAGAAGACGAAAAGAGAGATTGATAAATATGTCCAAATGAGCTTGAGGCATCTTCTATTTATAGGCTTCCATGAGGGTCCACTTGACCTGTCCATTGGTACATGTGCATAGGGCCAACCCGATCCTAGAATATATGTATGAATAAAATAATTCATAACTCAAATTCCTCTTGTCCAAATGAGGTGATCATTAGGTCGATTTTGGTCCTCTCGAAAAGAGGAATTCAATGCAATCATAATCTCCTTCAAATGAGTAGTCCAAAGTGGAATTTGACCACAGTTTCATATTTTTAACAGATTTGGGTCTTGATTGTCTCTACCTTATTTTTTTGGTAGATCACATATCCAAGCACGTACTTTTAAATATATGTTTTAAGACCTTCTAAAAATAACTCCTCCTTGATCATGTGGTAATTTTTTAAGAACCATGAATGTCCTCCTACAGGAGAAGTTTTTAGTTCCAAAATGACATTTTGTTGGAGTTGGGCATTCTTATATAAATATAGGTGATCTAATGCACTTGGGTCCTCTTTTAATCGTTGAATAATCTTGCATACCTTTCTGTCTTGATTCCATATCATCCTTGCTATGTTCCACCCAATCTTATTGTGGGATAGAAATTGCACATAGTAACCCCCTGTTTCTTATTCTTCCTTGAAAGTACAAATGTCACCACATTATGTTTTTATGTTTTGTAGATAATTTCAAATTCAAAATGCAACATTTTTGTCACCCACTTTTGTTTCTCTTTTAAATAAAATAATTTCTCCAAGAAATACTTCAAACTATCATGACCTATTTTTACTTTGAAGGGTCTTCCTATTAGGTAAGGGTGGAATTTTTTAATGGCATGTAGTATGGCCACCATTTATTTTTCATATATGGGTATGAGTAAATTTTTTCCTTTAAATTGGATACTTTAAAAGGTAGGGGGAATTTATTCTTGCATTTAAACTACATCAATATGATGGCATGAGGCAACACACTCCACAATAAATATTTTTTTTGAAGTCATGTGCGGCCAAGACAAGAGTCATACACACAACCTCCTTAAGTTTTTCAAAGGCTTTGGTTTCTTTTTAAGTCCAAGAAAATGCTTCCTTATTTAATAATGCTATTATAAGTGGCCCTATTTGACTATAGCTCTTTAAAATTTTGTGGTAATAGCATGTCAATCGTAAGGATCCTCTAAGCTTGTTGAATGTTTTTGGGTTCTACCATTCCATGATAGCTTTAATTTTGTTAGGGTCCACTTTGACACCTTCATGAGACACAATATTACCTAAAACTTACTCTTCTTGAACCCCAAAGGCACACTTGGAAGAAGTTTCATATGGTTATTTCTCTTCTAATAGTTTTAATGACCTTGTCAACATGTTATACATGCTTTTCCCAAGGTTTGTTATAGATTACTACATCGACCAAAAACACTAACACAAAATTTCTAAGGGTTTGCAAATAAAATTAATCAAGCTTTGAAATTTTAAAGGTGCATTTGTAAATCAAAATGGAATAACCAAAATATAATAATGACCTTCATGTGTTCTAAAAGTTGTTTTGGAAATTTATTATTGCCTCATTTCGATTTGATGATATCCCAAATGGGGATCCATGTAATTCATCTAATAATTCAATAATGACATGAATAACAAACTTATCTTTGATGGTCAATTTATTGAGCTATCTATAATATGGACACATACGCCATGAACCATCATTTTTTGTAACCACCACCACTAGTGAAGAGAAATCACTTTGCTTAGGTTGAATGATGTCATCCTCTAACATTTCATTAATCATACACCAATCTCACTTTTTTGTACATACCTGCAAGGCCTAATGTTAGGTAGTCCACTTCAAGGTTGAAAATAAAGCACATGGTCATGATCTTGTTTGAGTGGAAGACCCTTAGGAATCTCTCCAAATACCTTGGAATTGTTGTTGATGTTTTCTTTGAGATCGTATGGAGTAGAGGATATAGAATTTTGAACATCTAGTGAACACAATTGTGTAATTACACCATGTTATCCTTTTTTGAGTAATTTTGTCATGTCATTAGAATTATCACTTTATAAAGTTTACTTCATATGCCTCTAAGCTCATTTACCTTCCTTCGACTAAGGGAAATCTCATGAAAATATCTCGAAAATTAAGGGCCATTGCTCCTAATGATTATAACCATTGGACCCCTATTACAACATCAACACAACCCATTTGGATTGCAATCACGTGTTGTCACAATTGAAATATACTCATTTTTCTCTTCTTTTATCCATTTTTTGAGGAGTCAACCTTGTTGGTTGATTGAGGTTAGGAGAGGGAACATGGTGCTCTCTATAGTTTTTAGTGACCACTCTTCTGGTAGTTATATTTTTACTTTCCATTTCCTTTCCAAACTAAAATATTTCTCTAAGGATTGAGGTTCTAAAATAAATGCCTCATGTTGGATTCTCTCTTTTAAATTTTTCATAAAGAGATCCAACAAATTATCCTTTGAAATATTCTTTACACTGAGACTATTTTAGAATTGTTGCATATGTTATGTCATTGGACCTCTTTGCCAAATATTTATCAATTGGCTAAAGAATGAATTTCTCTTAATATACGCATAATATGTTATCAATTATCTTATAAAAATAAAACAAGAGGCAATATAATATTTCTTTACTTTCACAAAGCCATTAGTGTCTGACAAATTAATCATTTTATGAATGCAAGAATGAAGTAGTTACCTTTTGTATGGTTGACACTTGTTGTAGGTCAAATAATTTCTCCATCTAGAATATCCATGTTATAAGATCTTGGCCATTAACCTTCTTCGTATCAATATTGGGAATTAAGTATTTCCTTGGTGCACTTTGAACCCCTAATGATATGGATCTAGAAGTGATGAATATTCATGATTTTTGGACTCAATCTTTATTTCCTCTACAATTTATCATTTCCTTGCATCTTGATATCTCCTTTAGGGAATATCTCATATGGGTTTTAAAATATGGACCTTTGAAATTATTCCATATCTCTTCCATCTGTTTATAATTTTCATCCATCTTATTTTCCATCTATTCTCTATTTTCACCCATATTATTTTCCATCTATTCGGCCATCTCTTTCTTCTTGAGTCATGGTTGAACTTTTTGGATGTTTAGTTAGTGAACTAAATTTTGAAGCACCCCTTGGATCCATGTGATAAAATAATGATCCTACTCTTTTTCTTCTTTATCATGAGTTTTGAATCACTAAGGATAGATCTTCCAATACAAATTTCTACCACTTACTTTGGAGACTATTTAGATGGATGATGTTTATGTGTGAGCTCAATGGAAAATGTTACGGTGTCCTAATGACAAGGGAGTATAAAGTGAAATGTATCTATAATATATGTGTGGGGTGTAACTATAGTGCTCAACCCAATTTCTCAAGAAACTAACTAATGACGCTCAAACATACCCTTAGTTGTACTACTTGACTACTTAGGTACTAGAGAGTGATTTTCCCAAGTTTTGTTCTTTGTGTAGTATAGAAACACGATGGTTGATTAGCTTATCTAAAGCTAGTTTTAGGTGCACCTAGGGGTCTTATATACCCAATGGTATATGGAAGTGAAATTTTATACACATGTATAATTTGATGTCGTACTACTCGAATGGGTACTAATATGGGTTAGAGGGGGTGAAGCCATGTGTAGTTCCTATGTTTATTATTCCTCGATCATAATTATACTTGTTGTCATTGATGTCAACCTAGTTGATCTTGGAAGTTGATGATGGTAGAAGTTCATGGCTAGGTGAGGCCTCTAATCAATCATGAAAGAAGCTGATCAGACAACGGTTTTGAAGTTCTAGAAGACTTAGGAACAAACACAAACTATAAATGGATATTCAACATTCGCAACCTACACTACAAGGAAAAGACCTTCTAGCATATTTTTTTTGTGGAAGCCCCTATAAAAATAGCCCAAAAATCAATTTTTAGTGGAGGTTACTGGCAGAGGTGGGTAGGTGGATGTTTTAGTGGATTTTTTTGAATGGTGCGTCTAAAATATATAAACACACTGGTGCAAGTTACTATCCATACAAGCATCGACGTTGCAATAACATGGTGCACCGTTGAAATTTTATTTTTTTATATATTGAAAAGAACACGGTGCACTAAAAAACATAACACACCATTGCTTGAACGATTAAAAAAATCAGTTCCCTTCACATAGTAAAATGTCCTAGTACATACTAGTAAAGAGAACCGCTATAGTTTTAAATTTATGAGAAATGCAGTGTTATTTTCCAACGATGCCATGATGCAAAAATCTTAACAAAACGTCGCAAGGCATCTTATAAAAAGAAACATCAGGTTGTTTCTAAATTCTAAAAAAACAGTTGTGCTATAGTAGGAATAGAGAACCAATGCAGTACTTGTTGAGGAACCCCTGTTGATGTTTGGTAGCATGGGAAGTACTCCAAGCCCTAGGGTTCGGGGTTTGGAGGTTGGAAGACCACAAAAGTCACTTGTGGGCTTGGATACCAAGGTTGGGGTTTTGGACCCATTGATGTTTGGGCCAAAACCATGGAGCATTTTGAACATGTGATGGATGGAGATGATAGAGGAAGTTGAGGAGAATCCAACACAATGAAAATCATTGAATTCTGAATTGTCTATGATGAGTTATGAATTTTTGAATGTAATGATTGGTTTTTGGGCATACAAGTCATGTAAGCTTGAGGTAGAAATGTCCAAAAGACATGTCTCTTTTTGAATTTTTCGGATCCCTCTTGTTTAGTATAAATAAGAGGTGATGAGATTCATTTTGGACATCCATATTATGCAACATAAGGCAACATTGAGGCAAGGGAGCAACTCACAGTTGGAGAAGGCTATCCTTAGATTGGCCACAGGCTAGGAGGCACTCAACGAAGGAGGAACATACTTGGTTTGTGTTGAAAATGTAACAAGAAAATCCTAATTTAATTTTGTCCTTGAATTAAATTCCTAAAATTGTAATTATAATTCTCATAGCAACTTGTAATAGTTAACTAAGTCTATTTGACTCAGTTGGTTCAATTAATTCGAGTTGGGAGTCTATCTAGAGAGAGTGGTTCCTAAATTTTAGGGGTCCAGGTTGAGTTATTTTGAGTTGTAATTATTTAACTCAGTTTAATTGGGTTAAATTTAGTTAAACTAGTTCCAAATGATGGAGGAATTAGTTGGAAATCCAGTAGTGGGGTGTAACCTGCAGCAGTGGGGTGTAACCAACACTGTTCAACCAATAAACTGAAGATTCACTCATAATTAACTCATGCATGTCAGATCAGAGAAAGACCCAGTTGAGATTAGAGTTCAGGGACAATGTACTATCAGTTGTAAAATCATCTAAATTAAACCGATGGTGCATGCAATCAGAGGAAGGCCTATTAATGGATTCCACAATTATGGATGAGGAATTTCCCAATTAAATACAAGCTAATTCCCTAGGAAACTACGCAAGGAAATAGGAGTTTGGTAGGCAACAAATTTGGCTAAGTATTGGCTAGAGCTTGTTTGTGAAGCAGTGAGATAGATTGTGATAGTGCAGAGTTTGCTCGGGCTTGAGCAAAGCATTGTAATCTTCTCAAATTTTCTGATTAATGCAATATACAGATAACAGGGGTTTTTAGCTGTGGCTTTCCCTAGAAAATTATTGTGTTATGTGTGATTGAATTCTTCCTTTTTCTGCTTCGTGATTTCATCGATCAATTATTGTTTCTGCTGATGAGTAGAGTAGATTCAAGTCAATTGTTTTAGCATATTATAATATGTAGTTTGAATCTACAAGGAATTTCTACATGGTATCGGAGCTGAAATCACTATAGAAGAGGAGAATACGAGTTTTTATTTTGTAGGAGAAATCAAATTTGCAACATCATACTTCAGAGAGAACATGATGTCATTCTATTGATTGAGGCTCGAATATGCCCTTGAGGGAAGTTCGAACTATATTGCTTGGAAGGATAGGATGGATGCAATTTTAGAAGACAATGAGCTTAAGTAATTCATAGAAAATGATATTCCTAAGCCTCCAACATCTGATGGTCAAGATCTGGAAGAGTGGAGAAAGTATGTGGCAAAGGCGAGAAGGATTATCCTAAAAGGAGTTTGAGATCATATTGTCTCAAACCTCCACGGTAAGGAAACTCCATTTGCAATGTGGAAGGCCTTGACGGACCTGTTTAAAAATAATAGTGACCACAGGAAGTTGTCACTAAAGGACAAGCTCAAAAATATCAAGATGGAGAAGGGCACTAAAATACCGAAGTACTTGACCAAGTTCACCAAATGTCGGGATGATCTTGGAAGTGTCAATGTTACAGTTGCTGAAGACGATCTAGTGAGCTTAGAACTTCTAGGACTTCCCAAGAGCTGGCACAACTAACAAGACTCAGTTAATGGGAGGGAGAAGCTACCGGAGTGGGAGTGATTGTGGTCTGACTTGGTACAAGAAGAGATCCGATGGAACACCAGAGATGGATGCTCATCCAAGCATGATGATGAGGATAACTATGCCTTAGATGGAAAGGCAAAGAAAGGGAAGGTTAAGTCATCCCATTCCAAATCATATTCTTGTCAGGGCGACAAGAATAAGGACATGTCAAAGATTTATTGTTTTCACTATCACGAGTTGGGACACTATCCACAAAGTGTTCGCACAAGAAGGCCGATAAGAAGCCATCAGGAGGATCGGAAGGTGAAGCTCTTGCTTCATAATTTGAGTTGGATTTCACCCTCACCACTTGCATGGTGACATCAATGATGGGTAGTGTGTGGTACCTAGATTGTGGAGCGTCATTCCATATGAATGACAACAAAGAGTTCTTCAGTGATTTGGAGGAGAAGGACCTCCAGATGCACATCGAGATGGGAGATAATGGGAGGTATAGCATGACCAACATCAGTGTTGTTACCTTTTAGTGGGAGCCTACTTCTCCTCTCACATTAAAATATGTCATGTATGTTATGGGTTTGAAGAAGAATTTGGTTTCAGTTTCCATGTTGGAGGACTGTGGCTATGTTGTGATATTTAGCAAGGAAAAGGCTTTCCTTCTTCACATGGCCTCAGGACATGTGAGTTGGATCGAGGTTCGGGTGAAGAATCTCTACAAATTGATATAGGAGACAACGTTGTTTTGAGCACTAAAGTAGAGAAGGTACAGAGTTGAGACACTAGTGAGTTGTGGCATAAAGTATTGGGTCACTTGCAACATGGAGCTTTGAAGATCATGCAACCAATTTATATAGGACTTCCCAAGGGTGCAATAGAGTAGAGAGACATGTGCAAAGGGTGTACATTGGGGAAGTACACCAAAGATTCCTTTCATGATAAAGAAAGTCGAGTGTGTGGACCATTCTCGATAGCCTCCACGTCCAAGCACAGGTATTATGTAATATTTTTTGATGATTTTTCTCGTAAGTGTTGGATTTTCTTCATGTAGAAGAAATATCAAACGTTCACTAAATTTTATGAATTTAAATCACTTTACGAGAAATATATTGGTAGGAAAGTTAAAGTGCTCAGAAGTGATAATAGTGGAGAATATGTGTCTAATGAATTCAAGAAATTCTGTTCATCAGAAGGCATTATATGAGAGTTAATAGCACCTCATAACCCAAAACATAATGGTTGGGGGGGGGTGCTGAAAGAAAGAACAAAAGTATTGTGGGAGTGACACGAGCGATGTTACATGATTAAGGCCTACCATTACACTTGTGGACTGAAGCATGCAACACAATTGTTTATTTTCATAACATCAGCCCTCATCGAATTCTCTGGATGAGTACACCAGAAGAAGATTTTTCAGGTAAGAAACCAGATGTGGCACAGTTCAGGAAATTTGGTTCATCAGTCTACTTTCATGTTACCAAGGATGCATGAAAAAAGCTAGAGCCAACAACCGAGTTGGGCATATTTGTGGGGTACACTGTTACAACTCACCACTATCGGGTCTACCTGCCCTCCAACAGGATGACATTGGTTTGTAGAGATGCAAAGTTTGATGAAGAGAAGGCCATGAGATGTTCCCTTGAGAGGGAGCTTCAATTACATGTAGATGAGGAGATTTTAGCTCCAAAGGAGGAACCTCAGGATGATGTGGAGCAGCCACATGTAGAGGAGCAGAGAGTGGAAGCACCCACTCATGCAGAGACTTCCAGAGATGGAAGGAAGTGCACCAGAGAGGCTGGAAGATTGATGCATGATGCTAGAGAGAATGTAGGGGCACCCACATCATAGCGCAGGCAGAGGAGTTCACTAGATCGGTACATTGGCTACAGGGCTCTGATGAGAGAGAGTGTAGAGGTTGAGCCATCCTTATTCGAGGAAGAAATGTAGAAACCAGTTATTGGGTGTGACTTTTATACCTATTTTCTACACTTTCTTTCCCCAATTTTGATCCTCTATTCCTCTAGACCCATGAAACTTCACATGTTAATCACCCTTTTTCTCGTTTATACAGCCTATTCCATTATCATGTTATTCTTCCATGTTTTGCTAAATAATATGATACTATATTCCTTTTCGTGGCTAACTGGGGTGAGCATTGGAGGAGTATTTTGGAAGCTCTTTTCTTGTTCAGGTGTTGCTTCCAGGAACAAGGTTACAGAGTGAACAGGTCGCGCTGATCAATTTCAGAGTAGGGTAGAGCAGTTTGCTGTTACACCCTGTACACTGTTACAGGTTGTTGTTACACGCTAAATGTTGTTACAGGTTGTTGTTACACCATGTGTTGATATAGAGGACCGATGTTACACCAAGCATGTTGTCGCCAGTGATTTCCGTTACATCCCGAACCGCTATTCGACCGTAGGATACTGTTGCACCAGAGCTGGAAACGTTGTGGGTACTATTCCACACAACAACTGTTGGGTGTTATGAATTGTTTATTTTAGAAGCAACAAACCTAAGTGGTTGCAATTTTAACCAATGTATTTGAGAAGTATTTGTATTTAGAAATAGGTTGTAACTACACTTATTTTATGATCAGCATGAGAATCGTGAAATTCTCATGACTGATCTATTCTTGATTTCGGGAATGTAATAATTATAAAAGAAACTCGATTTCCCATGTATAAGGATGGAATATAGAAAAACACTTTTACTCTGATCTTGTAACTCTGAATTATTTATAATTAAAGTCACTATGGTGATGTTGTTACTACTCTTCATCTAATTCGTTAACTAATCTCGTGTTATTCCTGCACCCCTGCTAGGGAGGAAGGGCCCTCCTCTTTAGCAGGGACTGCAGTGGTAGAAGTAGTGTACATTATTGTTTCTTTTATTGTCGTATGGTTTTCTACGATTGTTGTATAAATTGTGAAATACATTCACTTATGTTCCAGATTATATTATGTTGTTACACTGGTTTGATTAAACAGAGTGATAGTGACCAGCTGGTGTCATCATTAGTTTACTATATGGCACACCCTTACTCTGGTAATTGTGGAGTGTGATTTCAATTATTTGGAGTGTTTTAATTTCTACCTGAGTGATTTAATTTCCACAATTGATTTAGCGACATATTTTACTGTTATTTTTATTTTTCATTCTTGGCTGTAGTGTATCATAGACAGTGCAAACTCCATTGAAACAACAAGACCTACCCTGGGTTGACAATTAAATGTTTCATTCTCGGTCAATTAGGATTGATTAAAACAACACTAATTTTTTGCATCGTTTCCAGGGATGGCACTTAATGATATAGTTAGCCAAGTTGTTTGCTTGATGATAGAGTGTTCCTAGTCCACAATAGTTTGGCGGTAAGACGAGAGGTAAGAACCTGCACATCGCTCTAACACACCTTGGTGGGCTCACCGTTGTGATCACTAGCAGGGAAAATTTTAAGAACCCCCCCTAAATTTATAAATATAATAAATGGGTGAATCTCCATCATATATAGGAAAAATGGAAGGCGATTTTATCAATAATATAATATGTATATATAATTTTTTGGCGAATCTCTCACCAAGCATGGCGAATATTTTACTCAATTATAAAATCTTGTAATATCTTGGTGAGTCTTTCACTAAATAATAAAAATTTGTAAAGTCCTAGTGAATCTTAGCATAGGCTACATGCTGGTTTAATTCCCCCATTTAAATAGGCTACATTCCAGGTGAATACCATGGGTCAATACCATGTGCCATTTTGGTGAATACCATGGGTCAATACCATGTGCCATTTTTATTTTTATTAATTCTAATATTAGGGTTAATAATGGTTTTTTGCATGGTATTAATAACAATCTAGTCCATTGTATTTGTCCCATAGTATTTTGGCCATAGGTTTCACCTAAATATAACCCATTTTTTTAGTGTTCGTAAATATAAGGTGACTTATGGAGTAAATATAAAAAAATGTTTTATTTATTTACCATACCTCTCGTTTATTTATATTTTTTATTAATTTACCATACCTCTTTTACAAATATGGTATTTGTCCCATAGGATTCACTTAAATAAAACCTCTTTCTTGAGCCTTCATAAATAGAACGAGGGAGGTTTTATTTATTTACGATATGTCTAATTTATTTATATTTTTATTTATTTACCATACCTCCACTTTACTTATATTTTTATTTGTTTACACCCTTACATGTATAAAGGTGACTTATGGAGTAAATATAAAAAATGTTTTATTTATTTACCATGCCTCTCATTTATTTATATTTTTATTAATTTACCATACCTCTTTTATAAATATGGTATTTGGCCCATAGGATTCACTTAAATAAAACCTATTCTTGAAAATGGGCGAATGGAAGGTTGTAAGGCCTAATTTCAAGGGCTAAATTTAGCTTTTTTACCCTCTCCCTTAAAATAAGGTGGGCTATTTGAGGTGATTTGTAAAAATGTACTATGATACAAAATATTCGCCCACTAAAAATTTAAATCCCCTTAATTTCGCCAAAGGGTGAACATTCGCCCCTAAAATTATCCTTGATCACTAGGGCACTTACGGTGTGGCATTTTGGTGTTTTTTTAGTATGTCTTCAACAATTTAGTTGTTGGGCGGTAAGACAAGAGGTAAGAACCTGTGCATCGCTCTAACATACCTGATAGGGCTCACCACTATCAAAGAATGAGACACTTAGAGTGTGAATCAATACACATAGGGTCCATGTGTGCAACTGTAGGGACTATAGAAATGCCAAAAATACCCCCACTCTAATTAGTTATAGGAAAAATAGGTCGTAAAAAGGAAAGGAATAGTGTAGATTTGGGAAGGAAAACATTTATCCAAGAACTAATCTCCAAGGAAGAAAAAGAAAAATCAGCTTTCAAAGGGATGAAAGGAAAACAGGGCCACAAAAAGCTATTACTCCCATAACAAGGACAAAAACCTATGATTCCTCTATCTTAGGGCCATACAATTCTAAAGCTAGCAACCACACCCCCAATATTAAGCATCCAATTTAGGAACAACAGGAGGAAGTTAGTAGCCATAACTTTAGGATCGAGGGACAAGGGAAATTGAGGGGGGACACCAAAAACCTGAGACAGGAGAGCACCTATTGGTTTATCAATATCTGAATTTAGGTAGTGCGGCTAAACAACTAGCCCTAGAGTTACCTAAGCCATCAAATCCTCCTGCGAGGCAATCACAAGAGTAGTTTAAAGAACGTCTGTTAGAGCAAGGGTTAGAAGGATTAGCAATGGGAGACAACAATGACAACAACACTAAAAAAAAATGTTGTTGTCACCACCTTTGTGTTCCCAATTGGGGATATTAGAGGCGAAGCTCCCATGAAAAATATTCCTCTCTCATCCTTACCATCCTTTCAAGGGATGAATGTGGAAGACCCGAACACCTTGTTATTTAAATTTGATGTCTTATGTAGGAGTTATGACTATATCTTAGATTCTTAGAAACTGAAATTATTTCCTGTTACTTTAAAAGGAGCAGCCTTGAGATAGTTCACGGGGTTAGGTTCTACTTCTATTTGAACATGGAGTGATATGAAGGAGACATTCTTATCAAAGTACTGAGGTTATTGCAGAATTAGGGACTTAAGGGAGGAAGTATTTAGAATGACACAGAAGGAGGATGAGAGCTTGGAGGACTATGTAGAGTGGTTCCACTATAATTTGCAGAGGTCTAAACATAGCGATTTAGACCATGAGATCTTGAAGACCATATTTATAAGAGGAATGAGGGACATCTGCCTTGATACCCTAAACCTACTAGGAAAAGGGGATATATCGTAGGAACCATTCGCTGAAATTGTAAAGCTCTGTCTAAGATGCTCTAGAGGATCGTCTGAGGGGAGAAGCACAATTCGAGATGCCTCTGTCCAAATACAAAAATCTATTAGTGGAGGAGTAACCATATAAAATATCGGGAATTTTTTCAAAAATTTCAAGATTCATATCCTTAGTACTCTCTTCCCAAATAATGACAACATAGATCAAGAAAACAAAAGCAGAAGATGGTACACCTCTGGCTGTGTTCTGCCAAAATTGTTGGAAGAAACATCCCTTGAGGTAATGCGAAATGAACAACATTAGCTTGTGTAATATTTGCGAGATGGAACATTCGATAGGTCAATGTCTAGAGCTTCCTAGATTGAAGGTAGTACTTAGAGATTCAAGCGAAGAAGTGCAATCCTATTATTTCATCGCACCAAGGAGAACATGGCAGCCAACCTCCACATATGTCCCAAGATTTTTCTTCCTTCAATTCGTGGAACAATGCATATAATACTCAGAAATATCCATGGCAATATCCTACTCCTTCTTTAGCATAGTTTCCTTCACCCTGGAACCAGTGGTCCCCATCTCCCTCTATCCAATATCCTCCATCTCAACCATACCCTTAGAACCATAACTGGAGAGGAAATTCCCAGAATACAACTTTACCTGGATTACCAATGTAGCAACAACTACAATTACCTCCTTTCCAAACTCCTACTCCTAGATCTCCTACGTGACCCCAACTACCTGTGCAACCTAACCCTGACTTGAACAATAAAGCAGCTCAGGGCATAGAGGCTATGACTACATTCCAGACCTACCTTATTACTGGAGGTTTTAACCCCGTACAGAAATTACCTACATACGAATTCTAAAACACAGAAAATAAACAATGTGAGAGCATAACACATAAAACACATATACACAGAGATTTTCCCCTGGATCCCAAAACCGGGACTACTAGCTTGATTTTTCATTATGTTCCTTTCAAAGTTACAATACATATTTATACATGCCGAAGCATTCAATACCATGGATCGAAAACCATTGCGTCCAAAACCATGGACTGAAAACCATGGACCTCTAAAACCCTCGGTTAACTACGTGGGCTAGTCGTGGAAAGAATATAACACAACCCAACATTCTCCCACTTGTTGTTTTCTTTCCACATGGGGCCACAAGAGAGCTTAGTCGTTTTTCCAGCCCTGCAATGCCCATTGTTTCTCTACACCAAGAGAACTTCTCAGAGCTCATAGATTTTGTCAATGCATCTGCAGTATTCTTCAAAGTGTCCACCTTTACCAGCAACACCCTTTTTTCTTCTATCATATCCCTCACAAAGTGATACTGAACATCAATGTGATTTGTCTTTGAATGGTAAGCAGGGTTCTTTGCCAAGAAAATTTCACTTTGGCTGTCACAGTCTATCCTTATAGCTCCCTGTACTAACCCCATACTTGAACACAATCTCTACAACCAAACTGCTTCCTTTCTTGCATGAGTGGCTGCCATGTATTCTGCCTTTGTAGTTGATAGTGCCACTACAGATTGTTTCTTACTCATCCAACTAATTGCACCTCCAAATAGGTTAAACACATACCCACTTGTAGATCTTCTCTGATCCATATCTCCCGCCCAGTTCGCATCAACAAATCCACGAATATCCAAAACTATGTCCAATCTTGGTCTTCCTTGGTAGCACAAACCATAATCACTAGTGCCACGCAAATACCTGAAAACCCGCTTCACTGCTATCCAATGTTCCTTCCCTAGTTTTGACATAAACCTGCTCAATACTCCCACAACATGTGCAATGTCTGGTCTAGTACAGACCATCGCATACATCAGGCTACCGACTGCACTTGCATATGAAACACAGGACATATCCTCTTCCTCTTCTTGTGTCTTGTGACATTGTTCAACAGATAACTTTACACCTATAGGAACCTTCACCGGTTTACTATCCTGCATGTTAAACCTCTGCAATATTGTCTCGACATACTTCCTCTCGTTTAACCAAAGCTTCCTCTTTTCCCAATCTCTTTTAATTTCCATGCACAAAATATAGTTTACAGCACCAAGATCTTTCATGTCAAATTTGGAGGACAATTGGGTCTTCAAATCCTGGATAATTTCTTTGTCATTTCAAATGAGCAACATATCATCCACATACAAGACCAAATAAATAACACGGTCACCAATTAATTTAAAATACACACAATGATCTACTTTGCTTATCATGAAGCCAAGTCCCCGTATAAATGTATCAAATTTCTGATACCACATCCTTGGTGACTTTTTTAACCCATACATAGACTTCTTTAACTTGCATACCAATTCTTTCTTACCCTTCACCGCAAAGCCTTCAGGTTGCTTCATGTAGATCTCCTCTTCCATATCCCCATGAAGAAATGTTGTCTTCACATACATTTGTTCTACCTCAAAATCAAAAGAAGTAGCAACAGATAAAAGTAATCTAATAGAAACTACCTTGGCAACAGGAGAAAAAATATCACCAAAATCAATTCCCGGCACCTGGGAATAACCTTTTGCTACCAAACAATCTTTGTATTTGACCACCTTTCCTTCTGCATTTGTCTTCTTCTTGAACACCCATTTGCTGCCAATGGGTTTCCTTCCAGCCAACAACTCCACCAGATCCCAAGCCTCATTTTTGTGCAAAGATGCCATTTCATCAACCATGGCCTCTTTCCAGAGTTTTCCATCCTTTGAATCTACTGCTTCCTTCACAGTTCGGGGATCATCATTTGTAATAGATAAAGCAAAATTTGAAAAAAAAGTAGATGGACTATACCTTTCTTGCAGCCTTCTTTCTTGAACTGATCTTCTCACACCTGAAGTTTGTGGCTCTTCATCTTCTGATTCCTCCTTTGTTGTAGAGTCTGATTCTTCCTCCTTTAGCTCAAACTCTATTTTCTTAGGTTCCTTTGGTTGGACTTCATGTTTAATAACATCTTTCACCTCTCTGAACACCACATATCGACTGTACACAACCTTCATTGTTACTGGGTTCCAAAGCTTATAACCCTTTAAACCATCCTTATGCCCAATAAAGATGCACTTTTCAGACTTACTATCCAACTTGGTTCGTTTCTCCTTTGGAACATGTACATATGCATCACATCCAAATGCCCTCAGATGTGAAAGAGAGGGTTTCTTACCAGTCCATACCTCTTGTGGAGTCTTATCCTCCAACACTGATGAAGGTGATCTATTGACCAGGTAACATGCTGTCTCCACCGCCTCTGCCCAGAATTCCTATCCTAACCCAACACCACTGAGCATGCTTCTTGCCCTTTCCATCAATGTCTTATTCATTCTTTCTACAACTCCATTTTTTTAAGGTGTATATGGAGTAGTATTATGTCGTGCTATACCACACTTCTTATAGAATTATTCAAATTCCTTACTGCAAAACTCTCCACTGTTATCTGTCCTCAGCACCTTTATCTTCTTCTCTGTCTGGTTTTCCACTAGATCCTTAAATTCTTTAAACCTATCAAAGACTGCAGATTTCTTCTTAAGGAAATGTATCCATGTATTCCTTGAGAAGTCATCTATAAATGATACATAGTACATAGACTTAGTGATGGAACCTTCACAGGTCCAAACACATCACTATGCACAAGCTCTAATATCTGTTTCGCCCTCTTACCACCAGAGGGGAAACTCACCTGATTCTGCTTCTATATACACAATTTTCATAGAAATCAAAATCCAGAGAGCTATTACTCATACCTTCTACCATACCTTTACCATGAAGTATTTGAAGGCCCTTCTCTCCAATACATCCAAGCCTTTGATGCCACATCATGGTCTTCTCTCCAAAGACCACTAGATTTTCTGCTCCACTTTCAGGAACCACAGAACTGTTGCACCCATCAACAACCATGCTACCTTGTAGCTTGTACAGAGTTCCAATCCAAACTCCCTGCATCAATACTAGTACTCCCCGAACCATCTTGTAGGTATCCTTCTCGAACACTGTTTTTAGACCTACATCATCCAACTTGCTTACAGAAATGATTTCTGGCCAATGCAGGAATATGCAGAACACTCAAAAGTTTTCTAACCCTTCCGCCTTGCAACTTCAACTTTAATTTTCTGCGACCAAGGATTCTAGCCTTCCTATCATCCCCTAAGAAGACATCACTACCTTCGTATTTCTCATACTCACAGAACCACTCTCTATGGGGAGTGAAGTGAAAGGATGCACCTGAGTCAGTCAACCATGCCTTATGATCTACATGTGTACTTGAAGAAGCCAAGTACACATCCACACCTTCATCTAAGGTGGTTTTCGCCTCTGCAGAAGGATCATCATCAGATCCCTTACCTTTATAGGAGCTTTAGATTTATAGGCCCTTTTGTAGTGCCCTTCCTTTCTGCATTTCTAGCACACCACCTTTACATGTTTTCCTAGAGATTTAGATCTCCCTCTAGATTTAGATCTCCCACTCAATGACTTATTTTTGTTTCTGTTCTGGGACCGTCCTCGTATAGAAAAGGCATCACCATTCTGGCTCTCCATATTTTTCCGTCTCATCTCCTTCGTCAGTAAGGATGAGACTATTCCATCAAACTGCAAGGCAGTTGCATTGCTACCTATTGCAATAACCAGACTATCCCATGAATCTGGTGGAGAACACAAAAAGCTGATGCACTTATCTTCATCTGAAATTTTAATATCAATAGATGCTAACTGACTTACCAAAGTATTAAATGCGTTCAGATTCTCTGTCACTGAGTCTCCATCTTTCATCCTCAGGTTATACCACTTTTTCCACAGGAAATGTTTATTCACTAGAGACTTAGATTGGTAGAAAGTCCATAACTTGTCCCACAAAGCCTTCACTGTAGCTTCCCCTGATACATCCAGCAATACTGATTCTCAGACACACAATCGTATTGTGCTCTTTGCCTTCCAATCCAACTTCTTCCATTCTTTATCGGACACTCCCATTGGTTTAGTACTCGGATATACCGTGATCCACTGATCTTTACCCACCAATAGATCCTCCATATTGAGTTTCCACAACTCAAAACTCTGACCATTAAATTTCTCGATCTCTATCTTTCCACTACTCGCCATCTTCTTTCACCACTAGAATCGATCTCGCAGATCTCCCATTGAACAGGGACTACCATAGGCCCAAGTGAAACCCCTCAGCAACAAAGGCGTCCCCTTGAAGCCAAAACAACTCTGATACCAGATGTAGGTTTTAACCCCATACAGAAATTACCTACATACAAATTCTAAAACATAGAAAATAAACAATGCGAGAGCATAACACATAAAACACATATACACAAAGATTTTCCCCTGGATCCCAAAACTAGGACTACCAGCTTGATTTTTCATTATGTTCCTTTCAATGTTACAATGCATATTTATACATGCCAAAGCATCCAATACCATGGACCGAAAACCATTACGTCCAAAACCATGGATCGAAAACCATCGCGTCCAAAAACATGTGTGAAAATCATGCAGAAAACCATAGGTGGGTCCGCCCAACCTAACATAGGGTCCAAAACCAAAATTTTCTGAGGCGCTGCCTCGGACCCCATAGAGTGGGGTTACCTGCACCCCTCAAACCCCCTGTGACACCCCCCGCTACACAATCAGCGCAACAAAGGGGGGGCTCCACCCCCCCTCTAACACCCCCAATTAACTATGTGGGCTAGTTGTGGAAAGAATATAACATAACCCAACAATTACCCCCGTGGGGCTGAATGAAATTCAATTGCAATCAGGTAAGGTAATTAAACCAAATCTCTCCCCTATCATTACTAAGGAGGAGTGTGAACCTTCCAAAGGAGATACCATAGGTGCTGAGGCGGCTGTGGCACCTATATCAGCCGATACAGAGCAAACTGTTACGTTTGTAACAACCAACCCGCGAAGGAATGTTGCTCCTGTAATAGCCAACCCAGGTAAGGTTGATACACCTATAATAGCCGACTCGACTTCTATAACTCAGAATCCACTGTATCCTTAGAGATTAACTGAGCCTGGAATAGCCTCATAGCTTGAATTTGATTTTCTTAGGGAGTTGCAAAATTTGCATGTATGAATTCTTTTGCTGCAAGCTCTTCAAGAAGTACTTATTTAAGCTAAAATAATACGATATTTGTGCATCAAGAAACTTGGGAGGAAGCCTAAAGACTCTGCTACCATACATATGAGGGGGAAATTATCTGAATTAATGTCTTCTTAGCCTCTTCTAACCAAGTATAATGATCCAGGAAACCCTACGGTTACTGTCTACATTAATGACCAGCCCATAACTAACACATTGATCGATCTTGGGGCTGCCATTAATGTGATGACAAAGGACCTCTTTACCACCCTGGGGCTACATGGGCTTAGACATACTCCTCTAGTACTTGAATTAGCAGACAGGTCCCGTGTTAAACCTGAGGGGGTGTTAGAGGACATAGTAATCACAATAGCCTCCTGGAGGTATCCGGCTGACTTTCTTATCTTACAGCCCAAATCCAACTTGGGGGGACATCCTTTGATCTTAGGGAGACCTTGGCTGGCCACTGCAAATGCATTTATAGGATGCAGATATAGATCTATGGTGATCTTGAATGGCTAGGCTACAAAGAATCTTAATCTTTACCCCCCAAAACCAAATGTGGATTTATATAACCCCTGGTGGGATGAGTTTGAGCCCGAATCAGATCTTTCCCTACTGCTCCTCACTTTGGGGAAAGCCTAGTACTTCAAGGATGAGACAAAAGACGACATCATTAATGGTTTTATTAGTAACTCACTTTCTGTTGCCTCCACTGAAAATTCAAAGGAGGAAGAGGAGGTAGAAGATATAGATTTCGAACAAATGAGAACCACTCCAAATACTAACAACAGTCAATTAAAATAGAATCAGGAAAGTTTCTGAATATTAACCCCAACTTGACTGCTGAGCAAAACCAACTGTTGTTACAGCTGTTACAAAAATACAAAAAGGCATTTGCATGGGACTATACGGATATGAAATGGATCCACCCTAACCTATGCACTCACCGTATTTATTTGAAGGATGGCTGCAAACCAGTCAGACAACCACAGCGCCACATGAACCCTGCACTGAAGGAGGTAGTGAAGGAAGAATTACAAAAACTCCTGAGTGCTAACTTTATTTATTCGATATCTGACAGTCAGTGGGTGTCTCTGCTTGTCATCGTTCCTAATAAGAATGGCAAATGGAGAGTCTGTGTGGATTATAGAGAACTCAATAAGGCCACTCAAAAGGACCATTTTCCTTTACCATTTATAGATCAGGTCCTTGACACCCTTTTTGGAAAAAAATTATTTTCATTTCTAGACGGGTTTAGTGGCTACAACCAGGTACAAATTGCCCCGGAGGATCAAGATAAATGACATTTACTTTCCCATGGGGAACTTTCACATACAGAGTACTCCCTTTTGAACTCTGGAATGCATCAACAACCTTTCAGAGGGCAATACTGGGAATTTTTTCTAATTTGTTGAATGACTGCCTTGAAATCTTCCTCGATGATTTTACACCTTATGGAGATTCTTTTGAAACAACAATAGTTAATTTAGAAAAAGTGCTGGAACATTGTGTACAGATTAATGTTGCTTTGAGCACTAAAAAATGTCACATGATGATGACTTAAGGGATCGTGCTAGGACACTACATTTCTACCGACGGGATCAAGGTAGACCCTGCTAAAATAGAGGTAATTTTGAAAATTCCAACACCCAAGACACAAAAAGAGACACATAGTTTCTTGGGGCATGCAGGGTATTACAGGAGATTTATAGAAATTCTTGAAAAAATTGCATCCCCATTATTCTCTTTTCCTATGAGGATGTCGACTTTTGTGGACAAGAAAGTGTGAGCAAGTCTTTTTGAAGCTGAAATGTTGTGTATCAACAACTCTGGTTTTACAACGACCTAATTGGGAACTTCCACTTCAAATAGCTATAGATGCATATGTTATTGTTGTAGGTGCTGTTTTGGGCCAATTGGAGGATAGGAAACCTTATGCTATTTACTATAAAAGAAAAAATTTAACTCCGACTGAGCTCAATTACACAATGATCGCGAAGGAATTCTTAGCAGTTGTGCACGCCATCAATAGATTTCGACATTATATTACCGAGTATCAAGTATTTGTACACACTGACCACTTTTCCATTTGTTTCTAAATGAATAAGCCAATTACCAAATGTATAATTACACAATGGTTATTGCTGTTATAGGAATCTGATATCACAATTGTCGATAAACTTGGAAAATATAATGTAGTAGCTGATTTCCTTTCTAGGTTAACTATTGATGGAAATTGCACTTCTACCGAGGATTATTTCCCTGATGAATATCTCTTTGCTATTTCTACTTACTCACCTTGGTATGTAGATATAGTCAATAATCTTGCAGCAAGGAAGTTTCCATAGTATTTGTCCTCCAAGGAGAAGAGAAAGATCATACAAAAAGTGCTACCTATACTTGGATATATGGGAATCTCTATCAAACTGGACCAGATTTCTAGATCAGATGTTGTGCTAGAGAAGATGAGATATTTGACATTCTTAAGGCTTGTCACGAGGATCCTTGTGGAGGGCACTTCGAAGACAAGCGGATAGGGTACAAAGTCCTTTCGACAGGGTATTATTGGCCAACAATATTTTAGGATGCCAATAAGTTCGTGAAAGGATGTGATAGTTTCCAAAGAATGGGCCAACCACTGCAATCAGATGAGATTTTGTTACAAACCCAAATCATTTTAGAACCTTTTGAGAAATGGGCCCTATATTTTTTGGGATCAATTAATCCTTCATCCAGGCAGAAATCTTACATCTTTGTCTGCACTGACTATGTCACAAAATGGGTTGAGGCAAAAGCACTAACTAGAGCCACGGAGTAGGTTGTTTCAGAATTTGTGTTTGAAGACGTCTTTGTCCGTTTTGGTATACCTAGGGAGATAGTCACAGATGGAAGGCCCCAGTTTACATCCCATCTGATCCAAAAGTTAGTTGAAAAATACAAAATCCATCATAGAATCACAACACCTTATCATCCACAAGAAAATGGCCAAGTGGAAAGCACTAACAAAGTCATTGAGGGGATTCTTACCAAGACCATGGCCATTCATCGAAGGAATTGGACTGACAAACTTCCAGAAGTGTTGTGGGCATACATGGCTACATGGAGGAATACCACGGGATTCTCACCATATGAACTTGTGTATGGTAAAAATCTCTTATTCCCTATTCAGTTCGAACAACATTTAAGGTAAACTTGGATCTGGCTATAGCAAAAAAGTAGATATTGAACCAACGCAATGAATTGGAGGAGAAACAGCTAGCTGCTATCCAACAAACAAAGATTATCCAACATCAGAGAGCTAAGTGGCATGATAGATTCATCAAGAAGAAGAAGTTCTAGAAAGGAGATTGGGCTCTCTTATACGACTCAAGATTCAAAGATTTCAAGGGTAAGATCTGCACCAGATGGCTAGGTCCCTATGAGGTAGATGCAGTCTTTGACAATGGGACTATAAATTTAGTTACCATTGACAGTGCGAGGACAACATTTCTTGCAAATGGGCACCATATTTGGTTATATCACAAACCTGCTTCAAAGGATGCATTTGTCAACACTGTCACAAATTCGGATCTTCAAATTATAGGAACAGGGGAAAGCCCCTCTGTGCTGCCAAAATTCTAATTTTTCAATAAGTGTAACAGCTGAAAACCAACCGTTGTTGGCATATATTACACCTTCAAACTCTTAAAAAAAAAAGTAATAAAACAATCTAGCTGTGAAAACCTTTTTCGGGTGCAGACAGACAATTTCCGTAGTAGTTGAAAACCACTTTGTGGCGGCCGTTACACACTCTTTAATATCATTTGTTATTTCAAGCATACTTTACAACAATGTTGTTAGACGACCTTTTTCTTTGTTTTTATCTTTTGTGAAAATCAATAATACATAATAGTCGTCTTGGCTGTTACATTTGTAACAACTAGTGATTTCTAGAAATAATCTGAGTAAATTAATTATTGTAACAGACAACATGCAAATTTTGTTTCGGAAAGCATTTGCCTTGACCACCGAAGTTAAGTTCATGTGCCTCGCCACTAATTCCTTCTCCCCACATCACCCATGTACGTCATACATAGGTAATATCGTTATCTGCTTTTATTAAGTAATTATGGAAATTTAACACGATATCCCTTTTCATGGCCATGGTGGGCTGTCACATTTAAGTCGGAAGGGGGGGGGGGGGGATATATATGACATGACCTGTGAATATTTAAAAACCACAATTAAAGCATGGTGATCTGGTAATCATTGTCACTTAATGATCGATCATACCAAAAAAGGGAATTGTACCTCTGACTAGACCTCCCATAACCTAGCATTAATAAGGTAACATTACTACGCAGTACAAACCATGATTGCAAATCTTAATTTGAATTTCTCACCTACGCCACCCTACCATTTATCCCCTGTTGTAGCATTGCATCCTCATTCATAGTGCTCAGATAAGTGGAGAAGAACAGTTGGAGGCTGAAACAACTGAGTAGTGTGT
This sequence comes from Pinus tabuliformis, assembly GCA_031772625.1. NCBI lineage: Eukaryota > Viridiplantae > Streptophyta > Pinopsida > Pinales > Pinaceae > Pinus > Pinus tabuliformis. Next base: position 419,774,270 of record CM062819.1, on the reverse strand, counting down.
TGATTGCTCTGGAACTTCTAAAGGAGGGAAAAAGAAAGGAGAACAACATTGAATTTGTGTAGCAATGGGTGGGGGAAACAATTTGGCATGAACTAGGGTCAACAGAGGCTTTGGAGAATTTCCCTGAAGCATGTTAGATTTTTAAATATGTGGGTTGGTTTGAGTTCTTCTAGAGGTTGGAGGGATCAGACGGAGGAGTTTCCATGGAGTTCGCAAAGAATTTAGAGAGAAATTAGATTAAGTTTATGGGATTAAAGCTGGAGGTTACATAAGAGGTGATTACCCAAGTGACGATGTTACCAGTGGAAGGAAAAAGGTGGTTTAACAGGAAAGTTAATGACCCCTCCTTAAAGGAGGATTTTCTCTAAGAGGTGGAACAACTAGTGAAGAAAGGGAGGGAGATTGACAGGTTGTTACTTCCCCAGCCATTGGATGATGTTTCCCTTTACCTCATAAAGTACATCACTTGTGAAGGAAGGGAAAAAATCGTATTCAATTACCACTTTCCGTTGCTAAATGATGTTCGACATTGACAATTGATAAATATTCCCTAATTTTTGCAGGGAAACATCAAGCATATGGCCGCGGCCGTAAAAACAACTCCACATCCAGAAACATGTGTCACCAACCATGGCCTCATCAAGCTTATTGTGCTGGATGCCCTAAGTCACTAGAGTAGGAGTTGGGAGGAATTCATGAGAAAGAAGGCCAGAACTATCCATAGGAAACAAACTAGGACGTCCGAGGAAGCTCTGATGGCAAGGAAGGAGCAGCCCCAACCTTTGAAAGTAAGGGTTGGAAAGAGGTTAGTTGACAAGCCAATTGGTGATAGGTAGCCAAAGCAAAGAATAAGGGTTAATGGGAACCCAAAGTCCCCATTCATGTCTAAGAAGAACGAGGAGGCAATAGAGTAGAAGGATGAGGAGCAAGCTCAGCCCGAGGAACCTTCCTCACTTGGTAAGAGCGAAAATCAATCATTGTTGTTAAAAATTGAAAATTTAGAAAAAGAAAATAGAGAGCTAAGGAAACAAATAGCAGAGGAGAAGGTAGAGGCAAGAGCCCCAGGGTTAGACACTTTGGATAAGGACGTAGACGGGGCCAAGGAGGGAGATGTCTCGGGTGCTATGTGCATGGCCTGTGCTAAGAAGCTAGTGGCAGTGGGGTATAGAGTCTGTGCAGTAGACACCATCTCGAGGGAAACAAAAACCGAATCCTGGGAAGTTGACACACAAAAACCCATTGAAGATGCTGCTATTACACAAGAACCAACAGCTGAGACGATGCAGTCCACAGAAAGTAATTTGGTAGCGGATACATAGGAGCCCTTGGTTGACATTGTTATTACACACGAACCAGCAGTGGAGACAGAAGTCAGCCAAGGAAAGGAAGAAGAAGCTAATATCCATGAACCTGTGATTTACAATGTTATCACACAAGAACCAGTAGTGGAGACAGAAGCCTACCAAGGGAAAAATGATACAAAAAAAACCTGTGGATGACATTGTTGTTACACAAGGACCAACAACGGAAATGGAAGCTAATCGGGGGTAGAAAGAAACCGTTACACAAAATCCATTGATGATGCTACTATTACACAAGAACCAGCAGCTGAAATGGAGTAGTTTCACCCTCGGGAGGCTATTACACCCTCGATTGTTAGTGCATGTGGGAGAACACCAGGTCTTGATGAAGGATGGTGTTCTAAAAAGATGTTGTTGCTACCAGAGCTTCAAAAATGGAAGCAACAGGCTCTCTCTACAAGAGGGGGTGACCTCGCTCAAGGTACACAAAAGGATGATGGATTCCCTTAAGGATAAATTGTTAAAGGATGAATGGGAGAGAGAATGGAAAGCATGGAGACATAAGGAAGCCATGAAGAAAAAGGACGAACAACTGCATCTGTTATAGCGGCAAGTCCTGGATCTGAGAAATGACAAGATAAAGCTTCGTGATCTTGCCTTGAACCTGCTAGCATGCAGACGACCTTCTCCATCGTATCCAGTCTTCGTCTGGGAACGTTATTATTTATTTCAGTTAAAAGTAGTCTCTAAGAACAAGTCTTATTTGGGTTCTTCTACCCGAACTTTTCTTGAGATTTTTCACACTTGTGATTTTGATGAACAGAGCTTGCTTTGCAAGCTATTTTTGCATAACATCATGTGTGAGTATGTCAACACAAAAATGGTAGCAGGTGTCTTCTCCTATATGGGATATTTGCAGTTGTGGGATTTTCTTTCATTTATGAGAAAGAAAATCGAATGGCATCTAGCCATGAAATCAGCTAAAACTAATGAAGAAAGGACAACGTTATGGGTCAGAGTAGAACCAGGGATAGTTTATGAACTTAGGTGTGAGTGTAAGCTGTTCTGAGCACCCCAAATATCAAGGAACAGTCAACCACCTATAGGAAGAGGATTGTGAAGATTTTACTTGTAAAAATTTTGAATAATATGACGCTTATTCACAGAGATTATCCCAATTATACACTATTGCGGAATACATGCATAAGACATAACCCCCTCTACGTTGATCATCAATTTAGTAGCATTAAAACAATGAAACATCAATCGCATGCGCACATTAACACAGTATGTAACCTGGGGAAAGCATACAGATGAAAACCCCACACTATTTGTATATTATAATGATTGAGAACATGTAACAATACATAGTACAATACTCCTCACAAGTACTCAGTACTATCTCCACCTGTTACACACAAAACTAGCTCAGATCCGAACAAGTCACAGGTTCAAATCTCCTCCGCTGCTTTGCCTGCCTCCACTGCACAATCTGCAAGAGAAATCACGTGAGCACAGGCTACAATTGCCTTGATATTGGCCCACACTGTGTAGTCCTCATTGGCATAACTCAATCCATGCATGTGCAAATCTCGTGCACAACTGATAGTCACAACTCACCCTTTCACTTACCTCTAACACCTGTCTCTGTTGAATTGTCCAGGCACTGAGTTAACTAATTTATTCTTTAGTTACTTTATGAGTTAATAATTAGTGAATTAATTTAACAATTAATTCACATCACTCATCACTAGTGTATTCTGTAGTTAGACTAAATACAACTAGTTCAACTAAGTCAAACTGAACACAACTCCATCAACTCCACATCCAACTCCACAGAACTCACATGCATGAGTTCTAACTGAAGTCCTCCATGCAATAGCTCAACTAACACATAAGAAACCACGTGATTCCTTCTGTCAGCTGCATGTGCCACATCCGTAGCTCGAACTGAAGTGCTCCAAGAGAATAAGATAATGTTTTGAGTCCAAATATTACTAAGGGCTAATAATATTTGACTGTTTCTATTTTTAGCCTGGCAGTCTAAAAATAGACTCTGATCACTCTGCTGTGAACAAAAAATAGAAGTCCATCTATTTTCCCAACATGACCAATCATCCATAAATAGAATCCTGCAACTCATAGACCATGATCCATATATCTAAAAATAGACATAGTCTAAAAATATACTTTGCGCCAAAAATAGCCTGCGGGCCCACTTAGTGAAGGCAACTCCTTTCCACTAAGATCCATCATCTTGTTGCATTCTCAACACTCCCTCTCAACAAGATATGGATTATCTGCAACTCCTATCTTGCAACTCTGAAATGTTCTGCATGAAACACATTTGCCCGGTCCACTTGCTTCAAAAACACTTGGAACAAAAACACTCCCAACTGACCACTCTGTTGGGCTAGGAACATACTCTGATGCTGAAGCTCTACCTGCTGCTAACAAGTGCTCCCTCTCTGACATCTGCGCTACTGCAACATATTCATGCATCTTGCACCATTGCACACCTATCTGTGCCACCTAGCACTGTGCAAAACACTTGTGCCTCTTGCATTGCTGCAGCCTGCTAGCTATGCGCTGTCCTGGCATTCCCTGCACTGTCGCTCTCTCTGCCGCTCCATCCGCATCTGTCTCTACCCAATCAATCAGTTCCTGCTACTCCACATCGGGGCTCCCATAGCAAGGTCTCATCCAAGAGGTTTGGTACCTCAAGGATCTTGCCCCTCCTCCTTGGGACTATCAATCCACATCACCCCACCTCCTACCTGGAGGTATGGCTGCATGTGATCCCTTAGCCCACCTGGCTCGAAGTTTCCCCCTACTGGAGGTCTCTGCATGAGTAGATGTCTCTACTCGATCTCCTCTCAGCTTCCCTTGTTGTGGCTACTACACAACCTCCTGAAGCTACTGCACTAATCGTGGCTCCTCCACAATCATCTAAGACTTCTTCTGGCTCTACATGTTGAGAGGTAATATACGCTCCCTCTCAACCACCAAGTATCCATCTGTTGCCTCGCAACTGAAGGCTTTGCATGCATCTTGAACCTCAAGAGCATACAGGTTCTTGACCTGTGAACCAATCTGCTTCACCTGTCTAGTGATGATGTGTCTAAGGAAAACCTTTCCCTTACTGAAGACTACATCATAACCTCTGTCTTCCAACATCGGGATCGACACTAAGTTTCTCTTCAGTCCTGGTACATACTTGACATCGGTCAAGGTAAGGCGAGCTCCATGCTCCCTCTGAAAAATAATCGTGCCTACACCTGAGACACTATACTTCTCATCATTACCCATTGCTATGAGTATCTGGAGATCTTTCTCCTCCAAAGTACTGAACAAACTTTTGTCACCGGTCATGTGGAAAGAAGCTCCACTATCAAGAAACCAACCACTTCCCACCATGGATGAAACCATGCATGCAAAGAGTGTGAAATCCAACTCAAATTGTGAAGCAAGTGCCTCACCTTTAGATCCTACCCCGGATCCCTTTTGGATTTCCTCTGCGGACAATTTGCAGCATAATGGCCCACCTCATGACAACAAAATCATCTCACTTTCGATTTGTCAACCTTCTTCCCATCATTGGAAGAACTGGATTCGGAAAGAGAACCCTTATCCTTCCCCTTCTTCACCTTACTCGCTAAGGCACAGTTCTCCTCATCATGCATGCATGAAGAATTGTCTCTGGTGCTCCCTCTGATCTCCTCCTACACAATATCTAACCAAAGTCTCTCCCATCCTAGAAATTTCTCTCGACCCTTGACAGAGTCCTGATAGGAATGCCAACTCTTCGGAAGACCAAGGAGAGCCAAGCTCACCAAGTCCTCATCATTGACAGTCACCCCCACACTTCCCAACTCATCCCGACACTAGGTGAACTTCGTGAGATACCTAGGCATATTGTCTCCATTCTCACACTTAATGTTTCTAAGTTTATCCTTGAGCGACAGTCCACCAGCTCAAAACTCAACCACTTCTGATCTAAAATTCATGAGAACAAAGTATTTCTTGTACAGAGATCGACTGTATGGGCATTCACCAGATATCTCACCTTTCAAAAGAAGGATGAATCTAGAAGCTACGTGGCCTGATTACAGACTCTGCCTGAAGAAATAAAATGTAAACACTTTCTGAATAATAGATCTGATGATCAATCCCACTTTGATATCTTGTAGAACTTTTTCTACAAATCAACCAACTCTGATACCATGTAGAAATTTTGAATAATATGACACTTATTCACAGATATTATCCTGATTATACACTATTGCGGAATACATGCATAATACATAACCTCCTCTACGTTGATCATCAATTTAGCAGCATTAAAAAAACAATGAAACATCAATCGCATGCGCACATTAACACAATATGTAACCCGGGGAAAGCATACAGCTGAAAACCCCACACTATCTGTATATTATAATGATTGAGAACATGTAACAATACATAGTACAATACTCCTCACAAGTACTTAGTACTATCTCCACCTGTTACACACAAAACTAGCTCAGATCTGAACAAGTCACAGGTTCAAATCTCCTCTGCTGCTTTTCCTGCCTCCACTGCACAATCTGCAAGAGAAATCACGTGAGCACAGGCTACAATTGCCTTGATATTGGCCCACACTACGCAGTCCTCATTGGAATAACTTAATCCATGCATGTGAAAACTCATGCACAACTGATAGTCACAAATCACCCTTTCACTTACCTCTAACACCTGTCTCTGTTGAACTGTCCATGCATTGAGTTAACTGATGTATTCTTTAGTTACTTTATGAGTTAATAATTAGTGAATTAATTTAACAATTAATTCACATCACTCATCACTAGTGTATTCTGCAGTTAGACTAAATACAACTAGTTCAACTAAGTCAAATTGAACAACTCCATCAAATCCACATCCAACTCCACAGAACTCACATGCATGAGTTCTAACTGAAGTCCTCCATGCAATAGCTCAACTAACACATAAGAAACCACGTGATTCCTTCTGTCAGCTGCATGTGCCACATCCGTAGCTCGAATTGAAGTGCTCCAAGAGAATAAGATAATGTTTTGAGTCCAAATATTACTAAGGGCTAATAATATTTGACTGTTTCATTTTTATCCTGGCAGTCTAAAAATAGACTCTGATCACTCTGTTGTGAACCAAAAATAGAAGTCCATATATTTTTCCCAACATGACCAATCATCCATAAACAGCATCCTGCAACTCATAGACCATGATCCATATGTCTAAAAATAGACATAGTCTAAAAATATACTTTGCGCCAAAAATAGCCTGCGGGCCCACTTAGTGAAGGCGACTCCTTTCCACTAGGATCCATCATCTTGCTGGATTCTCAACATGCCTCAATTTGCATGCACATATGAAAAGTCGAGCGCTAGCAGGATGCCTTAAACGCACTGAGGCCTATAGCATTGAGTTGGAAGAAGGAGATCCTTTTGAATACATAAATTTTGTGGCTGCTGTTACATGGGTACCCTAATATTCTTGGGTACCCGAATATGCTTGGGTAGTGTAGGCATTGGGGGAATTCTGGCTCGGGATCAGTTTTAAATTTCCTTTGATTTGGTTACCAGTAGAAGAATATTAGTCGGACTACCACCTATGTGATTGTGAAGAAGAATCTTGGCCATGATAATTGATGTTACTCAAGGGTACAGAGCTCTGGGTGAAGACACTGCTGGTGCTTACAGTTTTACAAACTTGCAACGGGGGTATAGTAGGAGAAGCTGAGGTTCTGCATGGGGACATACAATTGATTCAGTTGGGGGGGAAAGTTGGGTGTGAATTTTATACCTGTTTTCTACACTTTATTTCCCCAGTTTTGATCCTCTTTTCCTCCAAGCCCATGAAAATTCACATGTTAATCACATCTTTTTCATTTATACAACCTGTTCTGTCATGTTATTTTTCCATGTTTTGCTGAATAATACGATACTATATTCCTTTTTGTGGCTAACTGGTGTGAGCATTGGAGGAGTATTTTGGAAGCTATTCTCTTTTTCAGGGGTTGTTTGTGGGAACAAGGTTACAGAGTGAACAGGTCGTGCTGATTGGTTTCAGAGTAGGGTAGAGCAGTTTGTTGTTACACCATGTACGCTGTTACAGTTTGTTGTTACATGTTGAATGTTATTATAGGTTGTTGTTACACCACATGCTGATACAGAGTACCGCTGTTACACCAAGGGTGCTGTCGCCAGTGATTGTCATTACATCCCAAACCGCTATTTGATCGCATGATGCTATTGCACCGGAGTTGGAAAATTTGTGGGTATTATCCATACAACAGTTGTTGGGTGTTATGAATTGTTTATTTTAGAAGCAACAGACCCAAGTGGTTGCAATCTTAACCAATGTATCTAAGAAGTATTTTTATTTATAAATAGGTTGTAACTACTTCTATTTTATGATCAACATGAGAATCATGAGATTCTCATGACTGATCTATTCCCTGATTGCGAGCATGTAATAATTATAAAAGAAACTCGACTTTCGATGTACAATGATGGAATATAGAAAAACACTGTTATTATGATCTTATAAATCTGAATTATTTTTAATATTAAAGTCACTACGGTGATGTTGTTAATGCTTTTCATCTAATTCGTTAACTAATCTCGTGTTATTCCTGCACCCCTGCTAGGGAGAAAGGGCCATCCTCTTTAGTAGGGACTGCAGTGGTAGAAGTAGTGCACATTATTGTTTCTTTTATTGTCGTATGGTTTTCTACTATTGCTGTATAAATTTTGAAATACATCCGCTTCTGTTCCAGATTATATTATGCTGTTACACTGGTTTGATTAAACAAAATGATAGTGACCAGCTGGTGTAGTCATTAGTTTACTACATGGTGCACCCTTACTCTGGTAATTGTGGAGTGCGATTTCAATTTTGTGGAGTGTTTTAATTTCTACATGAATGATTTATTTTCCGTAATCGATTCAATGACATATTTTAGTGTTCTTTATATTTTTCATTCTTGGCTGTAGTGTATCGGCACAGACAGTGCGAACTCCATTGAAACAACAAGACCTACCCTGGGTTGAAAATTAAATGTTTCAGGCTCGGTCAATTAGGATTGATTAAAACAACACTACACCAGTATGGGTTGATGCCATGGTGGAGGAGTATGAATTGACTATTAGAAATGTTTTTTGGGAAGTGGTCCCAAGACCAGCAGACAAGTCATTGGTGAGTTCTAGATGGCTTTACAAGGTAAAGCAAGTAGCAGATGGGATTGTGGAGAAACACAAGGCCAAATTTGTGGCCAGAGGATTTTCATAGGTAGAGGGAATTTATTACGATATGACCTTTGATCCAGTAACAAGGTACTCATCAATCATATATATTCTAGCACTATTAGCGCAAATGGGATGGATGATACATTAGATGGAAGTGAAGACAACATTCCTCAATGACATGATTGAGGAAGAGGTGTATATTGAGAATTCATAATGATTTGAGACCTTCAATAGAAATTCACATGTGTTTAGACTCAAGCGAGCGCTATATGGACTAAAACAAGCACCCTGTGCTCAGTACATTAGAATTGATAGCTATTTCACCAGGTTGGGCTTCACCAAAAGTGAAGCATATGCAAACCTTTACCATATTATGGTGTTGGCAGTGCTAAACCCACCAACATGTCAAGGGGATCTCCCCAGTAAGAAGTCCCAACTAGACCTTACTCTGTTTGGAGTAGGAGTCCCAACAGTGGGTAGAATAGTAATGCCTTGACTGAGCTAGCGAACAGAGCTAAGTATGATAACTTTGTCGGAAGCAAGTGTGTGACCTTGCAACGAGTCAAGTGAGATGCATGGGGGTTCTAACACACAGAGGGGAAAATGAAGCGTTTATTTTAGAAGACTGTAATAGTATGCAACCTGAAAGGAACACACGAGAGGAATGACATCATAGGCTGGAAGCGGAATAGTCCACAATCCAAAGTGACATGTTAATACAACAACACGTCTTCAACAAGGTTCATGCAATCATATAAAAATAGTTCATACACAAATGCTTAAGTGAAATATAATACATTGCTAGAGTAACCAGAAAAGTCGAACTATAATAACAACATATGCATGAAAATATGTTGGATTAATTATATTATTAAGTTAAAGTTCCATCCATACATACACCATTAATAGCCACTAGCCCAAATAGTGGAACATTATAGTAAACACCACCTACTCTAAAGAGATGTACTCGCTCTACGTTGTGGAGAATCCAAGGCTCATCACAATACTCTTCAAGGCTTCTCTAATAAATGCCTAGCCAAAATATTGGCTCCAAAAAGCCTATACTATGAGTTATGAGGTTCTATATATACAAAAGGGTGGGGTGACCCTTGACATTCCCATTTGACTCTTGGACTACCCTCATGATTCTTCACATTACATAGTGATTGTTCACATTCCACTAGTGACACTTAGAATTTCACTTACAACATATTTAGAATAATACAATTTCCACATATACCCATGTGGGACAAAATAGGCTTGAGTCAGCCTAACATGACAAACAACATCACTCGAGGTCTTGGGGAAATACCAACTTGGTAACCTCCTCGTGGTGGTCTTTGGTGACAAACCGACACCAAGCTTGGTACTATGCTATCATGTCCCCGTACTATTTGGTGATGTCTTTATTGAAGTGGACTCTTACCTCCATGGCTTCTAGGTATATGGTTTTGAAACCTCTATCCAACTCATCTTGAAGCATGTGCAACACTATCCTAAGTGTGGCTGGATCACCAATGTACTTCTACATGTTCTCTACGCTCAAGTGCAAGTCATCATTGGTGGCTTCACGCATCAACTGCTTTATGTACTCGTCAACCTCCAACATGACTTGGTTCTTCCTCATGGCTTGAGTGAGGGTTTCAATGCAAGGGATCCTGTGTGTCCTCATTATGAAATCCAAACTCCTGTACAACCATGCATAGGAAGTATTAATGCTGGTGATGAGCAGAGGGAGCTGCTCATAGTTTCGAATCAACATATGAATCTGTGCCTTTTATAGCTCTGCCTATGGCTTCATCATCTTGTGGAAGTAAAGAAGGGTCCCCTTGTACCTCATTATCCATTCCTGTGCATGCGCAATGGCAACATGAATGTCTTTGAGAGTTTAGGCTCTCTTTGTGCACTACTGCGGAAAACAATATAGATGGAGATCCACTTTGTGCATGGTGAGAAATCTTCTATACAACATCCACATGGTAGTCTCTAAAGTTGATATCTCTACAATTATTGGTTTCTTAATTTTTTCCATAGCAGATCTTGTGGATTGCTTTGCCTGGCCTCTTTCAAGTCCTGCTACATCTGATCATTCTCTTCTATCAAGAACTTGACCGTCAAACTTGTGGCTTTTGCATAAGCCCGATAAGTCTCAACCATGGCAACTGGATGTATTCTAACATCTGATACAATCACCCTTTCCCCTATGTGTGCAGGTAATGTGTGATCATCCGGGAGTTTCTTTCTACATCCCTGTACAATCTTGTGCTATGACTTGTCAAATGACACATTGTACACATCCATCTTCGGATCATCGTCAAGGAGAAAAACCTCTCATTACTCCCTCGAGACTGGTTGTGATTCTAGAGGTGCAGAGACTGTGGTGTGACCTTAGATGTTCTTGGCATGAGGTCAGTGTCTTGTTCTCGTGGATCCTATTCCATCTCCATGTCCATTTATTCAACCATCTGCTCAACCTGGTGAGCAAGTTCCCAAACCTGCACCTACTTACCCTTTTCTTCATCTACTGGCTGCTCTGTTATCTCAACCCATATAGACATAATTTACTCTATCAGTGCACCTTGCCTTTCCTCTTGTTCCCGTTTATGCTTTTCTACCCTTTTTCTCCTCCCGAGCTCTTGCTCCACTTTCAACTTTTTTTCTATTTCCTGCAACTTCCTTTGTGTATCTTCCAACCTTTTCTTCTCTTTCGTCCTTTGTTCTACTCTCCTTTCATGATGTCTCCTCTCGCCTCTATCTCCAAAGCTACTTTCTTAACAAGAGGATCTTCTTTGAACTTGTAGCTTTGCTCAACCTTTCGCTCTCGACAATCTTCCTCTTACCTTTATCTTACGTTGGTTTGCTGCTCATTTTTGTTGTTTTTGTTTCTTCCTATGGTGCTACTTTCCATTCTATAACCATGCTGACTGGTTCATTAAGCCTAGAGGAGTTGTAGTAATAACTATAAGGATATTCCTTTGGCCAAATACATGCCCGTGGATCCATGGGTAATAAACCTTCGCACAATGGTTCTTGCATATGCAGTGGGGATCATACAGATTGATACTCTTGGTGTCAAACGCAAAATTCTTCAAGTCCTCGGCCTCGACAAGCACATCCTTCAAGGTACGAATCTCATACAACCCAATCTGCAAAGGAAGAGTAGGCCATGATGCCTTCTTCCTTATATGTAGTCCTATTGATAACCTTGTGGAGATGTGGTATACAACCTCTTGCATGACCAGCCTATCTGTGGCAAACCTTGGTAACTCATGCAGAGGCTTCTTCGCACCAAACATCCTAGTGAAGGTGCCACTGAGTGAGGCATACCAATCTGCAATGTTAAGCAATGCCCGCATCGCTTCATGGGACATGTAAGGTGAATCCTGTTCGAATATCATCCTATACAGTGGGGTGATGAAGTGGTTAGACAACCTCACCATGACTCCTCGGTAGTTTCACTCAGAGAGAAACTTGTAATAGATGTTCACAACATCCTCTATTGGTGTCCATTTCCAACTCATGCCAGGGAACTACTGTTGGGCACAAATTGCATCAAGCAGGTGTGCGAACATAAATAATCTTGCTTGCTCATCCTTAGGAAGACTCCAGGAATTAGACACATGCACTTTCAACTGAAGAGACAACATGTCAGACCAGTTGAATGGCCTTCCTTCATTTTCCAATTAATACAACATAACCACCCAACTCTGTAGAGGGTCTCTGTGCTCTCTTGGCCATACAAGTGCATGCAAAGATGACCAAGAGTTGGTAAGCCTTCCTGTGTGACTTCATCTTGTATACCTGGTTGGGTGTCACTCTGAACTTCAATGGCTCTTTTACTCAATGCTTCATGATATCTCTAGTGTTCACATTGATGTTGGGAGTATAGAACAATGCATCCATGTAGTTCATAGGCTACGACAAGTGATATATCTAATGGTAGTTTTCTGACCTGAAGGTGGAAAGCTGTGTTCCATTAGTACTGCTCAGTATCATCGTCTCGAGATTGGTATGTGAGACAATCCAGTGAATGATATCTAGGCACGGGAAGGCTGGGTACCTGCATGAAACCCTGTACAAGCCTGACTTTTGGATGTTGACATAGACTTGTCGATCTTCTAGATATTCCTTGAAATTGCCTGCAAATATGTCCTTTATTTCTTGCCATGTAATCTTCATGTCATTCTTTATGAACAACTACATATCTGCATAGATAGGAAATTTCATTGGCACCCGTTCAATCACATCTCCAGTGATGCTCTCTATTGTATCCTTTGATCCATCTCTCTTAGAAACCATGATGCCTATACTACTGAGAAGCTGGTCAACAACTGATGTACCTAGAGACAGAGCAGACACTCACGACAATAAAATTTTAGCTTAAAAATGCAAATCACTTCAAGGATTGATCATGAAACAAACTGGGTAACTGCTGGGCAAGATTGTGCAATCCCAGCTGCCAGTGAGAGGTACTGATGACTGGAACTGCGTAGAGCATAGTCCAATATGGGTTGTTGTAGATTGGAATTGCGCAATGCATAGTTCAGTCTGGCTGGGACTATGCATTACGCAATCCTAGTGGGAAATACTTGGGACTAACTCCTAGAACTATGCATAGAAAGTTGGAGTCGATGAATGACAACGTTTGAACAATTCCTAGAGCCAAGGCAGAGCCTTGAGTTCCAGAAATGCGTAGTGCATGCTGGGAAAAGCTAGATATGAGCTAAAGCAGCCCAGATCTATTCAAGGACAACTTGAAAACGAGTAGATTTGAATGCATGAGTGACAGATGGTGCATATCAGAGTGAATAGTCATGCATGTAATCAAATCAATTTCATAAATCAGTCAAATGGATGAACAACGAAGCTGGTGGGGATAGTCGGCGTAATGATGACTGTTAGTGAAAAAACGAGGTTATGCATTTGATGCTTAAGAAAGGCAATGCAAAACTTTAAACAACACTTATACAAGTTTAAAAAAAAGTAAAACACCAACGATCATTCAATAAAACATGCAAAACAACACTCACATAAGCCAAGGAAACAAAAGCAACATAAAAAGCAGCAAAAGACTTGAAAGGAAAGACTTACTTGGAAAAGTTGTGCCGATCGTGCCAAAGGTTCCTAGATGCTTCGAGAATTCCAGAGCTCCAAGATCGAATGTGAAAATGAGCTCTAGTGGTGTCCATTAAATAGATTTGATCGATTTAGGGTTTATGACGCACATGCCAAAAATCTAGGAAAAAGTGACAAGTGGTGACATTTTCTAAAATTAACTCAAGTGTAACTCCCACTGCTAAAAATAATTCCCTATTTTTAGGGATGCCTTTTGTTTTCTTCTTTTTTCTTTTTTGGGAAAGGCTTCCATGCATGCATGGAGAAATTTTGCAATTCTGGGGAGAACCGAACAACCTGCCAGCTCATGCATCAGGCAACAGCTGAGGGAATGCTTCTGCACAATTCCCGGGCTGAGTGGCTCTGGCTTCCTCTCATGGTCTAAACATTTTCCCAGCTGAAGACAAGATGTCAGCTAGGTTTGCGCATTTCTGGAGCTAAAGCTCATTTCTCGGCTGATCTGCACAATTCTTGAGAGCAAGACTCATTGTTAGGCTGCTCTGCAAAATTCCTAAGAGCAAGGTTGGTTGCCCTCTAGGATTCTGCAGTTTGCCAATGCAATACAAGAACTAGATGCAACCGAGTCATGGGGGGCAACCTATGGTTAGAAAACAAATAAAGTAAATGAAAACACGCTGTAAATCCGAAGATAAATTCAAATGAAAACACAAGTACCTAAGAAGTGCAAGACAAGCTACTAATATTTTAAGGAGGGCGGCTCCAAAATGAAGAGAAGGCAAAATTTTGGATGGTGGTTGTAGCCTCTACAACATTGGCAACACACTGGTTGAACTCCACCTCTCTGTATGGACCTTGTATCGTGTAAAGCGAGCATAACTCCTCGAGAATTATTGTTCGATTCTTTGATTGTGATGGCTTCCTCACTAGTTTGAGTTAAATATATAGTCCTTGCCATTCTCTTGACCATTTAGGACAAATACCAATCCAAGTCAACTGAGATGTTTCGATTGGGGATGAGGGTTATATTGATGCACACGTAATGTAGACTGTTAAAGTTTTAGTTTCATCTATGGCATTGCTCCATTACCAACAGGCCTAGACAGTACCCCGACAGAGTCACTTCAGGGACACAACCATCGCTTCGCTGCCAATGAGCTCGAAGAGTACCCCTGCAAAGTTACTTGCTTCACCTCTCTACACAAGAAGCCTTTCTCTTCTTTCACCTTTATTTATTTTTTTCATTTTTCATTTTTCGAAGAACTGTGCATAGGCACTTATTTATTTCATGAGGCCGAAGAGGTATCCTGACTTATTGAGAGAAGAAGAGGTTGTCCCTTCAGAGAGGTATGTTATATATAAATCTGACATACTTGTTAAGGTTTCAACCCACCTTACTCTACTTGAATGAGTTGACAAGGGTTAATTGAATACAGAAAAATCGATTAGAGTAGGCGGTACTAGTTACAAGTGCAAGCATTGTGTTTTCACCAACACTCACTTTGAACATAATGTATTTTCCATTGGGGTATCATCAAATGAAGAACACAAGATCTTCATAAGGAGAGGGGATAACAAATAACCAAATGTTGATCACTATACAAGTCCTCTGGTACTTCACCCTACTTGTCTCAAGAGCCAAACATGGTTTCATGGGAAGCTAAACCTACGGCTGCAAAATAAACAAACAAAGAAAGCAAAGGAAAAAAGTAAAACGAAAGAAAAGAAAGTAAGCAAAGCAAAGATGAAAGAAAAGAAAAAAAGAAAGCAAAGAAAACAAGAAAACAAATGCTAATCCTACTCCTAAATTAAATAGTGCGTGGGCCTACTCAGGTGAAATGATATTTCCAATGCAACCATCAGTGCATTGGTTGGCCCATGAAAGTGAAGGCAAGGTCATCAAGAAGGATATTCAGACAAACCAACATGCAAGAAAGATAAAACAATGAAAACCAACACACTTGAAGTTTGAATGTGTCCACAGAAAAGAAAAAAGTGAAAGCACATGATAGACACTTTGCGGGCCTACCATGGTGTGGCAACACATTGTGTGCAAAAAATAAGCATGTGCACTCTTTTGACCTTGACATACGAGCAAACATGCAGAAAGAAGAAAAATTTTGCTTAGCAACATGACTTGCTACATATGACTCCTCCAATGCATGAGCGATAGGATTGTGTGATTCTGGTGGAGGAAGTGAAATATGTTGATTAGATTGATTTTCAATACAAATGAGAGAGTGATGAGGAGCCTAGGGTGTTTCAAAATAATTTTTATCGGGAATGGAACCAATGTTAAGACTGTGAGAACCTGACATAACCATCAGCTTGGGCTGAAGTGCCTCGAGAGATTGAGGGATTTTGTTATAGACATTTTTGGGCACTGCAACCCCAATCATAAATGTCCATAAACCAAGGGCTCCTAAGTCCCTAAAAGTGTTGTTCTGACCCCTAAACGAACAAGGTCAGCTGATTACATCATCTCCCATAAGTTCTCCATGAAAAACTACTCAAAATTGGTCAAAACTAGACCATCTCACTTGCTCCATGGTCAAAGTGCGTTGCATCCCACCCAAATGCACACGGGAGGTGCGATTCATACTGAAAAGCCCTTCTATGGGGTGTGATGGGTGAGAGTGGACAAATGGCAGGGTCAATCTGCGAGGTGGAAGATCATGGAATCTTCCAGAAACTTCTCCTGTGACAGTTGCCTCTCTACATTCGCCCAGGGATGAGTAAGAGATCATCAATCTCCAAGTGGAATCAAGAACTATCAGAGAGAGGACACTAATCAAATCTCAGAGGCTGACTCACCCCCCTTGCAAACATCTATATATGGATCCCTCATCCCAGAGATCCGGAGGCTGGAATTTTGTATCTTGTAAGGAAGTGTTGTTGGTTTCTTGGTGTAACATCATAGTGTTGGGTGATCTAAGCTTTTCATGAGGTGAAGAAGGGCTTTCTTGCTGAGAGGATGACGTTGGGTCAGAACAATTGGTTGTAATCCTCTTTGCTATTCTTGATTATTAATAAAGCTATTCAAGTTTTCCTCCACATTCTTGTATGATTGATGATATATGCATTTGTGTGGTCAATATATATTTGGTCCTATATTGTTTATGATAGTAGATATCTATTCTTGGATAGTGTTATGCTGCTTTGATTCCACAGGTGCTCTTTGAAGCTGGATAGATGAGGAAGCGAGTGGCAAAGATCTATCAGAAGGGAGAGGAATCAAGCAAGGAACCAAGCGCAAGACAGAGGTTGGTCTCCTTTGTTCCCCTCTTATCTACTTCTCATAAAGGAAAACGAAAGTAGTTTTAGTTTGTTTGTTTCTAAGATAGCTACCAGTCTTAGTGGGACTAGCAGCTCTGCATAGACACTAGATTTCCTAATAACAAAATGGAGACTCCGCTGAGGAGCGAATAGATTTTTTGTTTGTCTATATTTGTTTGCTTTATAAACTTACAGACGGAGCCTGAAGTCAAGCCAGCTAGCCTTCGAATTGAATTTTCTATCCAAGTGCAAAGTAGATCAATGTTGCTTCAGTCTATCTCCGGGTTTTGTTTATGAACTGAAAAATCGATTTACAAACACTCTAATTTCCCTTGTGGTGGCTCTAGTAACCTCCTTAGATCTACCCTTGTGATTTAATTACTGATTATCACTTGTTCGGCCTAAATCCCTGAACTGTGCTGCAAACTGTGATCAAGAACTGGATCAAAAGTCTTGCACCATACCATCACACCCTCTGTTCAAGGATATCAGTATGCATCACACTTCCTGTGTGCTGTAGGTGGGATGCATACTGGAATCCCTGTGTAACAGGTGCGTTGGTCAGAAAGGGCTAATTTTGCCTCCAGACTTTGTTTTTTTTCACTCTTTTCAGCTCTATTAAGGAGTTTTACTGTCTGTAGTTAGTATACCTCTGTTGGAAACCCCCTTCCTTGCCATTATTCCGCCTCTATTGTGCAAAGAACTGTAAATGTTTTTATGTATTGTGAGCCATTTTCAGTTCTCTTTTACAAAGAAGTAGCGTAATTGAACTGTCGTTTCTTGATTTAGAAGTGTCGCAAGTGTCGTTTTCAGTCATAGAAGAGAATTCGATTGTTCTTGATAGTCGATTACACTGTTACTCTTGTATTTGATTTGAATTAGTAGTTTTTCAAGTGTCGAAAGCAATTTTCAATTCTAAATCACAAAGTGTCGTCATTATCTTCATTTTGTCTTGAAAAGAAGCTTGTTAGTAACATCGCTTTGAAAAATAATTCAGATTTGCGCTTAGCTTTCTTTTTATCATTCACACATTAAGAAGGCTCAAAACAAATACATGCATGTGCATTTGCATTTAGACTATTTTTTGGTTTGATTTAGGACAGTGCATATAGTGCGTGCTCTCTGCTCTATGTTGAAAGAAGATCATCTCTCTTTCTTTAGTAGCTAGGATTTTCATTGCAAAAAGAAGATTAAATGATTGTTTATCATCTTAGATTGCATTTTAGGAATTGCATATCTACATCACGTGGTGAACTTGAAAGGCAAATTTCTTAAGCAAGATCAACTGTAAAATAAATTTAATGAATCTAAAAACGCTTTGTAACCTAACGCACAACATTTAGAAGTCTAGGCTAGAGACGTGTTCTGGCGTCGTAAAGCCTGGTAACTATTGTTTTCATTGCTGGTTGGGTGATTCCTCCACTTTGAGACGATAAGTGCCAGTACGGACTTGTGCTCCCATGTACCGTCGAGTATATATTGGGAGACCACAATAGGCTATATCCTTTATCCATAGGAAGCCGTGTCTTCCACCCTATCGATCGCAATGCACTAAACACAACATTCAGGAAGATTGACTGCTGTACCGTAAAAAGTATTCTGCAGTTTTGCGATTGGTTTGGTAATCCCTTTGTCTAGATTTCCAGAGTAGTCTCTTTTGTTCCTTTTCAAACTCCTTAAAGGAAAAGGTCCATTTGAGCACTTGTCACTTCAAGCTCATTAAAAATCAAAGGCGACTAGTGTAATCTTTTGTTTTTTCTCGACTCTTAAAAATTGAAAAAACAAGTTGTGTCAAAGCGTCTAAAATTCATTTAATTCGGAAACATATTTCCCCTTGATTTTTAGTTGATCGAGTAATCCACAATCGTGGAAGAAAGTCAATTGAAACCCCATCGTTCGCGGAGGCTTACAAGTCAACCGTCTTTGTCTCCAGAATCAAAACTGTTATGGACGAAGCGGACTCGTTTAACTGGTTCAAAATCCCCTGGTAAAGTTGGAACAAGTGTTCTGACATCATCGAAGGCTCCGGTTACTCCAAACATTTTTGGTATCTCTACCTTTATAGAAGAAGTTCCGAAACCACCAAAGGACAGTAGGGCTGATCTTAGTGTGAAGGTAAACACTTGTATTACTGAACTAGCTCCATCTATAGCTGATTCAAAAGGTTTTATTCCCCAAACATCTGTCGCTGCCGAATCTATACCTTCTTCGACAACGGAAATATTTTATGGACCTGACGATCTACCTCTTCCACCTAGTCTAATTGCTATAGAAGAGATTGTGGAGGATCCTCCATCTACTACTCCATCGCAATTTGGAGTCGTGATCACCCTATGTCCTTCTTCATCAGAAATTAGTCTACCATTATCAGAAGCTCCTGTAGAATCGCTAGGAAATCTTTTGGATAGACTAGAAATGTCTGAACAACTGTCGACATCTAGGACTGTGTCATCTGACACAGCGACGACAGAACTTCCTGCTGTCACTCCAACAATGTCCTTCGGCATACCATTTGTCCCAACTAGCTCTCAATCACTAGATGGGGCCCACTCAGGGGCTATTTCGACAGTATGGTCTGTTCCCGTTTGTTCATCCGAAATAATATCCGGGAACTCTTATGTTGAGTCTCAGTAAATTGATCCTTCACGGTGTCGATTTGGGCAGTCTGGTCCTCAAGGGCAAACCATTCCTTTAAGTACTGGATTACCGTCATATGGGGGGAAATATACCCTTTCATTGTCTCCTTCGGGAGGACAACCATCTGAGAATTCACAACAAAATTTAGGTTATGCTGGAATTACATCTAGCGGTTGGGTGCCAATACTGCCTCAACAATCAAGAGTTGTATACTCGATGCAAAAATGTTTACCTATGTCAAATATACCAACTACGCTGGCTATTGTGATGGTGTCGCAAGTACAAGCATTGCCTATTATATGTCAACCTCAGGTTTCTCAGGTTGTAATGCAACAGCTTCTTATCCATGCGACTCAACCAAAATCGCCAACTAGTGGAATGACACAGGCTCAAACGGTTACAATTACCCCTCATCTTGGTCAAACAGCCAGTATTGGACAATAGCACATGGCTTCACAACCATGGCTGGTGCAATATCAAAAACCGCAATTCCAACAAGTTTACCAAGGATCTGAGCAACAAATCTTTGCAAATAATGGGCAGCCGTATATTCAAAACGGTCAAAATCAACCATTCTATAATGGTTATGCCCATCAACCTTACCAAAGTTACCAGCATCAAATGCATTATGCTGGTATGCAAAGACCAACTGCTCAGGCAATTCCATCTTATCCTGGGTATGCTTCGCCAAACTTGAATCAACAGTTACCCTTCATGGCGACTTTAGAGTTACCGGATCTAAATCGGCTAACGAACGATCCAATTGCTTACGCCCCTTGGTGGCCAGCGATTCTGCATAAAGTTCCATCAGATATTCCTAAATTTAATGGAAATCCAGGTGAATACCCGTCGAATCATGTGATGACCTTTGATCTGTGGTGTTCATCAAACACCCTAAACGATGATTCGATTAGGCTTTGCCTTTTTCAGAGAATGTTAACTGGTCCAACAGCAAAATGGTATATGAAATTACCTAGAGCTTTGTTTGATAACTTTAGTACCCTAGCCACAACCTTTTTAACCCATTTTCAGTTACCCATAAGGTACAAAATGGGAACATAACTTCTTACCAATTTCAAGCAAATGACAACCACTCACATATCCGATCATATTCATGAGCAGCGACGTCGTCGTAGAATGGTAAAAACGTATGTTCATGATCAGCTTTTAATTGAATGGTTTATTAAGTCATTATTACCTTCCATCACAGAAGATGTGGCAAAGGGAGGAGTCATCACTGAAGAGAAAGTTATTGCTCGTGCACAATATTTAGACTTGATCTATACTTAGTCTGGCACGCTCTACGATAAAATCCCTGAGGCTCCCAGACTGAAATTTTCCATTCCTCCTCCTCCTAAATCGAACAATGACTCTCATGCTGGCGATGGCGTGATTGGTACGACAAACACGAAATAAACAAAGGCTACATCTAAAAAAGGCCGTAAGATTTCTAGTCAAAATGAAAATGAGGAACTTCTCGCCTCAGAAGTAAATTCCGTCTCAATTGACAAAGGCAAAGAAACCAAGCAACCAGGAGGCAAGTAGTAAAAGAAAGGGAAGAAGAAAAAACAGGAGGAGTCATCCCCTAAAAAATCTTCTGCAAACCCTTCCGGAGATAGGAAACCAAATCGTCCATGCCTTATATGTGATGAGGATCATTGGACAAGAGAGTGTCCATATAAATCTGAGCTTAGAAAATTATTCAAGAATTCAAAAACCTCGGCGGTATTGACTGATCCGTTTCCAAATCCAGGAACAAATCTGGTTGCTAGTGACAATGCTTCCCCGTCCCAAGTGCTAATGTTGTTGGTTTCGAAGCAACAAAATGATGCTTTGATATCAACAAGGAATAAAGATTACGGGAATCCATAGCTGTCAGACAACAAGGCCAATGATCAACCTAGTAGTTCGACAACAACTTCGACCAAAGTTGTGCCACCCATCATTCCTGAACTAATGATAAACCTGCCGAAGGGAGTAGTACACAAATTGACATTTAATGCTCGTGCCAGAGCATCACAACATTATAATATAGTGGAGGATGTATCCCAATCGCCGTCCACTAAGTCGAAACTTGAGGTACTACAAAATTTACCCTCCAAAAAGCAAACTTTATTATCAGCAATAGGTGGGATTGACCCAACGAATTCCAATCTTGTGTCCTTTAATCACAAAGGATATGACCCTCAGTTACCAGCTCAACTAGCTTTCCTTATTGAAGTGAAAGCACTCAACAAAACTGTTCATCGAACAATTATTGATGAGGGTGCATCTACATGTATTATGTCGATGAGTTGCTGGAAAACTTTAGGATCTCCACCCTTGTCGCAATCAGTGACGACATTAAAAGCATTTGATGGACGAACATACACCCCATAAGGGATTTTATGTAACTTGCAAATAGAACTAGGGTGCAAAATAGTAAAAATTGATGTTGAAGTCGATGGAAACCTTAATTACAAAATCCTACTGGGAAGGCCCTGGATATATGCCATGGCTGTAGTTGTGTCGACCTACTTCAGGAAGATTGCATTTCCCTTCCAAGGAGGAATTACAATCGTCGACCAACAAACATTTCTCCCCAATAGTTCACAAGTTACGGGAAGCATTCCAATGATCCATGGAAGCAATCATTCGCTTCAAAATATCGGAGTATGTCTCCTAAAAGACCCTGCCTTAATGGGTACTTTTGCCCTACCACCTCCAAGTAATCTGGCGGAAGTGGCCACAGTGGAAACTAGCAATATGAAATATTCTATATCTAATGGATTCGGAAGATTCCTAAACATTTTATCAGCATGGATCATTGCCATTTTAGAAATATTGTAGCAATCAATTTTCTTGGCCTGGGGGGCAAACCCAAATCAACGCTCATCGAGTGTTTGGATAGATAGGTTTAAGGAATATGGTACCTCTTCACATCCTTGGTCGCATGTACATTCTACAGATAAAGGAATCATTCAGTCAATGATGTTAAGAGAGACACCATGGGAAGATTACCACCATCATTCCCAACTCCCGGATTACAACGAAGATTATTCCAATGACCTTAATCATCCTAAGTTTTTGATTTTCTATCAAATACTGTAAATACGGTGGATTTCGAGGACGGTTCTTATCTTGTGTCGACCTTGTTAAAAAATGAAACAAGGAGTCATGAGGATAGTTCTTTTACTGTGTCAACCTCATTAAAAATTGAAACAGATCCCTTTCCAAATCTCAAAGGTAAACCTTCATTCCAACCACCGAGTTGAATGCAATGAAGCTTGGGGGGCATGCACCTCGATTTTCATTATTATGCTGGGGGCATGCAAACTTATCACGAGCATTGTTACTGCAGGGTTCAAGCTCGTTAAAAAATAAACCTGCCACGAGCAGATTTTATGTGGAGTTCAAGCTCGTTAAAAATTAAACATAAGCAATGAGCAAATGTTTCCCCCAGAGTTTAATCTCATTTATTAAAAAATAAACCAATTCCCGGTAAATACCATCGTGAATGCATTATCATCAAACTTTGAGCCTTGGTCGTGTTCTCATCATCACCTCCACTTTGTTTTAGCCGATCATTCACCTCCATTTGATTGTTTGCACTTTTTGAGGAACAGTTGTGAAGAGTGATCCTGTTAGCCATCCTTGTGACACTACCGTGATTGGAAAATTCCAAACCTTACCTAGAATCAGCTACTACCCGAATTTTATCACTCGTTCCTCGAAAAACGAGTCACCTTTAAGCTCTTTTCATCTGACTCGTAAAATATGAAAAGGTTGCCGAGTAATTGGCCTCTCCAGCTTGTTAAAGTGACTGGAAGTGCTATCCCTCCTTTAGATTTTAATCTTTTTGGACCTGAGGGATTATTACAAAAAAAGATCGAGCGCTTGTTTTGTTCGACTCGTTAAAATTACCGAAAATTCATCCCTTTTGTATTATTTTATACTTTTTCAGACTTAAGGGATTATATGACGAAAAAGGATTGTTGGAGTTTTCTTTACGTCCCTTTCAGACTCTCTAAAATTGAAAAGGACCGAGTTATCTTTGTCGTTAAACTCGTTAAAACCGAATAGTGACAAACTTGTCCATACCGACAAGAATGAGTTTCATTGTCGCTAGGCTCGTTAAAACATAGCGATGGGTTTGCCCGAAGGGCAAATTATAGAACAAGCATATGTTATCCTCCTCAAGCTTGAAAAAAATAAAGAGGTGCTAGTTAGCAATGACTAGGGAAAAAATTGGGAAGGAAACTTGAAGAAACTTTGTTGGTAGCAAGTCGCTCTTGAACAGGACACTTTCACTCCGCATCCAAGTCAGGTTGGGTTGTTCCGTTCACTGGTCATATCACCATTGGTCCATCATACCATCCATATTTGGGGTTAACGCTACCAATCCATCATGTCAGTGTCGCCGATATGTTCAAGAGAAGTCGCTCAGAGAATTCACCTGTGTCTCATCCACTGCAATACATTTACGCTCCATTCTTTCATGACCGCCACCTTGAACCTTATGTCATCAGATCATTTTCACCTCCATTAAAATCATTTGCTTTGCTCCGTGTCATTGATGTGGGATTCAATAAGGCCCTCCTATGACGGGTCGCTTCTTGTCGACATCAGCTCATTATCTAGGAAGTCAATCTAGGAACAACCCTTTCAGTACTTTGAAGCTTGCATGCCTCAATGGCAAGTTTCTCACTTCCGGTGACAGGTTTACATCAATGGCCATCGATTGAAAGATTTTGCGTGGTGTTCGACGCCAAGTCCCTTATTCACACCACGTGAATTGTACTGTAGTAACTTGAGGGTCATCATCATTATTGGTGAGTCCTCTCGCGCCTGTTAACAGCTTACATCATTGGCTGGTAATCAGGCGATGTCTTTCCATGTTCGACTCCAGAACATCTCTCACATGGATCGACTTGTACTTTGAGTGAAGATCGAACGAGATTGAAGACCCCAGATCTAGTTTCATCCATACGAGCTGCGATATATATTCAGAAAAATAAAGACATCAAATGTACATCATTGTTGCACAGATAATCATCCAACCCAAGGGATGATGGCTCTACCAGAATCATCAGTCTACACACAGATGATTGTCTATCTTATGTACATGAAAATGAATTTATAAAGCTGAGCATGGGAATGCCCGCCTCAGCTGGATCATGAAAATATTATGAAGATAATGTATTGTATTGTATCTTATTATAGGTTGCCTTACAGCTCGAAAAAACTTCGGATCCTCATGATAAAGCATTTCACCCGACATCAAAAGATTAACGACCTCATGCTTTAGCGGGCAACTGTTATAGACATTTTTGGGCACTGCAACCCCAATCATAAATATCGATAAACCAAGGGCTCCTAAGTCCCTAAAAGTGTTGTTCTGACCCCTAAACGAACAAGGTCAGCTGATTACATCATCTCCCAGAAGTTCTCCATGAAAAACTATTCAAAACTGGTCAAAACTGGACCATCTCACCTGCTCCATGGTCAAAGTGCGCTGCATCCCACCTAAATGCACATGGGAGGTGCGATTCATACTGAAAAGCCCTTCTATGGGGTGCGATGGGTGAGAGTGGACAAATAGCAGGGTCAATTTGCGAGGTGGAAGATCATGGAATCTTCCAGAAACTTCTCCTGTGACACTTGCCTCTCTGCATTCGCCCAGGGATGAGTAAGAGATCATCAATCTCCAAGTGGAATCAAGAACTATCAGAGAGAGGACACTAATCAAATCTCAGAGGCTAACTCACCCCCCTTGCAAACATCTATATATGTTTCCCTCATCTCAGAGATCCGGAGGCTGGAATTTTGTATCTTGTAAGGAAGTGATGCTGGTTTCTTGGTGTAACATCATAGTGTTGGGTGATCTAAACTTTTCATGAGGTGAAGAAGGGCTTTCTTGCTAAGAGGATGACGCTGGGTCAGAACAATTGGTTGTAATCCTCTTTTCTATTCTTGATTATTAATAAAGCTATTCAAGTTTTCCTCCACATTCTTGTATGATTGATGATATATGCATTTGTGTGGTCAATATATATTTGGTCCTATATTGTTTATGATAGTATATCTCTGTTCTTGGATAGTGTTATGTTGCTTTGATTCCACAGGTGCTCTTTGAAGCTGGGTAGACGAGGAAGTGAGTGGCAAAGATCTATCAGAAGGGAGAGGAATCAAGCAAGGAACCAAGCGCAAGATAGAGGTTGGTCTCCTTTGTTCCCCTCTTATCTACTTCTCATAAAGGAAAACAAAAGTAGTTTTAGTTTGTTTTGTTTCTAAGATAGCTACCAGTCTTAGTGGGACTAGCAGCTCTGCATAGACACTAGATTTCCCGATAACAGTTTTCCACTTCATCAGCGGATAGATCATAAAATACAGGTGGCTTGGAAAGATCAATAGTAAGTGAATCAACATCATGGTCGAATGAAGGAGTAAATAGATCATGACAACCGTAATCCAAAAATTCGAGATGTACAACGACATCCTCATGATCTGATGAATCATATAGAGGGGTTGATGAGAAACGAAAAATTTTCACCCTCTGAATTTTTGGAAATTAAAGATGACAGATTTAGTGGACTTGGAAAGAAAGATTTTTCCTCACCACTATTAAATGACGGACTAACATCCCATGTGTCCTGTGAATGATTGGAAATAGAAACATCTAGGAATGAATTTTCACAAGACAAATTAGAAATGCCAGGATATATGTCAGGGTAGAGCAGACGAGTTGCAGACAGAAGGAGGTCATCCTTCACCACAAGTTCTTCTTTAGATTTCCACACATACTCATAAAAAATGACAGCACAGGTTAGCTGCTCAACACTAACTTTGTCAACAACTTGAACCTCGTGAAAATCACATGCGGAGTCTGGAATGGACGAACACAAGAAACCAAAATCTGGAGGATCAAAAGAACGAGAGGACGAAGGTTGAGAAAGCAAGTTCACGTGACAAACAAAACACTTGCAGTCCACATCTGCGCAGAAATCTAGAGCATGTGGTGTGGGAGGAGGTGATGGTTCAATAGATGGGTTCACAACTTCTCCCACCTCGTCTTGTGGAGCCTGAGTATTTTGATGAGGAGTGGACAATAGGTCACCTGTGACAACAACCATGTCCATATTAGATTTGGTAGCTCTAACACTAAGGTATGCTGAGAGGGGTTCAAATCATTCTAACTCATGAGGATTTTCATATATGTGATGAAGATACGAAAACCATTCATTGAGAAATTTCCAATCAATTTCATCTTCAGGGATTTGAAAAGCAAGATTCAAGAAGCGCACCCAAAATTTCACAAGAGATTCATCAGGTGCTTTCCGTAATTTCATAATTTTTTTGTTGAGTGATTTACGATCATAATGATAGAAAGCATAGATTAACTCATCAATCATGTGATCATAAGAGTGAATGCATGTTGCGGTAAATGTGCGACACCATTGGTTAATATGCCCATCGAGTGTGTAAGCGAACAACCCACAAGTAATGTCATCCAAGGGGACTTCATTCCTGTGACAAAAGCCTGCAAAGGCAACTTTGTGCCTTAGTAGGGATGCTCCGCCTTCACGTCATACTTGATTTGTGACAAGTCATCATTGACATTCTTCGACACTTCCAAATCATGTGCATGACAAAAACATGTCGGAGTTGAGATTGTAATGTAAGTCATGAATGATGTGCAGAGATTCAAAACAGATTTTGAGGACTTAGCATGGCATATGGCCCTCCTTCTAGCACCATAAATGTTGACGGTGTTGGACCGCCAACATGTTAAGGGGATATCCCTTGTAATAAGTCCAACTAGACCTCACACCATTTGGAGTAGCAATCTTAGTAGTGGGTAGTATAGTAGTTCCTTGATTGTAGTAGTGCAAAAAGGTGAGTATGATAACTTTGTCAGAAGTAAGTGTGTGACCTTGCAACGAGTCAAGTGAGATGCATGGGGGTTTTAACACACAAAGGGGAAAAGGAAGTCTGTCCCTTAGAAACATGTAATAGTACGCAACCTAAAAGGAACACACGAGTGGAATGACATCACAGGCTGGAAGCAAAAGAGTCCACAATCCAAAGTGATGGTTAATACAACAACACATCTTCAACAAGATTCGTACAATCGTATACAAAATAGTTCATACACAAATGCATAAGTAAAATAACATATATTTCTAAAGTAACCAGAATAGTCGAACTGCAATAAAAACATATGCATGAAAATGTTCTGGCTTAGTTATATTATTAAGTGAAAGTTCCATCCATACATATACCATTGATAGCCACTAACCCCAATAATGGAATATTACAGTCAACAACGTCTGCTCCTCCAAAGAGATGTTCTCGCTCTACACTGTGGAGAAGCCAAGGCTCGTCACAATACTCTCCAAGGCTTCTCTAAGCAATGCCTAGCCAAAATCTTGGCTCCCAAAAGTCTATACTATGAGTTATGAGGTTCTATATATAGAAAAGGGTGGGGTGACCCTTGACATTACCCTTTGACTCTTGGACTACCCTCATGACTCTTCACATTACATAGTGATTGTTCACATTCCACTAGTGACATTTTTAATTTCACTTACAACATATTTACAATAATACAAATTCCACATATACCCATGTGGGACAAAATAGGCTTGAGTCAACCTAACAAGACAAACAACATCACTCACGATCTTGGGGAAAGACCAACTCGGTAACCTCCTCGTGGTGGTATTTAGTGACGATCCGATACCAAACTTGGTATTGTGCTATCGTGTCCCTATACTGTTTGGTGATGTATTTATCAAAGTGGACTCTTACCTCCATGGATTCCAAGTAAATGGTTCTGAAACCTCTGTCCAACGCATCCTAAAGCATGCACAACACTATCCTGAGTGTGGCTGGATCACCAATGTACTTCTACATGTTCTCTGCGCTCAGATGAAATTCATCATTGGTGGCTTCACGCATCAACTGCTTTATGTACCTGTTGACCTCCAACCTGAATTGGTTCTTCCTCATGGCTTGGGTGAGGGTTCCGCTGGAAGGGATCCTGTGTGTCCTCACTATGACATCCAAACTCCCGTACAACTATGCATAGGAAGCCTCTATGATGGTGATGAGTGAAGGGAGCTGCTCATAGTTCCAGATCAACATTTGAATCTGTGCTTTGTTTAGATCTTCCTATGGCTTCATCATCTTGTGAAAGTAAAGCGGGGCCCCCTTATACCTCATTATCCATTCCTGTACATGCGCAATGGTAGCCTAGATGTCTTTGAGAGTTTGGGCTGTCTTTGTGCACTACTACTTAAAACCGAATAGATGGAAAAATGCTTTATGTATGGTGACAAATATTCTATACAGTGTCCACATGGTGGTCTCCAAAGTTGATATCTCCACAAGTATTCCTTTCTTCATTTCTGCCATAGCGGATCCTGCAAACTGCTATGTTCTATGCCTAGCCTCTTGCAAGTCCTTTTCCATCCAATCATTCTATGTTATCAATAATTTACCATTGAACTCGTGGCTTCCACATAAGCCTAAGAAGCCTTGACCATGGTAGCTCGATGTCTTCTAACATCTGATACAATCACCCTTTCCTCTATGTGCACAGGTGATGTGTGATCATTCGGGAGATGATTTCTATGTGCTTGTACAATCTTGTGCTGTGAATTTTTGAATGGCAGATGGTACGCATCCATCTACGGATCATCATCAAGGAGAACAACCTCTCCTTGCTCACTTGGGGCCGGTTGTGATTCTGGAGGTGGTGGAGAGTATGGTGTGACCTTGAATGTTCTTGGCATGAGATCTGTGTCTTGTTCCTATGGGTCCCGTTCCATCTCCACGTTCATTGCCTCAACCATATGCTCAAACTACTGAGCAAGTTCTCAAACCTGCACCTCCTCACCCTCTTCTTGATCTATTGGCTACTCTGTTGTCTCAATCTGTATAGGCGCAATTTTCTCTATTAGTGCACCTTTCCTTTCATGATGTTCTTGTTTCTGCTTTTATTCCCTTTCTCTCCTCTTGAGCTCTTTCTTTGATTTCAAATTCTTTTCTGTTTCCTACAACTTCCTCTCTTTATCTTCCAACCATTGCTTCTCTCTCTTCCTTCGTTCTACTCTCCTTTTGTGCTATCACCTCTTTGCCTCTATCTCCAAAGCTATTTTCTCAACAAGAGGATCTTCTCTGTACTTGTAGCTTTGCTAAACCTCTGCGCTCTCGACAATATTCCTCTTGCCTTTGTCTTACATTGGTTTACCGCTCACTGCTGTTGTCGTTGTTGCTTCTTGTGGTGCTACTGCATGCAGTGCTACTTTCCATTCTACAACCATGATGATTGGTTCATTAAGCCTAGAGGAGTTGTAGAAATACCTCCAAGGATCTTCCTCTGGCCAATGACATGCCTCGTGGATCCATGGGTAATACACCTTCGCACAATGGTTCTTGCATATGTAGTGGGGATCATATGGATTGAAACTCTTGGTGCTGAAACCAAACTTCTTCAAGTCCCTAGCCTCGGCATCCACATCCTTCAAGGTACGGATCTTGTACAATCCAATATGCAAAGGAAGAGTAGGGCATGGTGCTATCTTCCTCCTGTGCAGTCCTGCTGATAACCATGTGGAGATGTGGTATGCAACCTCTTGCATGAATAACTTATCTGTGGCAAACATCGGTAGCTCATGTGGAGGCTTCTCCACACCAAACATCTTGATGAAGGTGCCACTGGCTGAGGCATACCAATATGCAATGTTAAGAAATGCCTACATCACTTCTTAGGACATGCAAGGTGGATCATGTTCGAATATCATCCTATATAGCAGGGTGATGAAGTGGTCAAACAACCTCTCCATGAATCCTCGGTAGTTACACTCAGAGAGAAACTTGTAATAGATGTTCACATCATCCTTAGGTGGTGTCCATGTCCAACCCATGCTAGGGAACTACTGTTGGGCACATATTGCAACAAGCAGGTACGCAAACGTAAAGAATATTGCTTTCTCATCCTTAGGCGGAATTCATGCATTAGATGCATGCAATTTTAACTAAAGAGCCAACATGTCAGACCAGTTGAATGGCCTTCCTTCATTTTCCAACTGATCCAACATAACCACCCAACTCTACGGGAAGGTCTCCGTTCTCTCTCGGCCATACAAGTGACATGCAAATATGACCAAAAGTTGGTAAGGCTTCCTGAGTGACTTCGTCTTGTAGACCTGGTTGGGTGTTTCTATGAACTTCGATGGCTCTTTTACCCAATGCTTCATGATGTATCTAGAGTTCACATTGTTGTTGGGAGTGTAAAACAATGCATCCATGTAGTTCACTGACTTTGACAAGTGACACATCTGATGGTAGTTTTCCATCTGGAAGGTGGCAAGCTATGTTCCACTAGTACTTTTCAGTATCATCATCTCAGGATCAGTATGTGAGACAATACAATGAATGATATTCGTGGATGGGAAGACGGGGTACCCGCATGCAACCCTGTACAAGGCTGAGTTGTGGATGCTG
This sequence comes from Pinus tabuliformis, assembly GCA_031772625.1. Taxonomy (NCBI): domain Eukaryota; kingdom Viridiplantae; phylum Streptophyta; class Pinopsida; order Pinales; family Pinaceae; genus Pinus; species Pinus tabuliformis. The sequence continues at coordinate 419,743,225 of CM062819.1, read as the reverse complement.
ACATATACTTTTCAATCTTCCATATCTTCCTTGAAATTGCCTGCAAATATGTCCTTTATTTCTTGCCATGTAACATTCTTGTCCTTCTATACGAACAACTACGTTTCTGCATAGATAGGCAAGTTCATTGGCACTTGTTCAACCACATCTCTGGTGTTTCTCTCTACAATATCCCTTGATGCATCTCTCTTGGAAACCATGATGCCTGTACTGCTAAGAAGCTACTTAACAACTGATGTACCTGGAGACAGAGTAGACACTCATGGTAAGAAAATGTTAGCTTAAAAATGAAAAGCACTTCAAGGATAAATCATGCAACAAACTAGGTAACTGTTGGGCAATATTGCGTAATTGTGACTCTTAAAGGTGAGGGATTGTCAGCTAGATCTGTGCATTGCTCAGTCCCAGCTACCAAGTGAGAGGTACTGATGACTAGAACTGCACAGAGTGAAGTCTAGTATGGCTTGTTGTAGATTGGAACTGTGTAATGCGTAGTTCAGTATGGCTTGATGTTGGATGGTATTGTGCATTGTGAAATCCTAGTGGGAAAGACTGGGGACTGACTCCTGTAACTGTGTAGAGTGCAGCTGGAGCTAGTGACTGACAATCTCTGCAGAATTCCTGTAACGACCCATCTAAATTGATCCATTAATAAAATTTTAAACTTTAATATATATATATATATATATATATATATATATATATATATATATATATATATATATATATATATATATATATATATATACATATATCTATATATATATATATATATTAAAGTTTAAAAATTTATTAATGGATCAATTTAGATGGGTCGTTACATACATCCCCCCTTCTGAAAACTTTGTCCCGAAGTTAGAGCTTTAGGTTCAAGGTTTTAATGGACATGACCTTTTCTATCAAGGTTACCACAGTTCGATTGGGATGCCTCCATTTGAAGCTTTATATGGCAGACCTTGCAGAACACCGTTAAGTTGGGACAGGTTAGAAGATCGGGTGATAATAGGACCAGAATTAATCCATGAAATGGAAGCGCAGGTCAGACAGGTTAGACAACGATTAAAGGAAGCCCAGGATAGACAAAAGAGTTATGCTGATGCTCACCGAACTGATAGGAGGTATGAAGTAGGGGATCAGGTCTTCGTCTGCATCAAACCAAATAAAAGTACTATTCGGTTTGAAAAAGGGACAAAGTTGTCACCCCGATTTATAGGACCGTTTAAAGTCGTGGAAAGAGTTGGACCTGTTACCTATTGTCTTGCCCTGCCACCTCACCTGCATAAAATTCATAATGTATTTCATGTTTCTATATTAAGGCATTATATAGCTGATCTATCTCATAACCTTCAATGGAAGGAATTGCAGGTATCGGATGAGGGAGTCATAACGGTCGAACCGTTACGTATACTGGAACGTAGAGTTCGACAGCTGAGGAAACGCTTGGTGGACCAAGTTAAGGTCCAATGGGACAAGTATAGCCCTAGATCAGCGACTTGGGAAGATACAGAGGACATATGCCAGAGATACCCTAATTTATGTCCATTTTGAAGAACCTCACACTATGTTTAGTATATATTTACTTCACTACAATCAGAGACTCAAAAACATTTTGAATGATTATGGATAAACATGAAATTTTGTGGCATAATATATGTTTAATTCCTGCTGGTACATGGATACCAAAATAATATATGTTTAAATTCCTGCTAGTAAATGGATACCAAAATAATATGTGTTTAATTCCTGCTGGTACATGGATACCAAAACAATATATGTGGTTTATTTTACTAAATTATAAAGGTTGAAGTAAAGTTAAGACAGTTGAATAAGTTTTCTTCTGATAAAAATTAAGATATTATAGATCTGATTTATTTTATTTTTAGTATGATCAATAGGATAGAAATCAGGAAGTGAATACATTCTAGATGAACGTCAAAAGACGTGCTTGGAATATGGCAAAATATGTTATGCTGTAGTGACATAGGTAAATAATACACGAGTTATTTTGAATATGCTGATGCACATTTTACAAATGCATGGGTGAGTGTATGATTGCAGATAAATGATCCAATTTCCGAGATGACCACGTGATGACAGAACCTCAGACCAATTAAAGCTCAAAGTGATTCTATGATAGGGTAGTAGCCCTAATTTTATTGGGAGGGGTGGAGGTGTTACCCATCGTTTATCCTCCGAACCCTGGAGTCATGGGAGGACTGTGCGAGCCACGCTCCCTTAGACGTGTGATGATGACTGCCGGATGCCTACTGGGAATCAAGTCGGTATAGCCGACGCTGTCACCTTAGTGTTATGAATGGTTAGGTCAGTAAAATCGACGCCATGGCATACTCCAGTAGAGGACGGATAGGATGGGAGCAGAAGAGATTAGGGAGGATAGGATGAGTTTGACTAGCTTGGGGACCTGGATAGAAAAGGTCATGTCCATTAAAACCTTGAACCTAAAGCTCTGACTTCGGGACGAAGTTTTCAGAAGGGGGGATGTATGTAACGACCCATCTAAATTGATCCATTAATAAAATTTTAAACTTTATAATATATATATATATATATATATATATATATATATATATATATAGATATATATATTAAATTTTATAAAATATATAATTGGACTTTATAATATAAATTTATAAAATATATCATTGAACTTTATAACATATATAAATGAAATGTTATAAAACATATAAGTGAACTTTATAACATATATAAATGAAATGTTATAAAACGTATAAGTGAACCTTATAACATATATAAATGAAATGTTATAAAACGTATAAGTGAACCTTATAACATATATAAATGAAATGTTATAAAACGTATAAGTGAACTTTATAACATATATAAATGAAATGTTATAAAACGTATAAGTGAACCTTATAACATATATAAATGAAATGTTATAAAATATATCATTGAACTCTATAATATATATATAACTGAAATGTTATAAAACATATAAATGAACTTTATAAACGTAAATCTAAAACTGTGCTAAAGAATATATATATATACCAAAGATCATTAAAGGGGCGCGTCCAACCTGCTGAAAATTTATAACAGAGCAGACCTTGCCGGGAAATATCTGAGAATTAAACTGCATGGAGGGCGTGTCAAGTAGGGGGAAGGCGGTGGCTGCAGGCAGGAGGGCGGCCACCGCCAGGCCCATGGATAAAACCGGCAGCCTGGATCGAGAGAGGGAGGGAGAAACCGAAGAGGGGCAGAGAGAACCGGAAGCAAAATTTCACCAGGAGAAAACCAAGAGAAGATAATTGTCTATTAGAAGAGCTTTAAGTCGTCTGAGGTTCTGGGCACGGAGGGACAGAGAGCTTCTGTGAGCAGCTAGGTTTGCTCAATCTGGTTGGGAGGTATTGGTCTCCCGGAGATTAGATCAAAATAGCCACGACATCACTAGCAGCAGATTCACCAGTTCAGTAGCAGAATCAGCAGCAGTTAAGGTAAGTACCGATTTAATTCTTCAGGCTTCTGTATTTCAGATTTTAGTTCTGTGTGTGAATGGTTACTACAATTCCTGGAGCTAAGGCAGAGCCTTGAGTTCCATAAATGCGCAATTGTTTTGAGAATAAGTACCATAGGGATTTGGGTTAGAACCCCAACAGAGCAAAAGAAAACTACAACAAGAAACACTCATACAACTCAGGAAAAATGCTTATATAATCAAACTACATAAGAGCGACCATACCTGGATTTCCTTCGTTAGAGTAGGTCCTGCAGGGTGCAGACCCTCTACAACTACCGATGTTCTTCAAACCTGAAAATAATTCAATTCGAACATACATAGTAGTATAGAAGTAAATCATATTAACGAAATTTGACTTTACATCATATAAACAAATGATTGATCATACATCAAAATAACATTCATATATGGATTACAACATAATTTGATGCATAAAGAAAGTTAAGTTTAGAAACAAGACAAGATTTCTTTTATTGCAGTAAGCTATAAATAACATGGAGAGAATTCACATGAGTCTTGTTCTTCCAACTCCAAGCAGAACCGTCCTCCGGATTCGTCCTATCCCAGCCTTCAACAATCTTCTTCCATAACCAAAACCATGATATCTCAAGCAAGAGGGAGAATATCTATAATCAAGGAAACAAGGGTTTCCTGAAGCTTGGGGAAATGCATGAGGCACAAGGATTCATCAGACTCAGTCAGGGATAATCTCAATATAATAACTCTATCTCTTCTCCTCTTTTAGGCCTTCCCATAGAAGTCTATTTTTACTTCTCCCAATTAGTTTTTTAGTTGGGAAATAGTTGGGCCACGAGCAATAGGAGGTAATCAACAGGTAAAACTCGTGAGCTCCACCCATAATTAAGGAAATTTAATTTTTTAAGTGTTTTAACACATACGCGAGTTGGTTATTCACTGACCCACATGTACACGCTTCTATCTCAGGGCAAAGTAGCGTACTGGGAATAAAACACTGTTTTTTATATATTTGGACCAAGTCTGGAAGGAGGGGTTGCCCTAGGCCATAAACCAAGCATCAAAAATACCAAGGGTGGTAAATGGTGCTATAACATATGCCCCCTAATATATGAGGTCAGAAGGGGTACATGATGGCCGAAATGTATTAAGTATATGGAAAGAATCTTGCCGGGACTAAGAAGGACTTCACCAGAATTCAACCTACTAAGCCATCAAAAGAGATCAAAAAGAAATTGCTGTCTGAGGCGGGCATACCCATGCTCATAAAAAGTAAAGCATGTCCACATATCAAGTACAAGAAGATCCAATATGTATACAAGTATAAAGAACTGAAAGTACGTGATGGATCATCTCATCATGATTGAAAAAAGTACATGTCTGAATATCACATATAAGAAGACGATCAATGACACTGAAGGATGAAGCTGGTCGCTAATGTCAAAAACTGATACCAATAGTACCAAATGAACATGATGGAATAAAATGACACTACATCGCAACTCGGATGTTAGCATATGAGATATCGCTGTGAAGAACAACAACATATAAGGTGGATGGTGTCAACTAGCAACAACAGGAGCAACTGACAAGTGAACCAAAACATGATGATGCAACCCGAGGTCTTCACCGACCCTCGTGGTAGATTTATACACAATGGGAATAAATGATTTGAGGCCGACCATGTGAGAAATCATTTGATTACCGGTCATTGATGTATACCATTAACAAACGCGAGACTACTCACCGATAATGATAATGAGAGTCAAGGTACCTAGTACAATCTAATAAGTGCAAATAAATGAGCTGAAGTCAAACACCTGGAAGAATCTATTAATCAGGGGACAATGATGGTTTCCCAGTGTCGATAGCAAAGGAATCTGCCACTGATGACTGCAAACCCCAAGGTACTACCAAATGGAATCTAGATCTTTGTCCCAGAGAAAATGAACTGTAGTCGATAGCAAAAGATCTGCTAGAAGGAAGGCATTAAGGCATCCTTCATCAATCTAGCACGAGTGTAACCCGTAGGCCAATATTGTGGAAGGAATCAAACAAAAAATATGTAGTAACCCAACCGAAGCACGTTTCCAGTGTACAAAAGATGTAGCTAGTGCACGATGGAAACCCTCTGAACCAACCAATAATGAAAGCTGACACAAAGGCGAGGAATCCACCAATAGGGTCAACTGGAAACCATGGCACTGCACGAATCCCAATGTGTGATAATGAAAGCTGGCATCGAATGCAAGGGAAACAACTCAGTCAAAGACCCACGATACTGATCGATGTTGAGCACAAGGTGACCTATAAATAATGAAAATAGGGACAGGGTGCGGCTCTAGGCCTGCCCTTATAGCAATATTTCTTCATCGATAATGACAAGACCGACCAGCAAGAAGTCAATGGAGACCTTCTCAAACCGACACGAGCAAAGGACCAATATAACTGATTTGATGACAAACATGACACTGACAACCAGGGATGGCCAACTGAAAAATATTCAAGAGACACTGCAGAGAGGTCGACTTAGGCTTACTTCCCTTGAACAAAAGCATGACCCAATGATGACTATATGGAAGCATATGATAACTTTGTATAATTTCATCATGCAGGAGGCATGAGCAAACTCTCCATATGATTGGAAGAGTAACCAATCAGAGGAGTACTGACTCAATAACAAGGTTAAGGAATACCTAAGTCAAACTAAATCCCACCCAAAAATGGAGGAGAGACTTTCTTTTGAGTGCTTTGTTCAAGGGTGACACGACTGACTCTTGCTGCCAACAAAATATGGAAATGTTGTCCCATTCCTGCTCTTTTTGAAATATATATATATATATATATATATATATATATATATATATATTATATATTATAAGCTGGAAAATGAATAAAATAATGCTATAGTACAGTGGAAAGAACAAGTGTCAGAGAAACAAATGATCTATTTCCTGGGAGGGGAACATTCCTATGCTCAATGCAGGGAGGCGAAACTAGTCAAGGACACTCGAAGGGATGCTCTTTCCATGGGTAAAAGGATGCGTCAGGTTGCAAAAGCTAGAGTGATTGCATGGTTGATTTTGTAGAAGGCATCATCAAATAAGTAGCTTAAACATGAGTCAAAGTGAAGCCGGCTCCAGGCCAAAAAGGTGCAAATAGTCAAAATGCAATGTAGTAGTACAACTCAACACAAAGGAGCCTCTAGGGTATAAGGCTAGAAATCAGCGTGGAAGAAAGGATAATGTGTCTTCAATGCAACGCCGTGTAGTAGGGGTACCATAGGAATGGGTCTGGATACTTCAGCATGTAGCCAATGCGATGGTTAACTTTTTAGCCACTCATCCTGAGCCGGGTCGATAGACAGACCTATGTATGACTGGACATGATTATGGGCATGAACCCAAATTTTGATGGCATCTTGTCCCAATTTTGTATATTATTTTTTGAACACTTTATCTATATACAGGTGATTTTATGATATATATAAAGATTCAAATTTTTTGATTTTATTTAATTAGATGAATGATTAATGTGCTGATCTAAATTATTCTTGATTAGCAATAGAGTCTGCTAATGAATTCTCATATCGTGGAATGTGAACATATGTCATATAAATAAATGATCGTTGCAACATTCTCACTCTCAAAAATTGGCGATATAAATAAGGATCAAGAACCCGATAAATGTTATTTAACTGTGACACCACCAACTGTGAGTCTAGATAAACTACCAACGAATCAATCCCATAAAAAATTGCTTCAGATAGTAAACTAAGAACAACAGTATACTTGGCAATGTTATTCGAAGTAGGGCCAATACATACTCCCCTTGACACCATCAACTGACCAGATGGATAATAAATCATCCAGGCTGCAGAAGCAAGATTCCAAGTGTGCTGACTAGCACCATCGGTGAATCTGAAATATATCGAATCATCCATCAACATCTGCCAAGGAAGATCAAACAATGTTGATATCACAAAATTCCAGACAAATATGTACAAAGATACAATATATACAAACAAGCAATTGCTCGGCCAAAGCCTAAGCAAAATACTTCTTAAGGTAGAGCCCATTTCGGGGCTCTGTTAGCTTGTTCCCTTCAAAATCAATTAATTCATTGGCCCCTTTTCCCAAAACTCGCTTGACTATAAAGGGACCATACCACATAGACTTGAATTTGCCTGCCCCCAGGGCATCATGTCTTGGTCATAGACTAAGACAAGGTCACCTTCAGAAAAAACCTGAGGACAAACAACTTTATCATACTAAGTTTTAATGCTCTTCTTATGGGCTTCGTTTATTATGGCTGCATCTCGACACTGCTCATCAAGATGTTCCAAATGAACGAGGTGTTCTTTGAGACTAGACATCTCTGGAAGAAGTTCTACAACTAGCTTAAGGGATAGAATTTCACATTCAATAGGAAAAATATATTCAAGCCCGTAAACTAATTGAAAAGGAGTAAAAACGATGGCAGTCTTAACCAAGGTTCGATATGCCCAAAGTGCCGGGTACAACATGATGTTCCAATTGGATCGATTTTTATCAATTGTCCTTTGTAGGATAGTCTTAAGGGACTTATTCATGGCTTCGACTTGCCCATTGGACGGAGGATAATATGGAGACAAATGCTCCTGCCGGAAGCCCAACTTGAGAGCTAATTTGGTCATCAGTTGATTATGGAAGTGACTGCCATCGTCAGTGAAAATCTCTCTTGGGATACCAAATCGTGAAATAACCTTGTTGAAGAGAAACAAGGTTTTTGTTTCACTATTGTTTTTGTAAGCAGGCATGGCCTCAACCCACTTTGTAAAGTAGTCCACAACCACAATTATGTACTTGTGATTCGCTGCCGAAGGCGGATTACAAGTAGTAAAATCAATGCCCCACTTCATAAATGGACCGACAATGATAACAACAAAATGTGGAGCTAGATGCGTGCGTATTTTCCGGGTATAGATTTGACAAGGATGGCAACGTTTGACCGCTTCAATAAAGTCTTTGAAAATTGAAGGCCAAAAGTAGCCTGAACGCAAAATTTTCTGGGCTGTTGCAAGCCCTAATAGATGACCACCACAAGCTCCATTGTGGCAATCATTAACTACAGACTCAACTTCTTCCAAAGTTAAGCAATGCCTATGGATTGAGTCAACCCCTCTGCGATATAATGTATCACCAACGATATCATAGTTTTTGGCAAGGTGATGTAACTTTTGACGCTCATCTAGAGAAAGCAGGTGGGAACTTCAAAGTATAGAGATATATAATGATATCTCTGTACCAGGGATCTTGTGAAGAAATGAGGAATAAATGTTTGTCAGGAAAATTTTCCTCATAAATAATGGCTTCCTCACAAGGCAACTCTGAAATTAATTCCGCAAAAACTAATGTCTTCTTAGATTTGGCTGACAAGAACTGAAGATCGAAGTCTTTCAAATAACAATCCATTGATTATACTTGCCCCCAATCACTCGCCTACTGAGGACAAACTGAAAAGGATTGACGACCACTAAGACAAATGTTTTACACATCAGAATGTAATGACGAAGCCACTGGGGAACATGGACAGCTGCCAAGGCCAATTTTTCGATGGGAGAATAGCGTAGCTCAGGTCCTACTAAGCCTCGACTCAAGTATTAGATTACATGCTCACTGAGAGCATCATCCTCCTGAACCAGAACCATACCAATGGTTGATTCTGCCGCAACAAGATACAAAAGGAAATCTCTACCATAATCTGGTGGACTCAACAATGGAGCAGAGGTTAATGCCATTTTCAAAGCATCAAAATATTATTGTGCGAAGTCGTCCCATAAAAACGGAACTCCCTTCTTAAGCAAACGCATAAATCCTTTAGTAATCTCGGTGTAATTTGCTGCAATAAATCTCCTCAAGAAATTTGCCTTTCCTTGGAGACTTTGAAGTTGACGAATGGAAGACGAGGGAGGAAACTAAATTATTGCCTCAACCTTGAAAGGATCAACACAAATCCCTTCAGTCGATACGATGAATCCTAACAGCCGACCAGATGTGACTGCAAAAACACACTTATTCGTATTCAACCAGATTTTATAAAATTGACATCTCTAAAAAACTAACCAAAGGTGGCTGGGATGATCATTTCTCTTGCGAGAACGAGCAGCTAAATCATCCAAGTATGCTTCGATAACATGTTTGATGTCGTGTAAAGTAGAAGACATGGCCCACTAAAAAGTAGCTCCAGCATTTTTAAGACCAGAAGGCATATTTTTGTATTAAAATGTGCCCCAAGGAAAAATAAAGGCTGTCTTGTGTTGATCCTCTGGACAGATAGTAATTTGATTATAACTCGAGAATCCATCCATGAACGAAAAAATTTCATTACCCGCACATTCGTCAACAATTTGATCAATAAAAGGTGTGGGGTAATTGTCTTTTGGACAAGCTTTATTTAAATCCCTAAAGTCGATACATACTCAAATCATTCCTTGCTTCTTATCTACTAGGATTGGATTGGAAACCCACTCAGTTAGAGGAACAGGGTATATGAAACCCACCTTAAGCAACTTTTCAACTTCAACTTTAATAGCTACCACCTTCCGGGGATTGACCGGTCGAAGTTTTTGGCGAATAGGTTTGGCGTTTTCGTACGTCTTGATCTCATGCTGGACTATAGATGGATCAATTCCAGGCATTTCCTCATAAGACCAAGTGAACACATCTCGAAATTCTTTAAAGAGGTCAGTGTAGATTTGAATTTCTTCAGGGGAACAATCAGCTCCGATGAAGACTTTTTCTATTACGTTAGTATTCCTAGAGATATTTGCAGGTATAGTTCGTGAGATAACCGACATGTTACCTTCGGTAGAAAATTGTTCTGGAGCCAAAGGGTTTGAAACTGTACAAACATCACTAGTAAGCAGATTGGAGAATCTAGATTCAACTTCATGCAATGGAGGAAGAAAATATGAACGATGATGTAAATATTCCCATGGGCGATATACACCCATCATTGCCTCCAAAATTGCTTCTTCAGATGGTAAGACTGTATCCAAGCAATCCAGCACTGAAGTAGGATCGATGGTCCAAGCCAGAGCCAAATCACCATCTAACTCGTCTTGTGAAAAGGGAGTGGGATGGTTGTCTATAGAGTTAACGATAGATTGATAGCTAAGTTCCACTATAGACATGGGAAATTCCATTCCAAGGGTTCGAAAAATAATGTGTTCGAAAGAACTCTTTCCATGAAGGTCCCCTAGAGGATGAAATTGCATTAATTCTAGTTGTAGGAGCAGGAAGGTCAAATATACCCATTAACGAAGAGTACATCCCAATAGGTTGACAGGGATTGTCCACCAATGGAACGGTAGAATCCGAAGTTGCGTGGGAGTCACCTGGAGAATAATCCAACTGATCAATTTTAACAATCCTCCCCTCATGAGGAAAACAGAGGATACAGAATAAAGATGAAACTATGGCATCCATCTCATAAATCCAATTCCTACCTAAGAGGAGGTTATAATCTAGGTTGGCATCAACGATTTATACCTCAATATTTATGACCTTTCCCCCAACACATATAGGAAAGGCTGGGATAATCCCATGTGGCCTATGAGAATATCCATCAAATGATGTCAAGAGAGTCACTGAAGGAACAACTGAAGGTGATCTAGTGGACTTTCAAGATGACATAGACATTACACATGTGGAAGCTCCCTCATATATAACTATTCGAAAAATATTAGTCTTTTGGTAAGTGGAATTTATTTGGAAAGCCATATGGTGAGGAAGTCTCTTTTTGATATTCAGCGTATCAAAAGTGAGAACTAAAGAATTATTTGAATCTACTGCATCGATTGCTGAAAGCAAAGAACTTCTTTGAGTAGGACATGATTGGAGTACCTCCAGTGCAGACATAACACAAGGAATTTGAGTCAGATCTTCTACAATCAAGTAGTTCTAGGTTGCCCTAGTATTAGGGTTAATAGTCGAGCACTTTGCGGAACCTTTCGGTATCCGAAGTATAGACTTAACAGAGGGTCACTCAATATGGAGTGGGTATGTGGCTTTGGGAATAGATTTAGCCTTAGATGTTTCCGTTTCACCATAATCGCATGCTTGTGTAGCAACGTCAACATGAGAGTTCATCATATAAACATTTGAGGAATTTTCCCCTTCCTGGTTGCCCCCTGCGGAGGTACTAGCATTTGAATTCATGCCAGCAAGTAATTGTTACCCTTGGGGAAAAGGGTTAGTCAGAACAACTTGGGAACTAGAGGACCCTTGCCACACTAATAGGCCCTGAGCATCTTGTATCTTAGGGCAGAGGTGAGTCAGATGATCTCCATTGCATAACTTGCATGGAAACTTTACCTTTTTCTTGGACTCTTTTCTACCCTCATTGGCACCATTGCTGGGTTTGTTTGCATTTCCTTTCCCTTCATGGTGCTTCTTCTTCCCTCATCCCTTCCTCTTCCCATTGGATCGTTGATTTCCTTTGGGGTTAGAGGCCTGAATGACATTTATAGAGGTAGGTTGGGAAGGTGTAGGTGTAGACAGTGTTGCCTGGTTAGAAGAAGCAGTTTGTAGAGACAACTGTTGCAATTGATTCAAAAGGTTCACCATGTTAACATAAACCGATATGACTATACCATCGGCATGGGGGCCTAGCTTCGGTTTGGCTAAATCAACCTTAGATCTAGGAGCATCGCATGGAATTTTCTGGAGGGTCCCAGACTGAGAATATATCAGTTCTAATTGCTGGGCTCAAAAAATAGCTTACTATTCCGAATAAACACTGGAAAGAGACATGTGCTTTGAGATATCAGGTTGTAATGATTTAAGAAACCATTCAAGAAGGAATTCTGGTGGGATTTCAGCTTTGATAAGCCTTTTTCTCCTTCTCCATTCCTGGATGTGATATGAAATGTGAGTTGCAAAGTCTTGCTGAAAGTTAGCCAGAAGTTTAGTTTCGGCTTCATATCAGACAAGAAACTGAAAATGGTTCAAAAAGATATTAGCCAAATCACAGAAAGAAGTATAGGTGCCCCCTAGCAACTCTATATACCATTTGGCTGCATTTCCAATTAGGGTGCACTGAAATAACCTCAACTTGATCGAATCATCTGTTAGGGAGTTGGATGAGCACCATAAGTGAAATGTGGTCACATGGTCTCTCGGATCTTCACCGCTTTTCCCCTCAAACTTTGGGATATCTGAGGGAAGTTTATTTGGGACCAAAGGCCAAGCCGTATTGTATCGAATCAAATCATTCATCAATTTAGTTAAGTTTGGCAAGTTAAGCGTGGTCAGAAAAGGAAGTCGTGGGGGACCTTGGGAATTCCATCCAGAGCGAGCGGGGTTCCCAAAGGTCTGAAAGGAATGACCTGGATTTTGAAAAACTCCAGGTTGTCCAAAGTAATTCATAGAGCCTACTGAACCAAAAGGTGGTTCTTGTGGTCGAACAAAATTCGGAGTTTGACCAACTCTTGTCGAAAATACTCCGTAACCAGTGAAGTTACCCCCTAAGAAAGTATTGAAAGGAGCTGACAGCCCCTGATAAGGATTCCATACATTAGCAAAGGGAGGAAAATTCTAAAACGAATTAACCGAAGAATATGACACATTCCCTTTTTGACCGAAAAATTGATTCCCAACTCCTATCCCACTAACCGCAGGGTTTGTCTAACTCTCGAAGGGGTTATTACCTTGACTTGTAAAAGGAAAAGGCATTGACCCTTGTAGTGGCCAATCTAGGGTGCTAGATTAGACTATATTTATTATCAACCAAGGTAGGTAAACTTAGAGGCATGTGTCTAAAGTCTATAGACCTAAAAGGATCTCGTCTACCTAACTAAGTGTTTATTGTGACAGGCTACAACACTCCTTTATAGGAGGTTAAAATATGCTTCCTCTCACACTTTAGCACTCAGATCATCTAGTTTATCTAACTGTCCTAAAGATACAGCGTATTGCTAGACTGAGTTTTTCAACCCTCTTACAAGGATGTTAGCTCTTTCTAGCTAACACACTAAGCATTCATGAAAATCAAAAGCACACTGAATTTTAAATGCATGGAAACAGAGTCTACGGAGATGCTTTGAAATCTAATGATCGATCAAATATTTTACAAGATATTGTTCAATGATCTAACAATCAGATCTTCAAGCTATCACCATGAATATCATTTGCAAGAATTTCTAATCAAATCGATAAACTCACAGACATGGAAATAACATTAAACACTATGCACACTATTCAAATTCAAAACGCTATGGAAATGAAAATAAAAGTATATCAATTCCACGTAGGGCCCGTCCACGCTTCACTGGCACACTTAAGAAACTTCAAGCGATGAGAATATTAATGCATAAGCACTGTAATGGTAAAACGATGACTGTAATTAAGTTCTAAAGATTGAAATCACATACAAGAGCAGCATTCTAGAACAATACACAAAGATAATAATCGTTTTTTGAAACAATACAATACACAGTCTTTATTTGCTTGTCTCCTTTCTAAATCAAATGTACATACATTAAGCAGATGTTTCTGCTTTTACAAAAGAGTGATTTTTGTCCTTTCTAATCTAAACCGATTTCCAAAAGCAAAACGAAATCAGTTTGGGAAACCATGTCTTTTTGCTGCCTTTGTGACCAAAAGGTTTGGTTTTACCAACATTGAACGCATATCCAAGAGCGTTAGATTTGTTGTTGAATCGATTTTTCACCATGCATGTACATTCCAGATCACATTCCTATCCATTGCTTTGACTTGCTTGTCATGCCATGTGTCACATCATAAACCATTTACAGGAATTCATGACATCCTGTAATCTTTTGGTTGAAAATTCCTAATTTTTAACATAAAAATTTACAAATTAACTTTAATGTAAACTAACAACTATAATGCTATTGATTAATCAATTTTGTTGGATATGAGGGGTTTATGGAAGAAAAAGATAGACAAATTATGGTGTTTCTGGAAGAAAAGGATGGCATTGAAATGGTACCAACATCTCCCCCAAGCTCAATGATTTAGCATGTCCTCATGCTAATCTTGATGTACTTCCTTTATACTTTGTTCCTGCCTGTGCCTCTGCCGCTTGTAACAATGCATCTATATTCTTCTGAGCTTGGGAATTCTTCTGAATGTGGAGCTTATGTTTCAAATTCTTGTATTTCTATTTGAGAGCTTTCTTTTGAGTATAACATTTGGTTTCCCACTTGCAAATGTCGGTTTGTTCAACCTCGAGATGAACATTAGTCTATTAAAGACTGCAACTCGATCACTCTTGGATGCAAGACTTTAGGATGAATTGACCCGAGAGCCTGATACCACCCCATGCCCCCACCAACATCCCCTTAACCCACCAACATCCAAGAACCTTTATCTTTTTCTAAGATGATGAATTCAGCACATCCAACTCTTACAGTACCACCTTGACTCAAATATTTTCCTTATACCACCTCCGGACATTAAAATTTGATCTCCAGACTCTGACACCTTCTACCTTTGACCATCGACCATCAACCTTCAACCTTCGACCATCAACCATCAACCTTCAACCTTCGACCATCGACCATCAACCTTCGACCATCGACCTTCCACCATCAACCATCGACCATTGACCATCAACCAATCAATATCTAAAGGTTGCTCCAAATGAGTAATGTTTTTTATTTGCTCCTTCAGCTTCTCATTTTTCTGCTGAGTCTCCTTGCTCTGAGCTCTCAACATTTCATTCTCCTTCTTGATGACCTTCTCTAGCATGTTGGCCTCCATCAATTCTTCTTTTAGCTTTTCAGTTTGTTTTTCTAACCTCCTTTGTCTCTTGTTTGCAGGTGGTAACTCTTTCCCTTGTCTGTTGTTGCTCTCAACTTCCATTTCAACTTCCGGTCCAGGCTGTGAATGAGCACTACTCTCAATGTCCATCGGTGCATGTGCATTTGACTCTGGTTGATCTTCTTGTGTCTGGATCTTTTGTATTCTCCTGGATCTTCTTGTATATGTAGTGAAAATCTTGTCTTGTTCAATTTTCTGGGCAGCTTCTTGCCTCATCTTTCTCGTCCTTACACTACTGCTAGGTGGAGGGACATTTCTTGTCTTGCACACAGGGATTTCCTCATCAATGTCAAGCATAAATCCTAAGTGATCTTGCTGTTCCTATTCATCTTCTCCATATTTGATTTGATTGGCAACCAGAAATTCCTTCCATGTTTTTCCCCTCCTCTGCACTTCAAATTCAATTAGAATTTTAATTAACCCAAAATGCATAAACTTTTATCTTCATTACCCTTTTGCTTTTGAATAGTTTTTGACATCTTAGTCAAGCTCTGTAAGAGGAAACAGGGTAGACTAATGGTGCATTGCCCTTTTAGGTGCAATAGGAGTTTGATGTGATACAAATAGACTATGCTGTAACGACTCTCACACGTAACAAATTTCTGAATAATATACACCATTTCATCCCATGGGTGCATCAGCCAGCTCCTAGGGACACCCTTTTTCCAGTTAACAGATGAAACCCTCGACCTAGACATGAATTGGGTCCATGATTTTTCCTTGAATTGTTTTGTTTTGAAATATTTTTCTCCTTCTGGGCTGATCCCTAAGGATTGTGCTATCGTGTCTTCTGAAATCCTAAAAGAGAAGTTTCCTATCAATGCTTTCTCTCCATTAAATGTAAAGGTAAACTGCTTAGTTACTTCTCCATTGTTCCCATTAAACTTCTCCAAGAAGGGTAGCCATTTCTTTTCCATTAAAATTGTAATATAGTCATCATGATACTAGGAACTATCAAATGTATTAGGCTCTACTCTATTAGTCATTTTGACAAAGAAACTTATGTTCTAACCCTCCTCGTTTATGCTTAATAATTCAACAAGGGTCTCTTGATTTATTACCTCTGTTTTTCACTCCACTCAAACGACCTGGTAGCGCCCTCTGTTCTCGGGGTCAGCTTCTTCAATGGCTTAGGCCGCGACCAGATGAATGTCCTTGGATTATGGCAGAGGTGGAAACTCGCGAGCCCAATTACTATGCTCTCCCTTCGTAGCACTTGCTGTTCTCAGCCTTCTTTGAAATCACAGCATTTGAATTACTAGTATGGAACGCCCTTTTTACAAACTGAGAATGAAATGGAACTTTAACAACCAACTTGACCCAATTCACTATAATGATAATGACAGAGCGTATTCATATTACAAAGACAGAGAAGTAGTTGTACTGGGTTGTATAGGTAACATCATGAGAACATTGTAAGCATATATGGAGTGCTGGAGTGATGGTAACGGATAGTTGTTTGCATGAGTCGACTTGGGTCGAACGATCATGTTATAACTTGGCCGATTCAAAAAAACAATGAATGAAATCGTTGAACACTTGGATCTCCAATGATTCACCACCTGTCCCTTGCTCATTGGTACTTGGCCAATTAGGAGAATGTTGGACCGATGATAAGGTTGGATGGCCGATTCAAGAATAAGGAGTTAATAACAAGGTTTGAAGGGTGGTGTAGGAGAAGATTTAAAAATCGTAGGAGGAGTATGGTGGTAGGCTAGAGTGTGTTGGGAAATGATAGTAGTTAAGAATATGACAAGGTTGATGGGTATAAGGGTGTTTTTGAAATTGATCATAAGCAATCATAGTCATCACATTTAACACTAAAATAATCCAAGAATTTAAATGTTAAAAATAAAAATTACAACAATACATTACACTTTATTGGTTAATCAAGAGTTGAGTTGGCATGCATAGGTAGGACTGATCTTTATTGTTCAGATATGACTAATCTTCACTGTCCATAATAGGTCCCTTATGAGATGAATTTGGATACAACAGGTCCCTCTAAGATCTGGAGAATGTTTGTGCAACTTCTTTGAAATCTGGAAAAGAACTATGTGTGTGCAGCTTTCTTGATCTTTGGTGTTGATGGAGCCTCGGTGATAAGCAACCTTTGAAATTCTGTTGAAACCTTGTTGAAGCTTTGCTGAAGTAGCTTGAGATAGCAGTCTTTAACAGGTCCCTTTGATGTTTGTTGAACAGGTCCCTCTAATATTAGTGTTGGTAACATAATATTTTGAACAGGTCCCACTGCATTTACACTTTGAACATGTCCCTCTGATTAGAACAGAGACAAAAACAACTTCTTTATTGAAATACTAAAGTGCTGAAACAAACTCTTTGGAAATTTACAATGAGGAGATGGGATAAGGAAGACAAATATGCTGATGCTTCTCCTCCACTAAAGCTTTGACTTGTCCTCAAGTCATTATTGAAGCGATGAACCAAACAGTAAACAAATAGAACAAGGAATTCTGGTTTTGCCAGAGTCTGGTATTTCATATATAATATATATATATATATATATATATATATATATATATATATATATATATATATATTATATTTTTTTTTATTTTTTTTGAAATTGAAATGAAATGAACTAAGGTAGAGATATCGCAGCTGAAGGCTGCAATATCTCAACCTCCCTTTGCTGAGATACAGTTTGAAGAAAATCTTCCTTGCTGATGGGCTTATGGTAAAGTTTCAACCAATGGCCATTGATAATAAAGGGGTGGCCTTCTCCATCAATGCTAATAAGCTTGACTGATCCATTTTCATAAAATTGAACTATTTTGTATGGGCCCATCCAATGTGTGGTAAATTTGGCTTTATGATCTCTGAATTTATAGTCAAAGAGTAAAGCCCAGTCTCCTTTGAACTGCTTCTTTTTGATGTGTGCATCATGCCACTGCTTTCTTTGTTTTTGCATTAGGAGTGTTGTCTCCTCTGCTTGTTGCCTCATTTCATCCAGCTGGTTCAAGTGTTGAATTCTTTCTTGTTGGGCTTCATTAAGATCAATTCCTAAATCTGCAGCCATCTTATAAGTGTGTATTTGAAATTCAATAGGAAGCATTACCTCTTTGCCATACACCAACTGATATGGTGTAAATCCTGTAGTGTTCTTCCACGTGATTCTGTAAGCCTAGAGTGCATCTTTGAGTTTCTCTTCCCAATTCTTTCTATTCATTGCTACGGTCTTAGTGATAATTCCTTCCAATGTTTTATTGGTAGATTCCACCTGGCCATTGGCCTGTGGATGGTAAGGTGTACTTTTTCTATGCTTGATTTGATATTTTTCTGTGATCTCTTTAACTAGCTTTGAAGTAAATTGAGTACCTTGATCAGTCACTATCTCCCTTGGTACTCCATACCTTACAAAACTTTCTTCAAAAAGGAAGTTTACCACTGTTTGTTCAGTTGGTCGGACTAGTGCTTTGGCTTCAGCCCATTTTGTTACGTAATCAATACATGCTAAGATGTACTTTTTACCTTTATAAGTTGGATTGATGGGTCCTATGAAGTCTAGAGCCCATTTTTCAAATGGCTCTAAGTGTACTTGAGGCCGAAGTGGCATTTCATCTGTAGTTGTTGGCCTACCCATTCTTTGACAACTATCACAACTCTTCACATACTTCTTGGAATCCTTAAAAATAGATGGCCAGTAGTATCCAAGACTAAGAATCTTGAATGGTGTTCTTTTAGCTGCAAAATTCCCACCACACGCTTCATCATGGCAAGATTTTAAAATATCAATTATTTCATCATTTCTTACACATCGTCTAATAATCATATCATAACCAGTGTAAAATAAATCTCCATTAACCCATGAGTATTGAGCACTTTGTTTGATTAGCCTCTTCTTTTCCTTTGGAATAAAATATGGAGGTGTTCTTCCTGTGGACAAATAGTTGGCCAAGTGTTGTGGGGAAAAATGCCTATGCAGGACGATCCTATCCACCTAAGGTGTGACAGTGCCTTAGCAACAAACAGATACAGCTATTCTGGTTTCTTCCTTTATGAAATGTGAAAGAGGGGAGATCGATAGACTTACCGTTGTCTTCCGTTTGTCCCTCGATCTAGATCCTCTTCTCTTTGGGTGTTCACAGCTACTTGCCTCCTCGCTTGCTCAAGAGAGCAACTACTTGATTCCCACGAGATCACAAGAGAACAGCTACCTGTGACAAGAGAACAGCTACTTGCGGCAAGAGAAGACCACAACACAAAGGAAAATATTCATATTCATAAATGATTCAGGATTAGAAGTAAATCAAATACACTAATGCAATCATACAAATACACCAGTATATAGGAGAAAACCAAGATAGCTTTATTGATTGATAACAAGGTTCAGGAAGAGATACAACCCAGAGGGCTCCAATCCAGCATCTCCTTCCCAGCAGAATGGAATTCCTTCTTCAGTTCGCTTCAAAGCATTAAGCACCCAATGTTTCCAGTCTCAAACCAACAGCAATTCTTTGCAATAACCAAAATTCCAGCCTCCAGATCTCATGGAGGAGAGATCTATATATAGTTATTTTGGAGAGAGGATGAGTCAGCTTGAGATCTGACTAGTGTCCTCTCCCTCTCTCAGTTCTTGAATCCACTTGGAGGTTCTTGCTTCCACTTGGATATTTGGAATCTCTTACTCATCACCAGTCGAATTCCCTGAGGCAAGTGTCATTTTGGAAGCTTCCTGAGCATTGACACATTGAGGAATGAGCCTTCCACTTGTCCAAACTCGCTCAGCGCAGGTAGCTAGTGTTGGAGTTGACATTCAACGCAGGTAGCCAGTGTAGCAGTTGACATTCAGCGCAGATGCTCAGTGGAGCAGTTGACATGATCCTGAATTGACTTGTTTTTGAGTGGTTTCAGGTGGATAACTTCTGTGAATTGCTGTGGTTAGCTAGCCTTGTTCCTCTAGGGGTAGGAACAACATGTTTAGGGACTTTGGATCCCTTAGATTATGGACATTTCATGCTCAATGCTATAAGGCACAAAAATGTCTATAACAGTTGCCCCCTAAAGTATGAGGCCGTTTATCGGGTGAAATGCTTTATCCAGGAGGGTCCGAAGTTCATCCATTTGCTGGGAGGAGACCTGTAATAAGATACAATACAATACATTATGATTCATATTGCTTTCATGATCTAGCTGAGGCGGGCATTCCCATGCTCAGCTTTATAAATTCATTTTTGTACATAGAACAGACGATCGTCTGATGGTAGACTGATAATTTTGGCGAAATTATCATCCTTTGAGTAGGATGATCATCTGCTGCAATGATGTACATGTCAAATGTCTTTATCTTTCCTGAATATATATCGCAGCCCGGATGGATGAAACTAGATCCGGGGTCTTCAAACTCGTTCGATCTTCACTCTAAGTACAAGTCGATCCATGTGAGAATTGCACTGAAGTCGAACATGGAAAGACATTGCTTGATTACCGGTCAATGATGTAAACCGTTAACAAGCGCGAGAGGAATCACCGATAATGATAATGACCCTCAAGGTACTGCACTACAATTCACGTGGTGTGAATAAAGGACTTGGCGTCGAACACCACGCAAAATATTCTGGTCGAAGGTCATTGATGTATACCTGTCACCGGAAGTGAGAAACTTGCCATTGAGGCATGCAAGCTTCAAAGTACTGAAGGGGTTGTTCCTAGATCAACTTCTTGGATAATGAGCTGATGTCGACAAGAAGAAATCCGTCAAAGGAGGGCCTTGATGAATCCCACATCAGTGACACGGAACAGAGCTAATGATTTTAATGGAGGTGAAAACGATCTGTGACATATGATTCAGGGTGGCGGTCATGAATGGATGAAGGATAATGTATGGCAGTGGATGGGATCCGGTTGACTTTTTCTGAACGACTTCTCTTGAACATATGGCGACACTGATGCGATGGATCGGTAGCATTACCCCAAATATGGATGGTATGGCGAGACCATGGTGAATAAAGGACTTGGCGTCGAACACCACGCAAAATATTCTGGTCGAAGGTCATTGATGTATACCTGTCACCGGAAGTGAGAAACTTGCCATTGAGGCATGCAAGCTTCAAAGTACTGAAGGGGTTGTTCCTAGATCAACTTCTTGGATAATGAGCTGATGTCGACAAGAAGCGATCCGTCAAAGGAGGGCCTTGATGAATCCCACATCAGTGACACGGAACAGAGCTAATGATTTTAATGGAGGTGAAAATGATATGTGACATATGATTCAGGGTGGCGGTCATGAATGGATGAAGGATAATGTATGGCAGTGGATGGGACCCGGTTGACTTTTTCTGAACAACTTCTCTTGAACATATGGCGACACTGATGCGATGGATCGGTAGCATTACCCCAAATATGGATGGTATGGCGAGACCATGGTGATGTGACCGGTGAATGAGACAACCCAACCCGATTGTGGTACGGACGAAAAGTGTCATGTTCAAGAGCAACCTGCTACCATCAAAGTTTTCTCGATTTTCTCCAAATTTTTCCCCAGTCATGGCTGACCAGTACCTCTTTATTTTTGTCAAGCTTGAGGAGGATAACATATGCTTGTTCTATAACTTGCCCTTCGGGCAAGCCCATTGCTATGTTTTAACGAGTCTAGCGATAGTGAAACTCGTTCTCGTCTAAAGACAAGTTTGTCGCTATTTAGTGGTTTAACGAGTCTAACGACAAGGATAACTCGGTCCTTTTCATTTTTAGAGAGTCTGAAAAGGTACGTAAAGTTAACTCCAAAAGTCCTTTTTCGTCATCTAATCCCTTAAGTCCGAAAAAGCATAAAACAATACAGAAGGGATGAGTTTTCGATAGTTTTAACGAGCCGAACAAAACAAGCGCTCGATCTTTTTGTGCAATAATCCCTCAGGTCCAAAAAGATTAAAATCTAGAGGAGGGATAACACTTTCGGTCGCTTTAACGAGCTGGAAGGCCAAAACTCGGCAATCTTTTCATATTTTACGAGTCAATTGAAAAGAGCTTTAAAAAGACTCGTCTTCTGAGGAACGAGTGATGAACAGGGTTAGCAGCTGATTCCAGGTACAGGTTGGAATTTTCCAATCACGGCAGTGTCACAAGGATGGCTAGGTGAAATCACTCTTCGCAGCTGTTCCTCAGAATGGGTAAACAATCTTATGGAGGTAAATGATCGGCCAAATGAAAAGTGGAGGTGACGGTGCAAACACGACCAAGGCTTTTATGGCTGATAAGGTTACGTACACAATGGTTATTTTACCGGTAATGGGTTCATTTTTTAAAGAGCTTGAATGCGCCAAAACACTGCTCAAGCTTATGTTTATTTTTTAACGAGCATGAATTCTGCGTTAAAACTGCTTGGATCTTGCGTTTATTTTTTAATGAGCATGAACTTTATGCTAAAACTGCTCGTTTATATAGTCATATTTTGATTTTTTACCAAAACTAGCTTTTCTCTTCCCAAGGATAGTATTGCATTCTCAATTGCTGCATCAAACTTAGTTAGAAATGAATAACATTTGCTTGAAAATGAGATTAAAACCCTAATATTTTGCTTTGAACTACGTAAAAAGAAATTAAAAAGTGTTTTTATCTCTCATTTTACCATTTCATTTGAACTTGGTTTGTTGGAGCTTTGGAGGTGCCTCTTCCCCCTCGATTTTCACCAGCTGATTTTGGGAGATTTTGTGGACGATTCTCGGTGCCGTCTGGACCAGGTAGGAGCTAAACCCTAGCTCTTTCTTTTCATGGTTTCATTTTTCCATTCTGTGCATGTTTCCTTGTCTTTCTGAGCACCTGGGGTTTTGCCAGGGCGCCCTGTCATCAACGCAGGTTGTCCACTCGAAACCTGCATTGAATGTCAAGCTTCCTTGAGGCAGCTTGAACTTTAACGCAGGTGGAACACTGTCTACCTGCGTTGGGACTAGAAAACTGATTTTGTGGCACAGTTTTTGATGAAATTTTGCCATTTTCTCATCAAATCCAGGATCTTACTCATTCTCTTGTTTGTTTTGCAGGGACCTTTGAGCAAAATGTCACTTACATGGCGAGAACGAGAACATGAAGAAGAAGATATGATTGCTCTCCATGACCCTGTCACGGTGAACGCGCTGCGGAACTGTGGCCTGCTGAAGTTTTTCCATATCTCTAGCATGAGAGCACAGATCTCTTTACTGCAGTATATGCTTGATGCTTGGGATCCCATCAACCAAGTATTCCAGATTAGGGGAAAATCCATCCCCTTGACCATCGTAGACATTTACTTCTTGACTGGGTTGTCAAGGCGGGGTGCCCCCATTTCTTTGTCAGGTTCGGCCCGGGGGAATGACTCCGTGAGAGACTATGTCCGTCAGTATTGCAGGGAAGGTTCCCAGCCGAGCAGAGACGGCAAGGTCGTTATCCGTGAGATTACTGATAGGTCCCTCAGGTCCATTCTGTATACTATCGGTAGGATGGCCGGTAGTGCATCTCTTCATGTTGCCAACAGGTCTTACGTGCAGCACGCCTTGGAGTGTCTCCAACCGAAAGTATTCAACTGGTGTGATGCAGTACTTGTTCAGATGAAAAGTCAATTGACCAAGGTAAAGGACGGGAAGCTGAAGAACTTTGGATTTGGTTCTATTTTGACTGCCTTCGCCTTGGAGAAAATACCACTGATGCAGCCTCAGTATATTGCACTCGACTTGCCTTCTCCGACCGAGCGACGCATGCAGAGATGGGTCGATCACATGTCTAGGCATGCTGGTCAACCTCAAATTACTTTCACTGATACCTTCTTCAGGTGGTTCGAGCGCCAGGAGATGGTCTATTCCGAGTATCCATATGTGGGTATGGATTTCCGAGGTGATCCGGATTTGGTGTTACCGGATGGCGAACAGTGGGGCGCTATTGGTAAAATCTCTGACCATATCACTGTTTACTGCTTTTATTCATAATGTTGTTGTGCTTTATTCTATCAAGACTTTTAATCAAACTCTTGTGTGCATGCAGATGTTGGTCCTATTCGTCCAGCAGTTCGTCTGAGACCGCCAGTCGCCACCCCAGCAGGGGAGCCTGCTGGGAGAGTTATTCTTCGCGACCTTGACGTGGCCGAGACCCTTACAGCTGTGCAGGAGTAGGTTGAGAGCCTTACTCTCGGTATTCCGGATGTACGGATCGATGAGTTACCTTTACAGTTGCAGCGGCATACTACTGGTGTGCCTAGACGATGGACTCGTCTCTTGCGCATGATTGCACAGGCCGTGACGTGCTATCATGAGCATCACTAGGCTAGGGTGCCCCCTAGCACTTTTGAGTTTTTGGGTCATGCGACCAATTTTTGTCTTGGTTACAGAACATTATGTGTAAACGATAAATAGCTTTTATATATATATTTTGATTTTCGAGGTTTATTCTGGTTGAGTTATATGATCCACTTGTACAACATTGATGATGCATTTCTTTTTATAAATGTCGCAAATGTCTATCTAACACATAGTTTGCTAATGAATCGGTTAATGTGTTTAAGTTCCTGGAAATATGTTGGTATTGAATTAAATCAAACTGTCTTTCCAAAATCTTAACCCTTAGAAACATACGATAAATAGCTGGATTACGGACAGAATATATACCATTGAGTTGTAGTATCACGAGTTGTGAGTCTAGCCTGACGATTAGTCGGCGTATACCATGGGCGATGGCATCAGAGAGGAGTTCTATCAATGCGCTATACTCAGCGATATTATTCGTTGATTGCCCAATACACACACCTCTGAAACTCACTAACTCGCCGCTTGGATCAAAAATGGCCCAGGCCGTGGAGGACAGGTTCCGCGAACTACGACTCGCTCCGTCAGCATATCCCACACATGTCTCAGAAAGGTTCGACATCTGCAATAAATGTAAAAAGGTGGATTACTCGACCAAAACAAACACTTTAGCGAAAACAAAATACAACAAAAGCATACAGGTTACTATTTAGGCATGGTAACGCTTGAGATACAACCCATTACGGGGTTGTGCCAGTGGAATTCCGTCATAATCCATTAACTCGTAGGCTCCTTTTGCTAACACTCGTTTAACAATATAGGGGCCCATCCATAAGGAATTAAATTTTCCTGCTCCCAATTTATCAGATTCTTGGTCGTAAAGCAAGACCAAGTCACCTTCTGAGAAGACACGGGGTTTGACATTTTTGTCGAACTGCGCTTTGACTCGCTTTTTATGGGCTTCGTTAGCCAACGCGGCGTCACGACGGGTTTCATCCAATTGGATTAATTCCAAGAAACGTGCCTCTTCTTCTGAAGTTCCGGGGAGGAGATCAATTGCGAGTTTAAGAGATGAAATTTCACACTGGACTGGTAAGGCTGCCTCCAGGCCATACACCAGTTGGAAAGGTGTGAACCCAGTCGCATTCTTTACCGATGTTCGGTAAGCCCACAAGGCTGAGTACAGGATTAGGTGCCACCTTCTTTTGTGAACCCCGATCATCCTTTGCAACATACGCTTCAGGACCTTGTTGATTGCTTCAACTTGTCCGTTGGCTTGCGGATAATATGGGGTAGAGCTGTCGTGAGATAGCCCTAGCTTGGCAGCTAATTCAACCATCATGTGATTGCGAAAATGCGATCCATGATCTGTAACTATAGCCTGTGGTACACCGAACCTGGTGACTACATGATTGAAAAAGAAAAGGGCAGCTGTTTCACCAGTATTATCCAATGTAGGCATCGCCTCGGCCCATTTGGTAAAATAGTCAACGACGACTATAATATACCCATGCCCCCCGGTCGAGGTGGGGTTACATTGCATGAAATCGATGCCCCATTTGGCGAAAGGCCCAACAGCAACTATTGGTTGTAAAGGTGCGGGTGGTCTTCTGGTTTTGCTATCAAAAAATTGACAAATAGGCAACTTCTGACTGCGATTATGCAATCTTTGAACATGGTTGGCCAGAAGTATCCTGCTCGTAAGATTTTTTGTGCTGTTGCATATCCAGACTGATGCCCCCCACACGCACCTGAATGACACTCATTCAGGGCTTTTTCGGCCTCCTTATGGGTAAGGCACCTCCTCAGAACTGTATCGATACCACGACGGTAAAGCGTATCGCCGACGATCATGTAGTCTTTAGCTTGGTATCGTGTACGTTTCTGTTCAGAGTGAGAGGTGTTAGGCCTGAATTTTTGGGTTTGGAGATAAATTATGATATCTCCATACCACTCATCGCTTGTAGATATCAGAAACAAATTCTCGTCCACGATTGACTCTTCGGAGGTTTCATCGTTGGACGACGATGGGAGATCGCACAATAATTCTGCGAAAACTAGAGCTTTCTTTGATTTGGATTTTACAAATTCCAGATCAAACTCTTGAAGGATCACTATCCATTTTGAATATTTGCCCCCCAGCAACTATCGCGACAGTATATACGTCATGGGGTTGCAATCTGATAAAATGGTAGTTTTCCGAAAGAGGACATAATGTCGAAATCTTTGAATCGCTTGAACAGCTGCAAGCGCTAGTTTTTCAACATAAGAATATTTGCTTTCTGTATCATTCAAGGTTTTACTTAAATAATATATAGGATGTTCAATTCCATCGACTTCTTGAACTAAAACCATCGCAATGGTCGTATCCGCTGCAGCCAGATACAAGTTAAAATCTCTTTGATAGTCTGGGGCATACATTAATGATGCTTTTACTAGAGAATCTTTCAGAGCATCAAAAGAAGCTTGCGCCACCTGATCCCAGACAAAAGGTACATCCTTTTTCAAAAGACGAGTGTAACCTTTAGCAAGTTCTGCGTAATTTGGAATGAACCTCCTCAGAAAGTTTGCTTTCCCTTGGAGTTTCTGAATCTGAAGCAAATTTGAAGGTGGAGGCAAATTAATGATTGCCTAAACCTTGCAAGGGTCGAGACGGATCCCATCCTTAGAGACTACAAAGCCAAGTAAGCGACCAGAACCGACGCAAAACACACATTTGTGCGGGTTGAGTCTTATCTTGTAGTGTCAGCAATGTAGAAATATTGCTCTTAAATGCTGCGGATGATCGGTCCGCTTTCGCGAATGAGCCGGAAGGTCGTCGAGATATGGTTGAACGATGTTCTTGATGTCATGGAAGGCATAATTCATTGCCCTTTAAACCAAAGGGTAATTTTCGATAAGCGAATGTGCCCCACGGACAAATAAATGCAGTCTTTGACTGGTCCTGTGGGCGGATATTTATTTGATTATACCCGGAAAATCCATCCATAAATGAAAAGATTTCACATCCGGCGCATTCATCAATTATCTGGTCGATGAAGGGTGTAGGGTAGTTGTCCTTCGGACAAGCTTGGTTTACATCCCTATAGTCGACACACACTCTAATCGTCCCTTGTTTCTTCATAACAGGGACAATATTCGATACCCAATCGGTTAGAGGAACTAGGTAGATGAAACCAGCATGGAGAAGCTTTTCAACTTCCGCCTTAATGGCAGCGGCTTTCTTGGGGTGCACCTGCCGAAGCCGTTGTCTTACTGGTTTGACATCAGGATACATTTTAATTTCATGTTCAACAATACTCGAGTCAATGCCTGGCATTTCATCATATGACCAAGCAAAGACATCTCTGAACTCGCGAAAAAGAGCGTTATATATTTCCAGTTCTGAAGGAGAACAACCTTTGCCGACATAAATATTCTCTACAACATTTGTTTTAGTCGAGATATTTATGGCTATAGTCTCTTCAATATTGGATAAGTTTCGCTCTGAATCCACCGTATTTACAGTATTTGATAGGAATTCAAAAAATGAAGGGTGATAAAGGTCATGTTGAGTATCTTCTTCATATTCTGGAAGAAGGGAATGATGTTGGTGATCATTCCATGGTGCCCCCTCAATCAACATTGATTGCAAGATTCCTTCGTCAGTCCCATGCACTTTCGACCAGGGATCTAATGGGGTACCATATTCTCTAGACCTATCTAACCAAACGCTTGACGAGCGTTGATTTGGGTTCGCCTCCCATGCCCGAAACATTGATTGCTACAATATTTCTATAGGGCTTGGGGGCAAAACCATTGCATGATCCATGTCGACATCGTCTTCTGCGACCTTCGTGGAAGATATCATGTTGCAGGTTGCTACTAATGCTATATTTCCTATGTATATAGGAGGTGGAAGCGCGAAAGTTCCCATCATTGTGGGGTCTTTCAGTAGGCCTACTCTGATATCTTGAAGCGAATGGTTGCTCTCATGGATCATGGGAATGCTTCCTGTAACTTGTGAACCATTAGGGAGGAAGTTCTGTTGGTCGACGACCGTAATCCCTCCTTGAAAAGGGAAGGCGATCTTCCTAAAATAAGTCGACACTACAGCTGCCATGGCATATATCCATGGTCTTCCCAGTAGGATGTTATAGTCAAGATTCCCATCGATGACCTCAACATCAATTTCCACTGTTTTTCCTCCTAGTTCAACCTTCAAGTTATTTAGGATTCCGTACGGGGTGTACGTCCTTCCGTTGAATGCTTTTAGTGTCGTCGAAGATCGCGACAAGGTTGGAGATCCGAGAGTTTTCCAGCAACTCGTCGACATGATACATGTAGATGCCCCCTCATCAATAATTGTTCGGTGAACAGTTTTGTTGAGGGCTTTCACTTGAATAAGGAAAGCTAGTTGAGCTGGTAACTGAGGATCGTATCCTTTGTGGTCAAAGGATACAAGATTGGAATCCTTAGGATCAACCCCACCAATAGCCGATAACAAAGCCTGCCTTTGGGATGGGCAATTTTGTAGTACCTCAAGAGTCGACATAGCAGATGGCGATTGGGCCAAATCTTCCACTATGTTATAATGCTGCGCTGCCCTGGCGCGAGGATTAAATGTCGACTTATGTACTACTCCCTTTGGCGGTTTTATCGTTAATTCAAGAATGATGGGTGGTACAACTTCTGTCGAAGTTGTTGTCGAACTACTTGGTTGATCTTTACCTTTGTCGTTCGACAGCTGCAGATTCCCGTAATCTTTGTTCCTTGTCGAAATCAAAGCATCATTCTGTTGTTTTGAAACCGACAACATAAGCACTTGCGATGGGGAAGCATTTCCACTATCAACCAGATTTTGACCTGGATTAGGAAATGGATCAGTTAACACAGCTGGATTTTTCGGACTCTTAAAGAATCTTTTTAACTCAGCTTTGTACGGACAATTTCCTGTCCGATGATCCTCCTCATCACATATTAGACATGGATATTTCCTATTTCCAGGAGGGTTTGAAGAAGTCTTTCCAGGAGATGACTCACCCTGTTTCTTCTTCTTCCCTTTGATTTGCTTCTTCTTGCTCCCTGGTTGTTTGGTTTCTTTGCCTTTATCTGCTGATACGACATTTACTTCCGAAGCAAGAATTTCTTCTTTTGCATTTTGATATGAATTCTTACGGGCTTTCTTAGACGAAGCCTTTGTCGATTTCGTGTTTACCGTGCCAATCACGCCATCTCTGGCATGAGAGTCATTATTTGATTTAGGAGGAGGAGGAATTGAAAATTCCGGTCTAGGGGCATCAGGTATTTTGTCGTAGAGCGTGCCAGACTGAGTATAAACTAAGTCTAGATATTGTGCACAAGAAATAACTTGCTCCTCCGTTACGACTCCTCCCTTGGCCACATCTTCCATTATAGCAGGAAGTAATGACTTTATAAACCATTCAGCTAACAACTGATCGAGAACGTATGTTTTCACCATCCTGCGACGATGACGCCACTCATGTATATGATCGGATATATGTGTGGCTGTCGTCTACTTGAAGTTGGTCAAGATTTCTGTTCCAGTTTCATACCTTATCGGTAATTGAAAATGGGTTAAGAAAGTCGTGGCTAGGGAGCTGAAATTGTTGAATGAGGCTCTAGGTAACTCAATATACCATTTTGCCGCTGGACCCGTTAACGTCCTCTGGAAAAGGCGAAGCCTTATCGAATCATCATTTAGGGTGTTTGATGAACACCACAGATGAAAAGTCATCACGTGATTCGATGGGTCTTCACCTGGATTTCCATTGAATTTAGGAATGTCAGATGGAAGTTTGTGAGGAATCGTTGGCCACCAAGGGGCATAAGCAATTGGATCGTTGGTTAGCCGGTGTAAATCGGGTAACTCTAAAGTTGCCACAAATGGGAACTGTTGATTCAGGTTAGGTGAAGCATAACCAGGGTACGATGGAATTGCTTGAGCAGTGGGCCTTTGCATACCAGCATAATGTAATTGATGTTGGTATGACTGATACGGTTGTTGGACTTGACCACTGTAAAGCGGTTGGTTTTGACCGTTTTGAATATACGGTTGTCCACTGTTCGCAAAGATCTGTTGCTCAGAACCTTGGTACACTTGCTGGAATTGTGGTTGTTGGTATTGCACCAGCCACGGTTGTGAAGCCATGTTCTACTGTGCTATACTAACCGTTGGACCAAGGTGTGGGGTAATTGTACCCATTTGGACCTGTGTCGCCCCACCAGTTGGCAATTGTGGTTGTGACCCAGGGTCGAGTGGCTGTTGCATTACAACCTGAGAAATCTGAGGTTGACATACAACAGGCAACGTTTGAACCTGCGACACTGTCACAATAGCCGGTGTGGTCGGGATGTTCGACATAGGTACACACTGTTGCATAGAATATACAACTCTTGGCTGTTGGGTTAGCATAGGTACCCAACCACTTGATGTAATTCTAGTATAACCTGAATACTGTTGTGAACTCCCATATGGGTACCCTCCCGGAGGGGGTAATGAAAGGGCATACTGCCCCCCATAAGGTAGCAATCCGGAACTCAAGGGGATTGTTTGTCCTTGTGGACTGGATTGTCCAAATTGACCTCCAAATGGATCAATCTGGCGAGTCTCAACATAAGAGTTGCCGGATATTATTCCGGATGAACAAACTGGAACAGACCACACTGTCGAAATAGTCCCTTGGTGGACTCCTTCTAGCGGTTGTGAGCTAGTCGGGACAGCTGGTATGCCGGCAAACATTGTCGGAGTGACGGCAGGGGCTTCTGCTGTCGCTGTGTCGTTCGACACAGTCCTAGATGTTGACGGTTGTTCAAACATTTTGAGTCTATCCAATAGATTGCCTAGCGATTCTACAGGAACTTCCACTGGTGATGGACTAACTTCTGATGTAGAAGGAAAAAGAGTGACCCCTACTCCAAAATGGGTTGGAGTACTTGCTTGCGGATCCTCTACAATTTCCTCTATCGCAATCAAACCAGGTGGAAGAGGAAGACCGTTAGGTCCGTAAAATATTTCTGGTGCTGAAGAAGGGGTTGTTTCGACAGCGACAGTTGTTTGAGGAACAAGACTCTCTGGACCGGTTACAGATGGAACTGGTTCAGTAACACAAGTATTTGTTCTCAGACTAGGATCAGTATTACTGTCCCTCTGTGGCTGTTGAACTTCTTCAATAGAGGCTGGGTTTCCAGAAATGTTTGGAGTAACCGGAATCTCAGATGTTGTCGGAACACTTGTTCTAACTTTGATAGGAGATTTCGAACCGGTTAAGCGAGTTCGCTTTGTCCGTACTGTTTTCGATTCCGGAGACAAAGACGGTTGACTCGCAAGCCTCTGCGAACGATGGGTTTCAATTGACTTTCTTCCATGATTGCGGATTACTTGATCAACTAAAATACAAAAAGGGGAAAGTGTGTTTCCGAATTAAATGAATTTTATTAGACGCTTTAGACACAACTTGCTTTTTCACTTTTAAAGAGTCGAGAAAAAACTAAAGATGACTCTAGTCTCCTTCGATGTTTTAACGAGCCCGAAGTGACAAATGCTCGGATGGACTTTTTCTGTTATAGAGTCTAAAAAAGGCCAAAAGAAACTGCTCTGGAGTTCTAGGCAGAGGGTGTGCCAAACTTTTCGCAAAAGCGCAGAATACTTTTTAGGGTACGGGCGGTCGATCTTCGTGAATGCTGTGTTCACTGCATTGCGATCAGTAGGGCGGCCGACACGGCTTCCTAAGGATAAAGGATATATGCCTATAGGGGTCTCCCAATATATACGCGACGGTACGTGGGAGCACAATCCGTACTAGCGCTATCGTCCCTCAGGAGGAATCACCCACCTTCCACGAGATCGATAGTCACTAGGCTTAATGACGCCGGAACACGTCTCTAGCCTAGACCTCTATGTTGTGCGTTATGTTGCAAAGCGTTGTTAGGTTCATTCAGTTTATTTTAAGTTGATCTTTTTTAGAAGTTTGCCTTTCAGGATCACCACGAGATGTATGGTACAATTCCTAAATGCAGTCTAAGATGATAAGCAAGCTTTATTATCTTTTCAACTTTGAAAATCCTAGCTACTAAGGGAAAAGAAAGACACTATCTTTTCTCAAAGAGCAATCAGCGCACTCTAATGCACTCTTTCCTAAATCAATCATGCAAACTTATCAAAATGCAAATGCACAATGCAGGTGTTTGTTTTCCACTTTCTTAGTATAGATGCCTACAAAGAAAGCTTTTTGTACAACTTTGAATTTGCTTTTAAATGACAGATACAAACAAGTTTACTTTTTCGAAAACAACAAGGGTAGAAGAGATTACATTCACTTTGCGAATTTCAAAATGAATACTTGTTTCAACACTTAAAAGAGACAAACTCAAACCAATAAGCAAAATCAAATGTATAATCAACTGCAAACAACCAATGAACTCTCTCCTAAGATCACAGTCAATCAGATCTGAATCAAGGGCTACAGGATGATTATTTCACTCATGCAAAGGAAAACTGTAAATGACGTAAAAACACATAAAAACACTCACAGTCTTTTTGTACAAAAGGAGGCGGAATCTAAGCAAAGAAAAGGAGTTATCAGACTGGTACCTATGCTGGTTAAAGGCTGCAAAAAATAGAGATCAAAACAGGGCAACAGACAGCAGAGAACCCCAGCTGCACAAGGCTAAACTGGTTCAGCGCAAGTCCAACACTGTGGGTTTGACATTCAGCGCAGGTAGCCTTCACGGGACCTGCGTTGAAATGCAAACTGCCTTCACAGTGTCTGCGCTGAAGGAGAAACTCTCGTTTCCCCTTGGTTCTGGGTCATAAAATGCTCAAAAATCAACTGTTTCAGGCCAAATCAGAAACACAAGCAAGGTATAATCAAAGGGATGCTTTGAGAGGGTACTAAAGACTATCACAAAGGATCATCAAGTCATTTGTGAATCCATTGTTCAGATCATAGACAAAATCCAATGAAGGATCAAGGCAGCAACAGTCTACTTTGCAGAAGCAATTCGATTGTTGCTGTTGAGTCTATGAAGCAAACAATGATGTAAACACAAATAAAATGACTAAAGCAATTTCCCCAGTGGAGTCGCCAATTTGTTGTGGGGATTAATGCCTATGCAGGACGATCCTATCCACCTAAGGTGTGACAGTGCCTTAGCAACAAACAGATACAGCTATTCTGGTTTCTTCCTTTATGAAATGTGAAAGAGGGGAGATCAATAGACTTACCGTTGTCTTCCGTTTGTCCCTCGATCTAGATCCTCTTCTCTTTGGGTGTTCACAGCTACTTGCCTCCTCGCTTGCTCAAGAGAACAGCTACTTGATTCCCACGAGATCACAAGATAATAGCTACCTGTGACAAGAGAACAACTACTTGCGACAAGAGAAGACCACAACACAAAGGCAAATATTCATATTCATAAATGATTCAGGATTAGAAGTAAATCAAATACACTAATGCAATCATACAAATACACCAGTATATAGGAGAAAACCAAGATAGCTTTATTGATTGATAACAAGGTTCAGGAAGAGATACAACCCAGAGGGCTCCAATCCAGGATCTCCTTCCCAGCAGAATGGAATTCCTTCTTCAGTTCCCTTCAAAGCATTAAGCACCCAATGTTTCCAGTCTCAAACCAACAGCAATTCTTTGCAATAACCAAAATTCCAGCCTCCAGATCTCATGGAGGAGAGATCTATATATAGTTATTTTGGAGAGAGGATGAGTCAGCTTGAGATCTGACTAGTGTCCTCTCCCTCTCTCAGTTCTTGAATCCACTTGGAGGTTCTTGCTTCCACTTGGAGATTTGGAACCTCTTACTCATCACCAGTCGAATTCCCTGAGGCAAGTGTCATTTTGGAAGCTTCCTGAGCATTGACACATTGAGGAATGAGCCTGCCACTTGTCCAAACTCGCTCAGCGCAGGTAGCTAGTGTTGGAGTTGACATTCAACGCAGGTAGACAGTGTAGCAGTTGACATTCAGCGCAGATGCTCAGTGGAGCAGTTGACATGATCCTGAATTGACTTGTTTTTGAGTGGTTTCAGGTGGAGAACTTCTGTGAATTGTTGTGGTTAGTTAGCCTTGTTCCTCTAGGGGTAGGAACAACATGTTTAGGGACTTTGGATCCCTTAGATTATGGGAATTTCATGCTCAATGCTGTAAGGCACAAAAATGTCTATAACACCAAGTCAGCATACCAAGGATTCACTATTGAAATTGCAAATAAATTTTCATCTAGAAAAGAATCTTCAACCGAAACAAACTTACCTGGATTTTGCAGTCTAGAAAGAAAATCTGCCACCTGATTCTCTTTACCTGGTCTATCTAACACTGTGATATTAAATTCTTGTAATAATAACAACCATCTGGTAACTCTGCCATTAGTTACTGGTTTATTCATTAAATACTTAATGGCAGAATGGTCAGTATGTACAAAAACCTCATAACCAGTTATATAATGTCGGAATTTATTCACAGCATGTATGATTGCAAGAATTTCTTTTTCAGTGACTGTGTAGTTTAGTTCTGCAGGAGTTAGATTTTTTACTAATGAAATAGATGGCATAATGAAAATACTCCTCTTTTTGGCCTAGTGAGGCACCTACTGCAGTATCAGATGCATATGTAAATATGTGAAATGGTAGGTTCCAGTTAGGTCCTTTTAAGACTGGTGTGGTTGATAACTTTTCTTTGAGTGTTTCAAATGCTTGCTGACAGTTCTCATTCCAGTTGAAAGGTGTATCTTTTTCTAGAAGTTTAAACATAGGTGAAGCTATTTTACTAAAATTTTCAATAAACCTTCTGTAATAGCTTGCATACCCAAGGAAACTTCTTACCTCTTTTTGAGTCTTCGGAATTGGAAAATTGACAATGATCTGGATTTTTGATGGATCAAATTTAATGCCTTGAAAAGAAATATAGTGGCCTAATACTATCCCTTCATTTAACATCATAAAGCACTTTTCATTGCTTAGGGACATATTAGCTTCAATACATCTCTTCAAAACTTTTTCAAGATTCTCTAATGCATGCTCAAATGAATTACCATACACTGAAAAATCATCCATGTAAACTTCAACACAATCATGAACTAAATCAGCAAAAATAGTTAATACAGCTCTCTGAAATGTAGCTAGAGCATTGCAAAGTCCAAATGGTAAAACATTATAAGCATAAGTGCCCCAAGGACAAGTAAAAGTGGTTTTGTCCTGGTCGTCTAAGGCTATCCTGATCTGGTTGTAGCCACTGAAACCATCAAGAAAAGAGAATGATGATTTCCCAGCTAATGTGTCTAGCACTTGGTCAATAAATGGTAGTGGGAAATAATCTTTGAGGGTTTCTTTGTTTAATTGTCTGCAATCAACACAAATCCTCCACTTACCATTTTTCTTAGACACTACTACCAATGGGGATACCCACTGACTGTCAGAGATAGGATAAATAAAATTGACTTCCAATAGTTTTTGTAATTCCTCCCTAACAATATCCTGAAGCATGGGATTCATTCGTCTCTGTGGTTGCCTCACTGGTTTGATATTACTATCCGTATAAATATGGTGAGTGCATGTTTCAGGGTGAATTCCCTGCATATCGGTGTAGTCCCAAGCAAATGATTTCTGGTATTTCTCAATAATTGAATCAATTTTTCCTCCTGAGATGAGTCTAGGTGAGTGCCAATATTCAAAGTTTTTCCTGGACTAATATCTATGGTCTTGCTCTGTGTGTTTGTGATAGATTGGATAGGAAAAATGTTCTGAAATGTTGTTTGCAAGGAATGAAGGGTGCATGTTTCCTGAAAATTTTGTGCCAAAAGTTCATCTGCAACATGATATTGGTCATTTCTCAAATCTTCGGAAACATCAGGTTGAGAAAGAAACAATTCTACCAGATCATCATTATTATGTTCTTGAAAATCATAGATTTAGTTGATGCTGAAAACAGATTGAACTTCTTCCTTGTCATTGTATTTATTGTCAAACCATAAATTTGTGCTACTACTGGTGATTGTGCTGATGGGTAAAGAGTGAGTTGTTTTCTTTCAGTTCCTCGTGAAATGATCATATTACCCGATCAACATCCTATGAATGCATCAACAATTGCTAACCATGGTATACCAAGGATGATAGGGTGTCCTCCTAAATTGGATTTTGGCTGAAGAACTAAAAAGTCCACTGGATACTCCCAAGAGTCCAGTGAAACAATTATGTCCTCCAAAATCCCTTTAGGAATCACTTTAGACCTATCAGTGAGTTCTAGAACAATTGTTGTGTGCTGCAAGTTTGTGAGTTGGAGTGTTTTCATCGTTTCAAGAGTCATCACATTTATTGGGGCCCCAAGGTCAATTAAGGTGTTTGGAATATGTATGTTGTTAATGATTGAAGTGACTCTGGGAATACCAGGATCAACATACTTTTCCATTGAAATGGTGTTTGTCATATGGGCAACTAAATGTCAAATAACATGAATGTTTTGTGGATCGACTCTTTTCTTAGTAGGCTTTTTAAGGCACAGTTATTTGATGGCTTTATTATATATGGGAATGTCTTTTATGGCTTGTAGTAATGGAATTTTTATATAGAAATTCTTTAGCTCATATAAAACATCAAACTGTGGTATAGACATGGGAAGTTTTGTTTGAACCAATCTGTCTGGAAAAGGTGGTGGATGCAATGGTTGCATTTGTTTATTTTGATGTCATCATTTTGTTTCCTTTGAATTGGAGTTTCATTTTCATTTTCTTCTTGTTTATTAGTTGCTGGAGATTCTTTATGAAGTATCTTACCAGACCTCAAATTGATCTTTTGCAAGGGCAATGTGGGATATGAGGGTCCCTCATCTACATTCTAAGCTGGTCTCTCTGCTTTGTTATTTGGATTTAGTATAGATTGAGCAGGGATTTGAGAGGTCTAGGAGGTTGTGGGTTAGATGGAAGTTGTAATTGTGGTGGATTTATTGGTGGAGGAGCAAGTAATGCTTGTTGAGTGGGTTGGGGTTGATGTGGGTAAACAACTTGCTGTTGAGGATATTGCTGATATGGTTGAGGATATGGCGAATATGGCTGATGATATTGTTGATATGGCTGCGAATATGGTTGGTATGGTTGAGGATATGGTCGATATTGTTGAGAGTATTTCTGAGATGGTCTCTAGTGTTGTTGTGGGTAATTTTGGTGCTGCCATGGCATGGGTACATTCCACGAATTCTGAGCATACATTTGATCATGTGCAGAAAATTGCAAATTTTGGTTTGGGAACATACCTTGAGGTGGAGGTTTTGGCTGCCATGGTCTCTTTGCGCCCATGAAATACACATTTTCCATACCTGTGTTAGCTGCCACATTACAATTCTGCAAAATCTTGACTTTAGAGCAACGAAATATATCATGATTTTCAGTACAAAAGGCTCAAACTTGAATGTTTTCTAATGGGCAATCTTTTAAGGCATGTTTCTTCCAGCATTTTGGACAAGAGACAGCCATCATTTGATTTTCATCTTCTTGTCTTTTCTTAGCTTTAAGAGTGTCAATTTGAGTTCCTAAGGTACTCAATAGATCTATTTTGAATTCCTCTAATAGGTTTCCTATTTCAGCTCTTGTGACACTTGCTGAAGCAGATTTTGTGGCTTTGGATGATATGGTTCTTTTTCCAATTTTGGCTTTTCTCCTAGAATGATTTTCACATAACTCGGAAATTTCTTCAAAAGGTAAAGTGGAAATATCACCTTTTCCCATCAAATTAAGATCATCTAAGTATTCCTCTCGAATACCCTTCAAAAATATTGTTCGAATCAGATCAAGAGGCATGGTTCCGTGTTTTGATTTTTGTAAATTGTAAACAAACCACTCTAAGTACTCCTTCAAATTTTCATCCTCTTGTTGGTTCATCCTAAAGTTATCATCTTTGGAATATTTCGATCTACAATAAGGTTGGTATTTCTTTAGGAATATTCTTCTCATGCCATCCCAATCAGTTATCGCATGTTCACCAAGCCCCTGGAACCATCTTAATGCTGATGCTTTTAATGTTGCTGGGAAGAGTCTAAGCCTATGGGCATCATCTGTGTAACCATATGTTCGACATACAATGTCAAACTCAAACAAGAATGAATCTGGGTCTTCTGAAGCCATGCCATAAAAGTTTGGTAGCACAAATGGAGGTATGTTTTTCTTTTTTATTTCGTCATCCTCTTCTGGTTATTGAATAGGAAATTTAAAGGTTGACTCTTCCTCTTGACCTTGATTTGGTGGTCCTCTTTCTGATCCATGTCCTTCTTCAGCCATTTTGATAGGTTGCTCTGTTGATTTAATTTCTTGTTCAGTGTCACTTGTTTCAAAGAGAAGTTCAAGGAAGGATTGTTGAGTTACTGTGCTACTTTCTCCTTTTATAGAGGATTCAGGGAAATGTTTCTTCTGTGATTTGTGTGCTAATAGAATTTGCCTCTCGATAAGTGTGAGTCTTTGCCCTGATTTCTGTTTATCCTCTAATTTTTGTATGGTGACTTCCTCAGCTGATGTTGTGTGTTCAACTTTTCCTAAAGGATCTGCTCTTGATGGTAGGTTAGTTTTTGGATGGGGGGTTTTTATGAATCTACCTTTATTATCTCTAGATCTAGGCATAAGTAAACATGACTTCTAAAATGATAAGTTAAAATTAAATCTATGTTTTTGCTTGTTTTTGTTTATTATTTTTTTTGTTTATTGTTTTTAAAAATCCTCTAGCTACGCCTCCCCAGCAATGGCGCCAAAATGTAGTGGCCAATCTAGGGTGCTAGATTAGACTAGATTTATTGTGAACCAAGGTAGGTAAACTTAGAGGCACTTGTCTAAAGTCTATAGACCTAAAAGGATCTCGTCTACCTAACTAAGTGTTTACTGTGACAGGCTACAACACTCCTTTACAGGAGGTTAAAATATGTTTCCTCTCACACTTTAGCACTCAGATCATCTAGTTTATCTAACTGTCCTAAAGATATAGCGTATTGCTAGACTGAGATTTTCAACCCTCTTAGAAGGATGTTATGCACAAAAGCTCTTTCTAGCTAACACACTAAGCATTCATGAAAATCAAAAGCACACTGAATTTTAAATGCATGGAAACAAAGTCTACGGAGATGCTTTGAAATCTAATGATTGATCAAATCTTTTACAAGATATTGTTCAATGATCTAACAATCAGATCTTCAAGCTATTACCATGAATATCATTTGCAAGAATTTCTAATCAAATCGATAAACTCACAGACATGGAAATAACATTAAACACTATGCAC
Source organism: Pinus tabuliformis (assembly GCA_031772625.1). NCBI lineage: Eukaryota > Viridiplantae > Streptophyta > Pinopsida > Pinales > Pinaceae > Pinus > Pinus tabuliformis. The sequence continues at coordinate 419,703,422 of CM062819.1, read as the reverse complement.
ACTATTCAAATTCAAAACGTTATGGAAATGAAAATAAAAGTATACCAATTCCACGTAGGGCCCATCCATGCTTCACTGGCACACTTAAAAAACTTCAAGCGATGAGAATATTAACACATAAGCACTGTAATGGTAAAACGATGACTGTAATTAAGTTCTAAAGATTGAAATCACATACAAGAGCAGCGTTCTGGAACAATACACAGAGATAATAATCATTTTTTGAAACAATACAATACGCAGTCTTTATCTGCTTGTCTCCTATCTAAATCGAATGTACATACATTAAGCAGATGTTTCGCTTTTACAAAAGAGTGACTTTTGTCCTTTCTAATCTAAACCGATTTCCAAAAGCAAAACGAAATCAGTTTGGGAAACCATGGCTTTTTGCTGCCTTTGTGACCAAAAAGGCCAGATTTGACCAGCATTGAACGCATATCCAGGAGTGTTAGGTTTGCTGTTGAATCAATTTTTCACCATGCATGTACATTCTAGATCATGTTCCTATCCATTGCTTTGACTTTCTTGTCATGCCACGTGTCACATCATAAACCATTTACAAGAAGTCATGACATCCTGTAATCTTTTTGTTGAAAATTCCTAATTTTTAACATAAAAATTCACAAATTAACTTTAATGTAAACTAACAACTATAATGCTATTGATTAATCAATTTCGATGGATATGAGGGGTTTATGGAAGAAAAAGATAGACAAATGATGGTGTTTCTAGAAGAAAAGGATGGAAATGAAATGGTACCAACAACCCTACTGTCGGATTGGAATGTGGTATATGACCACTTCCAAATGGGAAACCTTGAAAAGAAGCTGATCCACTCATCATGGATGTAGAGGGGGTCAATGGTATGTTCAAAGGAACTGAAGGAATCCCGTGAGATGACATTCCATAAGGGAAAAATCCAAAACTGGATGCAGTAGCTTGAGAGCATCCACTCGTTGATAGAATGGAAGTAGACCCAAATATAGTTGTGCTGGGAGTAATAGAAGGGATGGAAATAGTTCCTCCCCCTTGAGTAGATATGGGAGTTTGCATGCTCGCAACACTGGTCGTAAATGCCATGCTTCCAGCAGTGGTCATCGAAGGAATAGATGTATGTAAACATGGACTCGAAGGCCTATGAGTTGGAGTGCCGACGTAAAAGAGAATGTCTGGATGGTCAGGAGGAAGAGGAGAATTTAGAGCTGCAACTGACTCTAAAAGCTCTTCAACTTCGATATTATCTTTCGACTGAAAGAGTACTCGAGAAAGAACTAGTGTGTTCCTCTCTAACTCTGTACTGGTGCTAGGTCTATCTTGTGAACTAATTCCCTCAAGCGAAGGATCAATCTCTAATGCGCTTATTACCACTTGTTGAAAACCACTGGCAGAATCACTCCTATGCCTTCTAGGAGAAGGCTCAAGACTCGTAGGTGATAGCCCACGAAGTCTCCTAGACCATCGAGATGGTCAGTCAGCCACTTTGAATTATTTAAAAGATCTACTTAAAGACTCAAAAATTATAGTGCTAGGTTGACTAGGAGCAAAGAACACTCACTAAAAAGTCCCTAAAGATATCAACAATCAAACAACTCTCGAGTATTTCCGCTCTGGGTGATTAGAACTAGATACCAAAATACAAGAAAGTTAATAACAAGGGCCTTTTGAAAATAGACTGGGGTAATTATGCCCAGGCCTACTAGCGAAGGTATCAGAGGTAGTTTCGCTGACCTCCAGACAACAACCTTTTCCGGTGAAATCCCCTAAGCTTCGCAAGGGCACCCTCTAGAAGTACTGCTGAATGTGATACAACGTCAAGCTCAGGTGCCACGGGATTCCCTCCGTAGCCACCTGTGTGGTCCCTAGGATAGGAAACTATGGTGACCAACTCGTATCAGAAGCTGGGCAGAACAATATGACAAGTAAGAGAGGGGGTATCTCTCGTCCTTATCTTCACTCATCCTCGTGCTTTACTCCTAGTTACGGAGCTTTCCCAGTCTCCCTAACACTATTGGATTTCGCTCATTAATCAAACTTCTATGTTTTGTAATTTAGAGTGGCCTTGGAGAGTTAACTCTCCTCTCGCCTAATCCAAGGCCCTAATAAACCTAAACTTGTTGGTGTATTCTGATAACAATACAAAAGTTCTAGTTTATTTTAATTAAGCACTTGATTTTAATGGCTGTTCTTTAAGTCAAGGGTATAGATGGAAGAGAAACCAATGGCGTTTGTATGATGAAAAAGAAATGAATGAAAAACTAACTACATGAATGCAATAATTTTTTCTTCGATGAAAAGAGATCTCTATGTGGGTTCTATGAAACTTCTATAAAGAAAAATACTTTTTATTTTCTTTTCTTGAAACACACTTCACACACCCAAAAAATAAAAGAATATGAATGCTTTAACAATGCAAACTACCCTAATGCAAGATATAATGGAGATGCAAGATCCTAAATCACTCTAAAAAGCAAAAGCAACTGTTTATAACTATCAATGAGTCAACTTTAGTATTGACGAGGATACAAATTTTGAACAAAAAATTCTCTCCAAACAAGAAGGACAAATTGTAAAAGATCTTAATTCACTTTCAAAAACCAAAAGAAACCAAAATCAAACTTGGTAAAAGAAAACAAAAACAAAGTTTTTTGAGATCTTTTCTTTTTCAAGAAACAACCAAAACAAATTTTTAAAATCACCCAAAATGCTACTAAAACTCAAATATCGAAAAGAGAGCACAAGGAGTCTTTGCAAGTTACAAACTTGAAAATGAACAAAAACTTGAGAAAAAATGCTTCAACTTGTACTAAACGACCCAAACAACAGCAAAGAGCTTGAAAAACTGACCAAGAATCCAGGAATGAAATACTTTCAAATTCGTCAAAAAGACTTTCAAAAAGCAAGAAAAGCTATAAGGCCACAAAACGAAGGAAAGCAAAGAAAGTAGAAACTGAGCTTGACACTGAAATTGAAAACAATCTCCTATTCTGGAGGACTAGAACAATTAAGAACTTCTGAACGAAGTCTTGTGTGCCAAAACACCAATTACAAACTCCCTTAAAAAGCAAACCTAGGCCAATGTTTTCAATGAGGAAGAGACTTCGAAACAGTAAGCTTGGAGAATAATGAAATTCTTCAGATATAAATTGACCACATAGAGACTAAAAAGACTAGGCAACAAATCTATCTGGGCAAAGAGATTTGAAAAACCAACGCAAAAATTAGTATACGTGATTGTGTTCAAACACATAGGTGTGTACACGTGCTTCTGATATAGGAAACTCACATATACATGGGTTCACTTCACAGAAACAAGTGTGTGTACGCTACTGTAAACAGAGTAAAAGGCGTATACAAAGCTTTGCAAGAAAAATAAAAAACAAAGCCAGATCTGAAAGATCAGACTTAAGGTCTGAGACTCTAGTAGACCAAATAAGACTGTAACAACAAGAAAACCAAAGACCAAGCCCTGATTGACACTGAACAACCCAAACTAGGAATAACAAGATTGTTATCCCCAATGTAGTCGCCAATTCTTTTCGAGAATAAGTACCCTAGGGCTTTGGGTTAGAACCCCAACAGAGCAGAAGCAAACTACAACAAGAAACACTCATACAACTCAGGAAAAATTCTTATATAATCAAACTACGTAAGAGTGACCGTACTTGGATTTCCTTCATTTGAGTAGGTCCTGCAGGGTTCAGACCCTCTACAACTCCCGATGTTCTTCAAACTTAAAAACCATTCAATTCGAACATACATAGTAGTATATAAGTAAAGCATATTCATGAAATTTGAATTTATATCATATAAACAAATGATTGATCATACATAAAAAAAACATTCATATATGAATTACAACATAATTTCATGCATAAAAAAAAGTTAATTTCAGAAACAAGACAACATTTTTTTTATTGCAGTAAGCTATAAATAACATGGAGAGAGTTCACCTGAGTCTTCTTCTTCCAGTTCCAAGCAGAACCGTCCTCCGGATTCGTCCTATCCCAGCCTTCAGCAATATTCTTCCATAACCAACACCATGATATCTCAAGCAAGAGGGAGAATATCTATAATCAAGGAAACAAGGGTCTCCTAAAGCTTGGGGAAGTTCATGAGGCACAGGGATTCGCCAGACTCAGTCAGGGATAATCTCAGTATAATAACTCTATCTCTTCTCCTCTTTTAGGCCTTCCTATAGAAGTCTATTTGTACTTCTCCCAATTAGTTTTTTAGTTGGGAAATAGTTTGGAAACTGTTGGGCCATGGGAAATACAAGGTAATCAACAAGTAAAACCTGTGAAATCCACCCATAATTAAGGAAATTTAATTTTTTAAGGGTTTTAACACATATACGTGGGTTGGGTATTGACTTACCCACGTATACATGCTTCTATCTCAGGGAAAAGTAGTGTATAGGGAATAAAACACTGTTTTTTTTATATATTTGGACCAAGTCTAGAAGGAGGGGTTGCCCTAGGCCATAAACCAAGCATCACAAATACCAAGGGTGGTAAATGGTGCTATAACAACAGTGCATGCCAGGAAAAGCTAGATCCTAGCCAAAGCAGCCCATATTTTCCCAAGGGAAACTTGAAAATGAGTAGATCTAAGTTCATGAGTGAAGGATGGCGTATATCTGAGTGAATGATCATGCATGCAATCAAAGCAAGTGCATAAATTAGTGAAATGGACAAACAACAAAGCTGGCGGGGAGAGTCACCGTAATGGCAACCGTTAGTGCAAAAACGGGGTTATGCATGAAAAACTTAAGAAAGACAATGAAAAACTTGAAACAAAACTTCTATAAGTTAAAAAAAACTAAACTCCAGTGGTCGTTCAATAAAACATGCAAAACAACACTCACACAAGCCAAGGAAACAAAAGCGACAGAAAAAACAGTAAAAGAATTGAAAAGAAAAACTTACCTAGAAAAGTTGTATTGATCGTGCTGAAGGTTCCTAGATGATTCAGGAATGCCATAGCTCCAAGAGAAAATGTACAAATGAGCTCTAGTTACCTCCATTAAATAGATTTGATCGATCTAAGGTTTATGATGCACATGCCAAAAATCTAGGAAAAATTGACAAGTGGCGACAATTTTCTAAAATCAAATCAAGTGTAACTCGCATTACTAAAAACAATTCCCCATTTTTTAGGAATGCCTTCTGTTTTTTTATTTTTTCTTTTTTGGGAAAGGATGTTATGCATGCAAGGAGAAATTGTGTAATTCTGGGGAGAACCGAGCAACCTGCTGGCACATGCATCAGGCAATAGTTGAGGGAATGCTTCTGGGAAATTCTTGGGCTGAGTGACTCTGGATACCTCTCATGCTGTACGTAGTTTCCCAGTTGAAAATAAGCTGTTAGCTGGGTCTTTGCATTTTTGGAGCCGAATCTCACTGCTTGGCTGATTTGCGCAACTCTTGAGAGCAAGGCTCACTGCTGGGTAGCTCTGTGCAATTCCTCAGAGCAAGGCTGGATGCCCTCTAGGACTGCGTAGTATGTCAAGGCAATGTAAGAACCAGATTTAACCAAGTCATGGGGGCAGCCTGTGGTTAGAAAAGAAAGCAAGTAAGCGAACACAATCTGTAAAGTGAAAGATAAATTCAAATTAAAACATAAGTACATGAGCAGTGCAAGACAAGCTGTTAAAATTTTAAGGAGGGAGGCTCCAAAAGGAAGCGAAGGAAAACTTTTGGAGGGTGGTTGTAGCTGCTACAACATGTGGTTGAAGGTAAATTGTAGATTATAGTATTACATGTTGATGATTTGATTATGACAGGTGATGAGAAGCTGATAAAATATTACAAAGAGGATGTTGCAAGAGATTTCGAGATGAAGGAGTTGGTGCTCATGCATTATTTTCTTGGTATGGAAGTATGGCAAGGAGATGAGGAATTGTTTGTCTCTCAGGGAAAGTATTCCAATGAGATACTAAAGAAGTTCCACATCAAGAGAAACAAACCCATGGAGACTCCTCTAGTTGGTAATTAGAGAAAGGAAGATGCTACTTCAGGTGAAGTAGTGGAGGCTACTATTTATAAAGAACTTGTGGGTTCACTTATGTATTTGGTGAACACATGACCAGGCATATGTTTTGTAGTTAACCAACTTAGTCAAGCCATGGTTAATCCAACCAAACTTTATTGGAAGGACAATGTACTATCAATTGTAAAATCATCTAAATTAAACCTATGGTGCATGCAATTAGAGGAAGGCCTATTGATGGATTGCGCGGTTATGGATGAATAATTTCCCAATTAAATATAGGATAATTCCCTAGGAAACTTTGCAAGGAAATAGGAGCTTGGATGGTAATTGAGTTGGTTAAATATTGGTTGGAGCTTGTTTGTGAATAAGTGATATAGATTGTGATAGTGTAAAGTTTGCTTGAGCTTGAGAAAAGTATTGTAATCTTCTCAAATTTTCCGATTATTGCAATATACATAGAGCAGGGGTTTTTAGTTGTGGCTTTCCCCATGTGTGATTGAATTCTTCCTTTTCCTGCTTCATGATTTCATCGACCAATTATTGCTTCTACTAATGAGTAGAGTAGATTCAAGTCAATTGTTTTAGCATATTACAATATGTATTTTGAATCTACAAGGAATTTCTACAATGTGAAGCCTTTTCATTACTGTTTTGGGGGAAGGACTATCCTACAACAGGTCTAAGAGGAGAGGGATTTTTTGGAGGTTGGTTTGGGTATCTTTTGGTGTGGTTTTCCTACTGTAAACAAGTTGTATCCTTTGGAGGCTATTATGAATAGGCTTCATGCCTTGTTTGTGATTGGGACAAGGGGTCGAGAGGTTGTTATGTGGAACATAATATGCCGCAATCCTTAAATCCTAGCACCCATGGTAGCATGGGCTTTTGAGGGTTGATTTGTGCCTATAATAATAGTGTGTGGGAAGGGAAGACTTGTGCAGGAGGGCTGCAACTAGATAAGGAGATGTGAGGTGGAAAGCAGGGGTTGATGTGGAGCCACAGAAAGGCCTAACCAGATCAGAGTGAATACAATAGTATAACACCAAACCAGAGGTATGTTTACCATTGTTTTTGCCTTATGTTGGGTCAAGTATTGACAAAATTGGATTATATTTGGGTAACCTATGGAAGACAAAGAGGAGGGGAAAACATGGTGGTTAGATGCTCTAAGTAGTGAGAAAATTCTACAATGAAGTTTCAGTAGTTGCATTAGGCATCTTTGGACTGTTGGAGGGCAACATGTAGATGTCCAAAGTAGCCCTAGAGTATAAAACAAGAATGAATTTGGACTGTTGAGTGATTGGGTGAAGTATTGTGCCTAATGTGCATCTATTTGATGGACAAAAGAGGTTTCTAAGAAGGCATACTGGTGCTCAAGTTTTGGCAAGCCTAGAGGGTCATATTGGATTAGCCTCTGTTCATTGTAGTAGAAGTGACTTGCATTAGTGATAGGTGAAAATCCTCATGGAGTCTTTATGTGTTGTTTCTTGATGGACTAAGGGGCATCTAGAGAGCAGATCATAAGCGAAGGATCAATAGGATGAGATACAACATAGAGGATGTTATTGTGCACTAGAGCAGTGAGATTTTCATTGTATCTTATATTAATGTACTTGTGGATATTTGAGGTCCATTATCCTTTGTACGAGAGCCATAGACTGTTGCATTATATGTTGATAATATAGCAAATTTGGGTTACATATATTGTTGTTATTTCTCCTATTGTGAACATGATTGATTTACTACATTATATTATTCTACTGTGCTAAGTAGCTTTGTTGAGATTCTTGGTTTGGTAGCATCAGAGATTTAAGATTCTATCCTGGCACTAGGATTGTGGAAATTAAACATGGTATCAAAGGGTCTCTGAGCTACTTTGGGAGACAATGAATCAAAGAGTGAACAATGAAGTACAACTTAAGAGGGAGTTGGTTTCATTGTAGGGTTCACTACAATGTCGAAGTTAAAGGTTGGTATTCAGTATGAGGACATGTTGGACTTAGGGATTTCCAACTATAGTCCTTGGAAGGAAATGATCAAGTTGTTATTGTAGGTCAACAAGATTTTGGAGTTCCCCGAGAAAGATATCAAGAAGCCAACTGACGATAAGGAGCTGGAAGTGTATGAGGAAATGGATACGGGGGAGAGATTGATCATCCTTGATAGTGTGAAGGATCACCTGATACCTAATTTTTCTGGGAAGAACACTGCACATGAGATGTGGATGGCTCTTCATAATTTGTTCTAGAATAAGAATGAGAACCATGTACTGGTATTGGAGGATAATTTTAAGTACATCAAGATTATACAGGGTGAAGGAGTGACTTCGTACCTGATGAGATTGTCTCAGGTAAAAAATGAGCTTGCTTCCGTCAGTGTGACTATTTCAGATTTTGATATGGTGAGGATTTCTTTGAAAGGGTTCACCGAGGAATGGAAGCCCTTCATGAAGGGGACCATTTCCAAAGAGAAATTTCCAAATTGGAATAGGCTATGGGACGACTTCATTCAAGAAGAATTGTGAGATGAGGGTCTTCATCCGAAGAAGAGGGCTTAAGATGATGACATGGCACTTGCAGCATGAATGAAGGGTAACAAAAAAAGGATTTGAGTAAAATCAAGTGTTTAAAATGTGGCGAGATGGGCCATTTTTCATTGAGATGTCTGATGAATAAGAAGAGGCGAGATGATGAGAAGAAGAAAGTAAAGTAGGTCACCAATGTTGCTAGTTATGCTAAGATAGATTCTCTCATGAGGATGTTGGAGGAGGATGACATTTCTATGATATCTCATTTCTTGAAGGGTATTAGGGTGCATGGTACATGGATAGTGGTGTGTCAAAACATATGACAGGGTCACAAGAGGTATTTGAGAATCTAGCTAGGTGGAACTCAAAGTTGCACATGGTGTTGGGTGACAAGAGTCAGAAGGAGATTCAATGATCAATAGTTGTACCATTTAGGATGGAGTCAGGAAAAGTGATACAGGTCCATGATGTACTACTATACCAGGACTTAGATATAGTGTGATATCTGTCTCAGTGATCGAGGATAAGGAATTTGAGGTCTTATTCTAGGATGGGAAGGCAAGACTCAGGCTCAAATTATTTAGCTCCGTAGGTATTGTGATTGGAGTTAGAGAGCATGGTTTATACAGGCTGATGAGCAAGCCTATGGATCATGAGAAGAAGAAGTAGGAGGACTAGATACAGGTTCTTGAGAACCAGTTGTTGTTAGGATATTCCGACACATAGGATATAGTTAAGTTCAACTTGGTCTAGTTTAGAGTTAGGTATAGAGTTAGGTAAAGTGTGTTTCTTTACCGTTGTACATATTGTAACTTACAATCCGACGGTCACGATATGTAGTGATCCGACGGTTCACTCTCACCTCGGTATTATCGACACTTGATCCGTGGCTTGACACCCGATTGGTCCATGAGTTCTATTTAAAGCGCATGGAGGGTCATTGTTCGGGTAATCCGTGCATGAGAGAAGCTTATGTAAATTTTCATTCTTTGATTAATAAATTGTCTGTACCCACGTTGGGACAGGCCGTGGACTGTTTCCCTCCTTGCACTCTGAGGGTTTTAACCACGTCAAAAATACTGGTGTATTGATTTGAGATCTGGTTGTGAGCGGTGTCCTTTTGGTATTCTTTCTGAGGAACTTACCCTGTAAATTCCTACATGGTATCGGAGCTATTTGAGGGCCGCGTCCGTTGGTGATCCAAATCTGAAGCCGGTAGAACTGCATGCGGCTGTCGTTTCCTAGATCTGCTGTTTCTGACTGCTTTCGGGCCGAGAGGACTGCTCTGTTGCGTTCGGAGCATCTGTTTCAGTGAGGAACCCCTTTCGTTTCACGCGAAAAGGTTTCCGGTAGCCCTAGCTGCGTCATTTTTCAGATCGGGAGGTATACAGTGTTTTTTTTGCAGTTTACTGTCATTTTCTCTCTGCTTATTTCGGTTTCGGTTTATTTAGCCTTTTTTTTTCCCGGATCTATACCTTTCATTTCTGCGTATGCTCTTTGCCCTGCGACTCTGTGCGATCTGGGCAAATCAGAAACAGAAAGAAAGGATTTTTCTCATGCGTATGCTCTTTTCCCTGCACCTTAGTGTGATCTTGGAAAATCAGAAACATTGAGAAAAATATTTAGTTTTTCGGTTAAAAGCTAACTTTGAGCCGTAAGGTTCGTTTTTCTTTGCATATTCGTGTTGGGTTTTGTGTTTTGTGTTTTGTAGGGGAAAAGAGCCTTCCCAAGGAAAGCACGCAAATCGAGGCCCCCCCCCCCCCCCCCCCCTCTCTCTCTCTCTCTCTCTCTCTCTCTCTCTCTCTCTCTCAAATATTTTGTATAGATCAATTGGTTCAAAGACCTTTTAAGAGAGTAGAGGTCTTGGGTTCAAGTCTCCATTTTGTGGGGGCGGATTTTTTCATTCCCGCACATTCGCGCACTTTGCCGGCAACGTCAACAATTTTTTTTTCAAAAAGCCATAACTTCTTCATCCGGAAGCCTTTTTCAGAGCCGTTTTTTTTAAAACCGCCTATTTTTTCGAGATCTATCCATTGGACCACTTACTTTCAGCATCTTCAGCTTCAGTTTTTTTTCAAAAAATGGAAAGTCCATGCCAAGTCATTCTTGACAGCACTAACTACTTCCAATGGGTAGCCTACATGGGAGATTTACTTAGAAGTAAAGGTCTCTTCAGAATAGCCACAGACCAAGAGAAGAAACCCAAAGATGAAGACAAGGCCGAAAAATGGGAAAATAGACAAGATCAAGCACGTGGTTTGATAGGAATGTCTGTTTCTCCTGATCTTAGATTCCACATTGCAGAAATTGAAACTCCTCATGAAGCATTAGAAAAACTTGCTAAAGTTTTTGGGATTAAAAATGAAATTAGAGCCCATCAACTTGAGAATGAGTTGCTTACTTTGGATCCTAATAATTTTTCTTGCATTGAAGATTTCTTGTCCAAATTCAAGACCCTTAGATATCTCTTGGAAGGTGTTAAAGTTAAGAAAGAAGATGGTAACCTTATTTATTCCATCCTTACTAAGTTGGGACCAGCCTACTCTGTATTTGTTTCCACTTTCCATTCTACAAGGGAAGCTTTCATTTGTCAAGGCAAAGACTACAAACCCCCTTCCTTTGACTCCTTTTGTGATTCCTTAATAAGAGAACAAGAAAAACTCTTACACCTTGGTCTTCTTAATCTTGGAAACTCTTCCTCGAAAGCGTTAGCCGCCCAGCAGCAACCAAATTCAAAGAATCCTAAGAAGTCTTATCCTCAAAGGAATGGTCCTAAACCAACTCAGCCTCAAGATGAAAGATCATTTCAGCAAAATGACAAGACCAATAAAAACAAATGGAAGAGGACTGACAGACATTGTAACTTTTGTAATCGAGATGGCCACTTAGAATCTAAATGCTTTAAGAAGATGGAAGCCTTGGAAGCCGCAATGAAGAAACATAACATCCATCTGGAGCCTACTTCAACTTCAACTTCCGGAACGGCACTTTCTGCATGTCATCGTCAATCATCTCAGTCTGGTTATGCATTAAATGTATCTTCTTCTTCTTCTCATTCTCATGAGTGGCTCATTGATTCTGGAGCCTCTTGTCACATGGCCAAAAACCAAGCCATGTTTTCTTCTTTAAATGATTGTAACACCAAAAATATATATGTTGGTGATGATAGATCTCTTAATGTTGTAGGGACTGGAACTGTTCATCTAGACAATGGTCAGTTCAATGATGTATTATGTGTTCCAAACTTATCCTGCAACCTTCTATCTGTCTATCAGATAACTCATTCAGGTGAAGGTAAAATTGTTGAATTTTCACCTCATGATGTTGTAATCAAGGATCTAAAAGATCCTAAACAGATTCTAGCTACTGGTCTTGCTGATGATTCCAAAAGGTTGTATAAGTTTCACAACTTTGGGTCATCCCATCTTCCCTCAGTGTTTGTTGCTCATAATGATGAAGTGAGCAAACTTTGGCATGAGCGGTTTGGTCACTTAAACTATCGCTCCCTTCAGCATCTATGTAAAGAAAATATGGTGACAGGTCTTCCTATGGTATCTTGCAAAGATGGTGTTTGTTCCGGATGTGTACTCGGAAAACATCATCGGGACAGTTTTGACAAACGTGCCTCTTGGCACGCCTCAGCCCCTTTACAGCTTGTGCACAGTGATTTATGTGGTCCTCTTCCTGTTGCTTCATTCTCTGGCTGCAAGTACTTCTTAACTTTCATTGATGATTTCTCTAGACGCACTTGGGTATACTTCTTAAAACTCAAGAGCGAAGTATTTAGCACTTTTTTGGCCTTCAAAGCATTTGTTGAAAAACAATCTGGACATCAAATTCTTAAGCTAAGAACTGATAATGGTGGAGAATATGTTAAAAACGCATTCATCAACTTTTGCACCGAAAATGGAATTCAAATGCAACATACTGTTCCATACACTCCACAACAAAATGGTGTAGCTGAAAGGAAAAATCGCACCTTAAAGGAAATGGCTAATTGTATGCTGCAATCTAAAGGACTCAGTCTTAGTTTTTGGGCCGAAGCAATTAATTGTGCAAATTATATAATCAATCGCACTCCTACTAAGGTTCTAGAGAATATCACTCCAGAAGAAGCTTGGAGTTCCATTAAACCAGATGTAAGTCACTTTCGTGTGTTTGGAAGTGAAGCATGGGCCCATATTCCAGATGAAAAGCATAAAGCTTTAGAACCTAAGAGTGAGAAATGTACTTTTGTTGGATATTCTGAAGATGTAAAAGGTTATAGACTTATTCCATTTAAGTCCAAAAATGTTATCATTAGAAGAGATGTAAAATTTGATGAAAATAAATCGGCCTGCGAGCCTAGTCCGGCGGATGTGCCACCTCTTCCTATCTCTTCTATCTTTGAAAACATTTCTTCTTCTGATGATGAAAGCGAGGATGATAATCCTCCCCCACCTTCTCAGGATCCTCAACTTCCAAGATGGGTCCGTGCTACTCGGGATGCAGCAGGTGATCTTGCCGGTGATCCTACAGATCAGCGACGTACACGTTCTCAGTTTGAAAGAGCCTCTTCTTTACTGGCTCAAGCTCCAGTAAATCATGATCCTGACACTTTTGCAGAAGCTTCAGGCCATCCACATTGGGAAGCAGCTATGAATGAAGAATATCATTCATTGATGACAAATGATACATGGGATCTTGTTCCTCTACCAAAGGGACGCAAACTTGTTAGATGCAAATGGGTTTACAGAACCAAGTATGGACCAGATGGGAAAGTTGATAAACATAAAGCTCGTCTAGTTGCTAAGGGCTTTTCACAGGTTGAAGGCATTGACTACACTGAAACCTTCTCCCCTGTTGCCAAAATGAACTCTATCCGCCTTGTTCTTTCCCTTGCTGCCTCTTTAAAATGGGAAGTCCATCAGATGGATGTTAAATCTGCCTTCTTGCATGGGGACTTGCAGGAAGAAATCTATATGGAACAACCCATTGGCTTCATACAAACAGACTCCAGCCTTGTTTGTCGACTTAAGAAATCCCTTTATGGTCTCAAGCAAGCTCCTCGGGCTTGGTATGCCAAAATGGATAGCTTTCTTTTAGAATCTGGCTTTTCTAGGTGTCATTCTGACAATACTGTCTACACCAAGAAAGTGGGCAACTCTCTTATCATCCTTGTTCTTTATGTTGATGATCTTATTCTTACTGGTAGTGATCCCAACCTTATAAACCATGTGAAGTCTATCCTTAAAAAGAAATTTGAAATGACAGACTTAGGACACTTACACTATTTTCTCGGTCTTCAAGTCTTGCAATCCAAGGAAGGTATTTCCCTTTCCCAGTCCAAGTATGCTTGTGATATTCTTCGTCATTTTCACATGGAAGACTGTAAGCCAGCCCCTTCTCCCTTTCAGTCTGGAGTCAAACTTTCAGTCTCTTGTACTTCTCCTGAAGTTGATGCTACCTTATACCGTCAACTTGTAGGAAAACTCTTGTATTTAACCCATACTCGTCCTGATCTTTCCTTTGCTGTTGGCCTTGTTGCTCGTTTTATGCAAAACCCCCGTGAAAGTCATTGGAAAGCAGCCAAAAGAATACTTCGTTATGTTCGAGGTACAGTACAGTTTGGGATTCATTACAGTGCCAAAGCAGCTCCTCTGTTAGTTGGTTTCACTGATTCTGATTGGGCTGGTGACCCTGATGATCGGAAGTCTACTGCCGGTTATGTCTTCACTCTTGGTTCAGGACCTATTACATGGGCTTGTAAGAAACAGGCTGCCATTTCTCTTTCGTCAGCAGAAGCAGAGTATCGTGGTGCCGTGGAAGCTAGTAAGGAAGCCTTGTGGCTTCGTCAGATCCTATCAGAGTTTGGCTTTGAGCAGCAGCATCCAACCACACTTTGGTGTGATAATCAAAGTGCCATTCAGCTATGCAAAGATCCAGTCCAGCATCAGCGCAGCAAACACATCGAACTACACATGCACTTCATCAGAAAGCTCATTCATGACCATGTTCTTGAAGTGCAATATTGTCCAACAGATGATCAGGTTGCAGACATCTTCACAAAGGCTCTCACAGAGGCGAAGTTCACTAAACTTCGATATATGCTTGGAGTTCAGGAAGTTGTCACTAAGGGGGGATAGGCTCTAGTGCCTCCTTCCTTCTCCTATTGTGTCATATTTGTAAATCCTTCAATCCTATCCCAAGTTGTTCTTAAGGGGGGATGTTAGGATATTCCGACACATAGGATATAGTTAAGTTCAACTTGGTCTAGTTTAGAGTTAGGTATAGAGTTAGGTAAAGTGTGTTTCTTTACCGTTGTACATATTGTAACTTACAATCCGACGGTCACGATATGTAGTGATCCGACGGTTCACTCTCACCTCGGTATTATCGACACTTGATCCGTGGCTTGACACCCGATTGGTCCATGAGTTCTATTTAAAGCGCATGGAGGGTCATTGTTCGGGTAATCCGTGCATGAGAGAAGCTTATGTAAATTTTCATTCTTTGATTAATAAATTGTCTGTACCCACGTTGGGACAGGCCGTGGACTGTTTCCCTCCTTGCACTCTGAGGGTTTTAACCACGTCAAAAATACTGGTGTATTGATTTGAGATCTGGTTGTGAGCGGTGTCCTTTTGGTATTCTTTCTGAGGAACTTACCCTGTAAATTCCTACAGTTGTAGGTGCAGGCTTTAGAGGTATAGGTGCATGTTCTAGAGAAGAAGTTCCAGGTTTTAGAAGCTTAGAGGGAGTATAGTTCTAGTGGGAGTTTGCAAGTTAGAGGGATACTTTGTAGCCCAAGAAGAGCGCAAGATTAGTGGGGAGCAAGGGTTCTCCTACAGTTGCTAAGAAGGAATCATGGAGAGAGTGGAAGATATTTCAGGATAAGAAGAAGAAGCAGGGTGCTTCCAATAACAACGACACTTTCGAGAGAGGCGTAGTTCACACTATAGGAATTGCTGTAGTTGTGAGTGCCAAGAGTTGGGTGAGTGTTGCGAGTAATGATGATGATGATGAGTTACTTCCTAGTCTTGGAAGTACCTCCCTTTCTAAGAGGGAGTGTTGATTTTTGGTAGCATGGGAGGTACTCCAAGTCCTAGGGTTTAGGGTTTGGAGGCTGGAGCACCACAAAAGACAGTTGTGGGCATGGAACCCAATGTTGGGGTTTTACACCCATTCATGTTTGGGCCAAAACCATGGAGAAATTTGGACATGTGATGGATGAAGATGATAGAGGATGTTAAGGAGAATCCAACACAATAAAAACCATCGAGTTTCAAGCTAACTATGATGAGTTATGAATTTTTTAAGGTAATGATTAGTTTTTGGGCATACAAGTCATGTAGGCTTGAGGTAGACATGTCCAAAAGACATGTATATTTGTGAGTTAATTGGAGCCCTCTTGTTTAGTATAAATAAGAGGTGATGGGATTCATTTTAGACATCCATCATGTGAAACATAAGGCAACATTGAGGCGAGGGAGCAAATCGCACTTGGAGAAGGTTATCCTTAGATTATCTGTAGGCTAGGAGGTACTCAATGAAGGATTTTCATGACTATTTTGAGGGCAGGACTATCTTACAGCAGGACCAGGAGGAGAGGTTTTTTTTGGATGATGGTTTGGGTATCTTTTGGTGTGGTTTTCCTACAGTAAACAAGCCACAACCTTTGGATGCTACTATGAATAGGTCATAGGCCTTATTTTTGATTGGGACAAGGGGCTAAGAGGATTTTATGTGGAACAAAATAGGATGCAGGCCTTAAATCCTAGCACAGGTGGTAGCGTGGGCTTATTGAGGGTTGGTTTGTACCCATAACAACAACATGTGGGAAGGGAAGACTTGTGGAGGATGTCTACAACTGTGGAAGGAGTTGTGAGGTGGAAAAGAGGGGCTGACATGGAGCTACAGGAATCCCTAACCAGATCACAATGACTAGAGTAGTACAAAACTAGACCGGAGGTATGTTTACCATTTTTTTTGCCTTATGGTGGGTCCATTATTAACCATGTTGGATCAGATTTGGGTAACCTGTGGTAGCCAAAGAGGAGGGGCAGACTTGGTGGTTAGATACCCTAACCAATGGGTAGATTCTAAAGCGAAGTTTCAGTAGTTTAATTGGGCATCTTTGGATTGTTGGAGGGTAGCATTTAGATGTCTAATGTAGCCCTCAAGCAATAAACAAGAAGGACTTTGGATTGTTGCATGATTGGGTGAATTATTGAGCCTAATGTGCAACTCTTTGATGGAAAAAAGAGGTTTTAAAGAAGGAAAATTGGTGCTCAGGTATTGGCCAACCTAGAAGAATTGGTTGGATTAACCCATGTTGATTGTAGAAGAAGTGACTTGCATCAGTGATAGGTGGAAACCCTCCTAGAGTCTCTATGTGTTGTTTCTTAATGGACTAAGGGGCATCTAGAGAGAAGATCAGAAGTGAAGGACTGATAGAATAAGATACGACATAGAGGTTGTGATTGTGCACTAGAGTAGCGAGATTTTCATTGTATCTTGTATTCTTGTACTTGTAGATATTTGAGGGCCATTATCCCTTGTATGAGAGCCCTAGACTATTGTATTACATGTTGATAATATAACAAAGTTGGGTTACATATATTGTTGTTATTGTTCCTATTGTGCACGTCATTAATTTACTACATTATATTTTTCCACTATGCTAAGTAGCTTTGTTGAGATTCTTGGTTTGGTAGCGTCAAAGATTTAAGATTCTATCTTAGCACCAGGATCGTGGAAATTCAACAACACCTCGAGTCATCTCAAGAAAATGATATTTTTAATTAAAAAAAATGCGGTGCTTTTGAACATATCCCGCACTATTGCATTTGGAGAAACACACTAGAGGAGGGTTAAATTGAAAATCCTCCCGATGGTAATTTTCATTTTTACAATATATAGTGCAGGAGAACTCTGAAGGACAGGTGCTACTTTCTCCACATGTAAGCACCCACATTTGTGCTTGATCCAGAAATTTTAACTTCAAGGATGCATACAAAATTGCATATAAAAGAGCATATTAACCAAGTAACTTAACACATGAAAAGAAGCAGAAATCATAAAGCAACCATGAGATCAAGGGCACACAAATGATTTGATTACAGAGTTCACCCAATGTGGGCTACGTCTTGAGGCCTTGCTCAAAGTGGGGAGGCCTTCTTTAATTAGGAGGCAAAAAATAAATCAGTTACAGGCAACATTATAAAAAATGACCCTTATACCTCCAATCTCTATCATGGAAGAAAAATGGAGATCTCAGCTAGAGAAACGAACTACACGGTCGGATTCCTCACACAAAAACATGAAAATTCGACTATAATCTTGTCAAATTCTGACACTGAAACCTCTGTCCCTCTAAGGGAATCCTTTCAACATCTTGGCAGATCCCTCGCTCATAGTTTTGGCCCTCCGAGGCGCTCAGGGTTCCACTGGTCTACTCCTCTGTTGGTCAGCTGTGAAAATGAATTGAGGGTTTTTTATATAAATTGGTGGGCAGAGCCACCAACGTGGGGTCATGGCCCATTGGTGGCAGTGGCGTGTAGCATAGGGGTGGTTCCCAGCTCGAATCTTGTTGCATCCATATAACATAGTAGGATTTTGTTAGTGGATTTGTTGTTTTTTGGCGTTATTTTATAATTGGGCCACCCATTGGGGGCTGACTCACATGGGCCGGGTAGGTTCAAACCCCTCCAGCTCCATTGGATACGTGGCTTACATTGAGTCATTAGGCAGGTCCACTAGGGGTGGCTCACCCACACACCACTTTAAAATTTTCCATATATATAACATTTGTTGTTTGGTTTTTTGGGGGGTGGTGGGGTTGGCAACCCGCCACCCCAAAAATATTGTTTTTTTGAACCATATATTTAAAAAATTTCCACCAAAAATTAAGGGTTATTGGATGAATTAAAGAGGAGACAAAATTTCCCTTTTCGACTGCCATTGTTCTTGCGCTGTGACTCTACCAAATTGTTTCCTTGTTAGTGACTGTCACTTGGCCCAGTTTGACCATAAATTTGACTAAATATAACTTGAGCACACAACTCATATTTGAGTATCGTTCATACCGTTGGAATAAGGGCGACGAGTACTACGATCTGGTCCTAGTTTCACTTCCATCTTATGACTTTGATTTTTGAGCCATTTTCAAGGCCAATTATATTTCTGGATCCACCTAGATCATTCCTCCCCACTAATGAGCTTTTGGAACGCCAAAATATTTATTAGTCAATTGGAAAGTGAGGGAATTTCTCCCTCTCTTTCTCCTTTTCCATCCATCAATCCTTACTTGGATGCATTCCTTTGAAACCGATACGAAGGTACTCCACCTCTCCTCGTCGTGAAGTCGTGGTATTTCTATCAGGAATGATATCCTCTGGTAGCTTTTCCAAATATTCAGGTGAAAAATCATCAACTGTAGGAACCAGTCCAACCTCTTTGGTGTCCATGATCAATGGAGGCTCATAAAGCTTTAAGTTTTCAATGTTCACCATTGAGTACATCTACCTGTACGTTGGAAAATCAAGATGAAAAGCATTGTCTCCAATCTTCTCTAATATGGTGAATGGGCCATATTAGATTGGTCACAACTTCTTTCCTTCCCCTTTCATTCTGTCCTTGCTAATGTGGAGCCATAGTTTTTCTCCAACTTGGAATTGGTGATCAACTCAATGCTTTTCATGTCAGGCTTTTTATTGAGCTTGACTCTTCTCCAACTGCTCCTACACTACTTGGTGAATCATCTGAATTCACTGAATGAACTTCTGTGCTTTTTCCCTATCATCTTGCCCACTGGAATATTCATTTCTCCCAAATACCATGTCTAAGGGATCCTTTGGGAAAGAGCCAAAGCATGTCTCGAATAGTGAGCTCTGAGTGGGTGAATGCACTACTCGGTTGTATACATGTTGTACATAAGGAAGTTTCTCATCCCATAATATGGGATGCTTGCCACAATAACCTCAGAGTAAGTGTATCATTGTGCCATTGACAACCTTTGTTTGTCCATCGATCTTCAGATGAAATGTGGTGCTCCTCTTCAACTTGTTGTTCATCATTCTCCACAAAATCATCCAAAAATATCTAAGAAAGTGAGAGTATCAATCAGATGCAATGGATTTGGGCAACCCAAAGTGGACCGATACAAATTGGAAGAAGAGATGAGTAGTCTGCTATGTAGTGAACTACTTTTTATAAGGCATTAATACACACATTTTTCTAAATCGATCCACAACGACATAAAAATAGCTAAGACCTTTCTTAGACAAAGGAAAATTGCTTAAAAAATCCATTAACACACTTTCCCATGGATGAATCGGAACAGGGAGTGGTGTGTAGAGCCCCAATTTTCTATTAGTGGGCTTTCTAACTGAACACAGCACACATCCCTTTACATATCAAGTCACGACATTTTTCATGTGAGGCAAATAACACAAACTTTGAAAATGACACAAAGTTTTCCCTACACCAAAATCACCTCACATAAGAGAGGTATGTTCCTCTTTGATTACATGTATTCGTTCATTGGTGGGGATACTAAGTTTTCCAAGGTGGTACAACAACTTTCCTTGCAAATGGTAATTGTCCACCTACAATCCATGAATCATCTTTACATAAATCTCCTTAAAATCATAATCATCAACATATTGTTCAACATAACTTTCAAAAGATAAAGATGCATTTTGAAAAACTATAGATGCAGAAATAGGAGGGCGAGAAAGCATATCTTCCACTTTTTTGATGGTTCCCTTCTTGTATTTTATTACCAAGTGATACTGCTGAAGGAATCCCATCCATATGAAATGACATGCTTGTTGAATCTTGGTTTGTGACTAGAGGTACTGCAAAGGCTAGTGATCTGTGTGAATGATGGTCTCCTTGTCGATCAAATAGTGCTTCCACTTCTTCATGCTTTGAACCAAGGCATACAACTCCTTATCGTATGTGGGATAGTTCACAATAGCTTGGGAGAATGTCTCCGAATAGTAATATAAAATTTTCCTTTACTGCATCAATACTACACCCATGACATATCCACTGCCATCGGTCTCGATCTCGAAAGGATGCTGGAGTTCAGGTAAGGCCAAAACTGGTGCGGTACTGATCTTCTCTTTTAGTGTATCAAAGGTTTTTTGTTTCTTTCCTCCCCACTGAAAATTTTACTTCACATTCATCAATGCATGTGAGTGGGATGTAATGACGGAGAAGTTGGATATTAACCTTCTCTAGTATTGCACTGCACCCAAAAAACTATGAACCTCTGTAACATTGGTGGGTTTAGGCCACTTTACAATCAAATCTAAGTAAACCAAAGAGGTCTTCCCAGACTAACACTTAGACATTTTGACATACAAATTTTCATTTTGCAAAACATCAAGAACTTTTTTAACATGAATCACATGATCATCCCATGTCCTACCATAAACAAGAATGTCATCAAGATACGCAAGTACAAAATCATCAAGAAAATGCCTGAAGATATCATTCATCACCCTCATGAATGTGGCTGGAGCATTGCATAGTCCAAATGGCATCACCATCCATTCAAACAACCCATGTTTCGTCTTGAATGCAGTCGTCCATACATCATGTTTTGCAATCCTGACCTGATGATAGCCATTGAGAAAGTCCAGCTTTGTGAAATAGATAGCATTTTTCGATTGATCTAAAAAATCATCAATGTGTGGGAGAGGGTAGCGATTATTCACCGTTATTTTGTTGAGTGCTCTGTAATCCACGCACATCCTCCATGTGCCATTATTTTTCGACACCAACACGATAGGTGAACCATATGGAGAAGAACTTGGTCTTATGACCCCTTGGTTCAACAATTCTTGTACCTGCTTCTTTATCTCCTCCATCTCAATGGGTGACAACCTATACATACCAATGTTGGGTAAAGGAGACTCTTGCTGCAAGTGAATGTAGTACACCTAGGGGGGAAGAATTATGGGGTATGGGGTACAAAGGGAGGTACCCAAGGGAATAAGGTGATGGGCCATAGTTAGTAAATAAAGTGGTTAACCCACATCATGTAAGGGACCACTAGTAGTTAGGAATAATTTGATAAGTCCATTGTATTAGATACATGGTATTGAGAGACCCATGGCAATGACCCAGGGTATTGTATGTATGAAGCCTATATAGAGGCTAGAGACTCCCCATTGAGGGGTGTCAAGGATTATTGTATTGGAAAGCATATGGCTTGTGGAGTGTTCTCCTTCCTTAAGGTGTGATGGCATGGTGTTACCCTACCTTAAGGGTTTTGATTAATAAAGAGAAGCATTGCTATATTTAGATCTAGTTATTTATGGGCATATTTATATTTTCATATATTTGCATGTAAAATCTATTACAATGGGCTTATCACATTATTCCTAACTACTAGTGGTCCCTTACATGATGCGGCTTAACTACTTTATTTATTAACTATGTCCCATCACCTTATTACCTTATTCCCAACTTCCTCCATAGCCTGCCTATTATTTATAATGAAAGGCCCAACAATCTTGGGAAAATTGAATAAATTAACTTTCTTTGCTAGTACAAAATAAATCTGATCCACATTTATACTTTGCCTAATGAATTCCAAAGAAAACAATCTCATTGGAACAAAATAAGGAAGCTTGTAAGGGGCAACCTCTATTCCATACAATCTAATATCAACACGATCTTCAAATTGAAACCAATCTCCAACTTTGATATCTTTGCTAAGATGTAAGAAGCTTTGAGCCTTTGTGTTATGAAACCAACTCAAGAAAAGATAAAAAAGATAGATCAACGCCTTAGAATTCAGCCTCTTCGAGGGGGCAACCTCCTTTACATTACATAAATGAACAATTCTTGGATGATTCAAATGAGAAAATGTCCTTTCAATATATAGGAGTCTAAGGAGTCACAATATAATCCAGCCGACCTAACAATAATAATATAAAGCCACAAAAATAACAATAGAGGGATTCTATGGGGCACAGTAATAACAATATGGGGGCAATAGGGGCACAACAATATTAATAAGGGGTATAACTACAATAGTAATGGGGTAATCACTAGTATTATAGGGACCCAACATGCCCCTCTCCTTCAAAAAAGTGTTGTCCTCAACACTTGAGTAGTTCTGGATACTTCTGTATAAAATTCTCATCCTCCCATGTGGAATCTTCAACGGATAAGTTCTTCCACTTGATAAGATACTCTGAAATTGATTGATTTCGTAGCTGTCGAGTTTTTGTTTCTGTGAATGCTTTCGGTTATGTTAGTGTTAGTCTTTCCAGCCTTCCTCCAGTGATCAAATATGCTCTTACAAAGTGGTCTCAGAGTGTCAAGGTCAAATTTTGTCATTTCAAAGAGTTTTCAAGCAAAATTTGGTCACTAGGCATTAGGTCTAGGGTTTGCTTTAACTCCTTCTAAAGTTGTAAAAATTTTGGTCCATGTCACTATTCAGCTGAGTCTATCATCATTCATATGTTTTTCATTATCATGTCAGTGTCTAATGAGTCATTTTACATCTTGTTCATGCTTCAGTTGCGCCCAGGCAAGGTCATTTCCCTCTCCTAGGGTTTTGAAAGCTAATTTCTCTTGGATGGTCAAATCATTAGCAAAACTTGTATCCAGATGTTCATACACCTTCCCCTATCCTTCATATACCTTATCAAATGCTTCCCATCACTGAGATCCCCAAAATCCTCATTTTTGCACAAACCCTAGTTTCTAGCTACAACCTGGCAATTTTCTAGGTTGGGCCTGTGTTTTGCCCTTTTGGACCCCTTCCCCTCACTCCATCTCTGAGATTCCACTTTCCCCTGCTTCCTAACATCCCTCCCCACTCCCAAAAATTTCCCAAAGAATTTAGAAGCCCCTTATCCCCTTCATTTCGCTTCATTTCGACGAAATTCCTTGTTTCACACATCGGGACAAGTCGCACTCAAATGATGTTCCAGAGCAATAAAAGATGAATTTTGGAAACTTGAGAGAGGTTTTTGTCCATAACATGCCAAAGAAGAAAAAAATCCTTCACTTTTTGCACAGGTGTCATGGTTTTAGAGAAATGTCAAAATTGCAATCGCCAGATCCAAAGGCGGTTGGCCAAAGCACAAAAACGAAGAAAAAGGTCCGACCCCCTCCACATCTTGTCCGAGGCTTCCTTGAAGGAGAATGGCACTAAATATCTCAGCCCCAGCACAAATTCCAAGAAATTTTGAGCATTTTGGGTGATTTTTGGTTTTTAAGGCAAAAAACAGGTTTTTCCGCTTGACGGGTCTCACCCCCCGCACGACCCTTTCATTTGGCTACTCCGTTCCGGGAAAACTCAGAATTTCTTGATTTTTCATGAAAAGTTACACATGCTCACCCATTGCCAAGATATTTTATGAAGTTTTGGACCTCCAGAAAGTCAAAAAACAAGCAAAAAATGACTTTCTGCCACATTTTTGACACACAGAAAGCAGTCTTGGGAGATTGAAATTTTGGAGGGGAAAATGACAATCAAATTCAGATATTCCACTTGGGTTGGAAAGTAGACATCCAGACCTTTCCAAAAAGCTCACTTTTGCCTCATTTGGACACCTGGAAGTGCCTCAAACGTGACTCCAAAGGCGTGCGACCTGTCTAGGAAATGCGCGCGACCCATCAGGCAATTTTCACAATTTTTCACCTACAGCTCAGGAATGCGCCTAGCTTTTACTGGTTTTGACTTATGATGGGATTTTTCACCCTCTTTGATGTAATTTATGTATTTTCATGTTGATATGACTCTTATTTACCTTCTCTAGAAGATTCATTCATGAAATAGCAAACATTTAATGAATGAATTGGTTTCCTAGCTTATAGAGGCAAGTTGTTTTGACTGCCTAGATTTTAGTGCTCAGTTTAGAATTGGTTGAAACAGCTCCTAGAAAGATGAGCTCGACCCCTAGAGGCAAGGGAAGAGGTTGGCTTGCCTATATTATGTATTTTCTCAATCATTTTCAGAGGTTGGAGGGTTGGACTCTTGAGGGAGAAAGCTTCTATTGTATTACTCATTGTATCTCTGCAATTTTGGCTAAGGAAGACCAAAGTTTTGCAGTCCTTTTTGGGATTCTTGTGGTTACATGTATTGATAGTGTGTTTCTCTATGTACCTGTAAGTGTGTTATCTAAATCATTTCCTTTCTTTTCCTTCTGCACATTAAACAAACGAAGTGTTAAAGTAAGAATTCATGACTGTCATGCTCTGCTTTTAAGTTTGCTTGATATCAATGTTTTCTACTGTTTAAGGAGAATTCAAAGTTATTGTTTGCTCTCCTTAGCTACTCACCTGTCATTCCTGACCATCCACCTCAATCAAAAGCATCAATACTGTCTCCTACCTCGCCCCAAAGAACCCCCTGCAGAAACTGTGTCCAATCCCCGCACCCAAAATTGCCATCCCCTCAATTTGCCACCAAAAACCCTAAAAACCCTAAATCAACCTTTTTGATCAGTTTACTAGCCTAAAATCAGTGTTACCCTATTGGTCATCTCATCCATTGAATATCTCACCGAGATAGACCAGAGAGAGCCCTCTCCAGCCCCGTAGGGCTAGCTACGAGGCTAAGTGGTTTGATGTTGCCTTGAGGTTTACCTTTCTCAGCCTGAGGTGAAATTTCAAGCGCTAACATATTGGCGACCATACTGGGGAGAACAAACTTGTCTGTGGGTTGAAGTGTTTGTTTCATAAGTCTTAGACGGAGCCTGAAGTTATGCCAGGTAGCCTTCGAAACGCTTTTGCTTTGCATAAGCGGAAGTAGATAAACGCTGCTTCAGTCAATCTCCGTGAGCTTGTGAATACAACACTTCATTTGCATTTCACCCCAGTACATGTATCAAGTTCAGATCTGATTGTTGATAGTGTAAAATGATCAGACACTTGAAAGGATGAAATCATTCACTTGGCGACTCTAAATCATTTTCGAGATCAGATCCAAAGACTCCACTAGAGGATGATCCCGACCAGAAAAAACATGAAAGGACAATATGGACATATCAGGTATTCAAGTTGGAATTTCATCCAAGACATTTTGTTCTTTGTCATAAATTATTTCTTCTCTTTTCCCAAGAATGTCAAGAAGGCTTTGCAAAGTATACTGTATTTGAGAAGAGATCCTCGGCCTGCAGTTGATTCTTTCCATTTGAATATTGTGAATACCAAAGATTTGCATACCTTTGAGCTTGATCAAAACCTTTCTTCTAAATTTTGTGATGACCATCTTCAAATTGATGAACCCCAAGAGACCAAGACCGATTCTATACCTGTTGTACATACCCCTACACCTTGTAAAATCCCAGATCGGTATAAACCTCTTGTTTTACCTTCTGTTCTCCATGCTTTCCCCAAAAACTATGATCTATACTTGCCGAGGTTTGATGGTGAATGTAAGAATGTCAATGCCGAGCAACATGTGCAGAATGTTGAGAATTTTCTAGATCTTTTTGAAGTTGATGCAGAAGATGTTAGTATTAGGCTTTTTGCTCTTTCTTTGTAAGCCAAAGTGAAGAGTTGGTTCAAAGCCCTGCCTGATGCGAGCATCTCAGATTTCCAGCAGTTCGTCAAAGTTTTTCTCGACAGATGGATGATCGGACAGAACCTTTTCTTGATTGTAGAAGAGTGTAACCAGCTGAAAAGATTACCAAGAGAGACAGTACAACAATTTTCTGCCAGATTTAACCAAGTTTATTATTCGATGCCAGTTGATATAAGGCCTACTCCTAAATCTGCTCTCTTGCACTATCCGGGTGCCTTTGATCCGGAGATGGAGTTTCAGCTGAGAGAAAGGGATATTGCAACACTTCATGAGATGCAAAACAGTGCAGTAAATGTAGAGGCTCATCTGCTGATCCGAAGGGCAAGGTTGAAGGAAGAAGAGATGAAAAACATAGATCCGGCCGAATCAACATCTCTAGAGGTGAAGCTTGACATTTTGGTAAGTGTAGTGGAAAGGATGATGGACAAGATCAACGCAAGGAATGATTATGATGTTCAAGCCCATGGCACGTTGATTGAAGAAGAACAAGTTGCTGATCCAAAACATTTTGTTTCTTATCCCAATTGTTATAGATCTGATGATGATTGTTTTGTAGATCACCTTGGCAAAGAAAGAACTGTTGATATGACCTGCATGCTTGATGATATGTTTTATACCGATGATTTGCCTCAGTATGATGATGATTATGTTCTCCAAACAGAAGCTAATCTTGCAGACAAATCAGCAGCTAGTTTGTGGGAGGAAAAAGTTCATTTTCAGCAGCTTGAATACAATGTTCAGCCATCACATATCAGCTATGACATTGACGAGGAAAGTGCAGCAAAGTTTGAAGTAAGTGAAGGATCTTTACCTTTTTGTTTTGATTCATGTCAGTTCATTAGAGACAACTTCCATGAACTTAGAAATCAGCTGTCAATAAGTCTTGATCTAGATCATCTTGAAGGCAATAAAAACCTTGTTCCAGAATTCTCATATTCAGATTTGCAGCCCCCAAATGCCATTGGTTTTCAAGTTTCAGATGAAGGCATGGAAGCTGGCATATTTGATCAAATGATACAAGAAGGTTCCCTACCATTCTGTTTTGAATCATTTCAGTATTTGAAGGGAAATTTGCATAGTCCATCTTCAGTGAAGAATGAGCAGCATGTAGGCAATCATGTAACCACAATGGAACCAATATAAATGGGATTGCATCAGTCTTTTCAAGTTTTTCATGATCCATGATAGTTTTGTTGATGAGGTTTGCAGTCAAAGTCTTTCTCCATTGACTACATGTGAGCTTGAAACATGTGCTGATATGAATTTGATCCGGCAGCCGGTTTCTTTCTCATTTTCAGCAGAGGTCTCGTCACAAGGCTCAGATCAAAGTTTGCATTCATGGTATGAGGAAAAGAGAAGTAATCTATTGGATGAGCTAAGTTCCAGTGTGCATGAACTTCAAGATCCTTATGCAGTGTTTTTGGAGGTGGATAGAGAATTCATATCATTCAATGGATCTGTTTCTAAGTTGTCATGGGAGTTGCCTTTCAGTAGTTTTCTCTTGTTGGTCATAAGTGAGCACTTGTGGAGAATTCGAACAGCAAACGAGATACTTACTTGGTTGCATTGGTTGTTTCATTTCACTTGATCAGGTGATGAATGAAACTGTTAGAGTAGGTTGTGATGAATAAGCTCCCCTTTGAGCATCATTTTCAGTTTTTCGGTTGTGTTTAAGTATTGAGTCAGTTTTTAGTTGAGTGAGAGTCAATTTGTGTTGTCAAGTCATCAGTTTTCAGTCATGCATTTTAGCTTGAGTTTTTGACTCCATTGCCCAATGGTTGAAAGCACTGATCTGTTCTCCCAGAGGTCTGCGGTTCTTGGCACCTCCAAGGAGCTACCATCCCCATTGGAGCCAATGTTAGTGTCAGTCTTTCCAGCCTTCCTCCAGTGATCAAATATTCTCTTACAAAGTGGTCTCAGAGTTTCAAGGTCAAATTTTGTCATTTCAAAGAGTTTTCAAGAAAAAATTGGTCACTAGGCATTAGGTCTAGGGTTTGCTTTAACTCCTTCTAAAGTTGTCAAAATGTCGGTCCATGTCACTATTCAGCTGAGTCTATCATCATTCATAGGGTTGTCATTATCATGTCAGTGTCTAATGAGTCATTTTACATCTTGTTCATGCTTCAGTTGCGCCCAGGCAAGGTCATTTCCCTCTCCTAGGGTTTTGAAAGCTAATTTCTCTTGGATGGTCAAATCATTAGCAAAACTTGTATCCAGATGTTCATACACCTTCCCCTATCCTTCATATACCTTATCAAATGCTTCCCATCACTGAGATCCCCAAAATCCTCATTTTTGCACAAACCCTAGTTTCTAGCTACAACTTGGCAATTTTCTAGGTTGGGCCTGTGTTTTGCCCTTTTGGACCCCTTCCCCTCACTCAATCTCTGAGATTAGACTTTCCTATACTTCCTAACATCCCTCCCCACTCCCAAAAATTTCCCCAAGAATTTAGAAGCCCCTTATCCCCTTCATTTCGCTTCATTTCGACGAAATTCCTTGTTTCACACATCGGGACAAGTCGCACTCAAATGATGTTCCAGAGCAATAAAAGATG
This sequence comes from Pinus tabuliformis, assembly GCA_031772625.1. Classification (NCBI taxonomy): domain Eukaryota; kingdom Viridiplantae; phylum Streptophyta; class Pinopsida; order Pinales; family Pinaceae; genus Pinus; species Pinus tabuliformis. The sequence continues at coordinate 419,674,812 of CM062819.1, read as the reverse complement.
AATTTTCGAAAACTAAGAGAGGTTTTTGTCCATAACATGCCAAAGAAGAAAAACCTCGTTCACTTTTTTCACAGGTGTCATGGTTTTAGAGAAATGTCAAAATTGCAATCGCCAGATCCAAAGGTGGTTGGCCAAAGCACAAAAACGAAGAAAAAGGTCCGACCCCCTCCACATCTTGGCCGAGGCTTCCTTGAAGGATCATGGCACTAAATAGCTCAGCCCCAACACAAATTCCAAGAAATTTTGAGCATTTTGGGTGATTTTTGGTTTTTAAGGCAAAAAACAGGTTTTTCCGCTTGATGGGTCTCACCCCCCGCGAGACCCTTTCATTTGGCTACTCCGTTCCGAGAAAACTCAGCATTTCTGGATTTTTCATGAAAATTTACACATGCTTACCCATTTCCAAGAGATTTTATGAAGTTTTGGGCCTCTAGAAAGTAAAAAAACAAGCAAAAAATGAATTTCTGCCACATTTTTGACACACAGAAAGCAGTCTTAGGAGATTGCAATTTTGGAGGGGCCAATGACAATCAAATTCAGAAATTCCACTTGGGTTGGAACGTAGACATCCAGACCTTTCCAAAAATCCCACGTTTTCCTCATTTGGACACCTGGAAGTGCCTCAAAAGTGCCTCCAAAGGCGCGCGACCCGTCTAGGAAATGCGCGTGACCCATCAGGCAATTTTCACAATTTTTCACCTACAGCTCAGGAATGCGCCCAGCTTTTACTAGTTTTGACTTATGATGGGATTTTTCACCCTCTTTGATGTAATTTATGTATTTTCATGTTGATATGACTCTTATTTACCTTCTCTAGAAGATTCATTCATGAAATAGCAAACATTTAATGAATGAATTGGTTTCCTAGCTTATAGAGGCAAGTTGTTTTGACTGCCTAGATTTTAGTGCTCAGTTTAGAATTGGTTGAAATAGCTCCTAGAAGGATGAGCTCGACCCCTAGAGGCAAGGGAAGAGGTTGGCTTGCCTATATTATGTATTTTCTCAATCATTTTCAGAGGTTGGAGGGTTGGACTCTTGAGGGAGAAAGCTTCTATTGTATTACTCTTTGTATCTCTGCAATTTTGGCTAAGGAAGACCAGGGTTTTGCAGTCCTTTTTGGGATTCTTGTGGTTACATGTATTGATGGTGTGTTTCTCTATGTACCTGTAAGTGTGTTATGTGAATCATTTCCTTTCTTTTCCTTCTGCACATTAAACAAACGAAGTGTTAAAGTAAGAATTCATGATTGTCATGCTCTGCTTTTAAGTTTGTTTAATTTCAATGTTTTCTACTGTTTAAGGAGAATTCAAAGTTATTTCCTTAGCTACTCACCTGTCATTCCTGACCATCCACCTCAATCAAAAGCATCAATACTGTCTCCTACCTCGCCCCAAAGAACCCCCTGCAGAAACTGTGTCCAATCCCCGCACCCAAAATTGCCATCCCCTCAATTTGCCACCAAAAACCCTAAAAACCCTAAATCAACCTTTTTGATCATTTTACTAGCCTAAAATCAGTGTTACCCTATTGGTCATCTCATCCATTGAAGATCTCACCGAGATAGACCGGAGAGAGCCCTCTCCAGCCCCGTAGGGCTAGCTACGAGGCTAAGTGGTTTGATGTTGCCTTGAGGTTTACCTTTCTCAGCCTGAGGTGAAATTTCAAGCGCTAACAGGTTCCAATATAATTTTTCCTTCGTCGTCAAGTTCTAGCAATATTTTTTGAACTGGGAGCTTGTCGCCTATAACCTTCTTTAAACATGAAACATGGAAAACTGGGTGCAATCGAGAAGCTGCAGCAAGCTCCAATTTGTATGCCATAGTACCAATCTTTTGCAACATCTTGTATGAACCATAATACTTTGGTGATAATTCATTATCCTTCTTAGCTTGCTTGAGGGACATTTGCTTATATGGTTGTAGTCGTAGGAATACCCAATCACCTACATCAAAACTTCTTTCACTGCGATGTTGATCTGCCTGTTGTTTCATTCTATTCTGTGCCAACACGAGATTATCCTTTAAGAGTTGGAGGACTTGTTGTTGATGTTCGATGTGATGTTCCACTGCCTGAACCTTAGAATTTTCTCCTAAATATGATGTGATGGTTGGTGGTTGATACCCATAAAGTTCCATAAATGGGGTAAATTTTGTTGCTGTATGGAAGGAAGTGTTATACCACCATTCAGCCAGAGGCAAGCATTTGACCCATTGTGTCTGTTTATCAGATACAAAACAACGAAGATATCCTTCCAAACATTTGTTTACTATCTCAGTTTTCCCATCACATTGAGGATGATAAGATGAGCTATGAGCTAACTGAGTACCAAGACAAGAAAATAATTCTGTCCAAAAATTTCCAGTGAAAATGGGATCTCTGTCACTTAAAATAATCTTTGGGTTTCCATGTAGCTTTTGAATTGTTTCCATAAATGTAGTAGAAACTGTACTGGCTTTAAATGGATGTGATATTGCACAAAAGTGTGCATACTTGGTAAGTCTGTCAACTACCACCATGATGACACTCTTTCCCTCAGACTTGGGTAAACTTGTGATAATATCCACTGAAGCCTCCTCCCAACGTTGGCTTGGAATGGATAAAGGTTGTAATAGACCCAGTGTCTTAATTGTTTCAACTTTATTTTGTTGGAAAACCAAACATTCCGCCAAAAACTTTTGAATATCTGATTTAAGGCCATCCCAAAAAAATTCCTTCTTAACCCTATGGTAAGTTTTAAAAAATCCTGAGTTACCTCCTAAGGGAGAAGTGTGCAATTCCATAAGAATATTTTGTTTTAGCTGGGAATTCTTACAGAGGTATAAGTGATCTTTGTACCATAACGAATCATTTTGCCAGCTAAATGTATCAGACGTACTGGAATCTTATTGTAACTTTCAAATAAGTGCCCACACTTCTTCGTCATTCTTCCATTCCTCCCTTTCTTCGTTTATCCAATATGGTTGGATAATAGAAATGGCGCACAACAATGCTTCCACATCCTCATCCTTTCTTGAGAGTGCATCTACCACCACATTTTGTTTCCCTTTTCTGTAGATGATTTCAAATTCATAACCCAACATCTTTGTGACCTACTTTTGTTGCTCTTTAGAGGATAATCTTTGTTCTAAAAAGTATTTAAGGCTATCATGATCTGTTTTTACCTTAAAGTGTCTTCCCATTAGGTAGGGTCGCCATTTCTTAAGTGCATGGAGTATTGCCAACATTTCCATCTCATAAATAGCTTTGCTTAAAAACTTTCCCTTGATTGGATGACTTTCAAAAGCAATAGGTCTTTCATCTTGCATTAGAACAGCACCAATTCTATTTCCTGAAGCATCACATTCGACAATAAAGGTTTTTGTGAAGTCCGGTGTAGCTAAGATCGGTGCTTGGCACATTGCCTCTTTAAGATGTTCAAAGGCCTTTGTTGCTTTCAGATTCCATGAAAATGCATCTTTATTCATTAATGTTGTTAGAGGTGCTGCTATTCTCCCATAATTCTTAACAAACTTGCGATAATGCCTTGTCAATCAGAGAAATCCTCGCAGATGCTTTATGGATGTGGGGATTTTCCATTCCTTAATGGCTTTAATTTTGCTAGGGTCTAGCTTAACTCCTTCATGAGATACAATATGACCCAGATATTCCACCTCCTGGACTCCAAAGAAACATTTGGATCTTTTTGCATATAATTGTTTCTCCTCCAATAGTTGTAGCACCCTGTCAACATGTTCAACATGATCCTTCCAAGACTTGCTGTAGATTAGTATATCATCAAAAAATACTAACACAAATTTTCTAAGGAATGGTTTGAAAATTGAATTCATCAAACCTTGAAATGTTGAAGGTGCATTGGTAAGGCCAAAAGGCATGACCAAAAATTCATAATGACCCTCATGAGTTCTAAATGTTGTTTTCGGAATGTCTTCAGTCTTCATTCTGATTTGATGATATCCTGAACGAAGATCCAACTTGGTGAAGTAAATTGATCCATGCAATTCATCCAGTAATTCATCAATGATAGGAATGGGGAACTTATCTTTAATAGTGAGCTTGTTGAGCTCCCTATAATCCGGACACATGTGCCATGATCCATCCTTCTTGTGCACCAATACTACTGGAGTAGAGAAAGAACTTTGACTCGGTTGAATTATACCAACCTCTATCATTTCTGCAACCATACGTTCAATTTCACTCTTTTGGACATAGGGATATTTGTACGGCCTGATGTTTAGAGGAACACTTCCTGGAATCAGATGAATAGCATGATCATGATCACGCATAGGTGGGAGACCTTTGGGAGTCTCAAATACCTTGGAATTGATTGTCCAGGATTTTTTGGAGATCTAGAGAAATAGATGATTCCGATGTGGAAACATCTAGCGAACATAATTGTGCAATTACACCTCTTTGCTCCTTTTTTAGAAGCTTTGTCATACCATTAGAGTTGGTTATCTTTCTTGGTTTCCCTGCAATACCCCTTAATTCAACTTCCTTTCCTTCCGTAGAAAATTTGATGAAAAGTTCTTGAAAATTAAAAGCTATTGTACCCTAGGGTTGTAGCCATTGGACTCCTAGTACAACATCAGCACCTCCCATTGGAATGGAAAGCATTGGGCTAGTCAATACATATTCTCCCATGGATAGCTTGATATTATGGCACTTTCTAGAGCAATTTATTGTTCCTCCATTTGCAATCATCACTTGACACTCTGGTGCTGGATATAGGAAGTAATTCAATTCTTTTGCTACCTTACAATGAATAAAATTGTGGGTGCTTCCTGAATCAATCAGCACTATTACCTTTTTCTTATTGATTTGTCCTTCTATCTTGATGGTTTGAGGAGTGGTATTTCCCGCCAATGCATTACAAGATATGGTCGGATTTATTTTTTCTTCATCTAGGCTTTGTTCCTGGAGTATATCCTCTTCTTTTGACCTTTCTTGCTTCTTTTCTTCTTCCTCTTCACAATCTATGTAGAATAATTTCTTCTCAGCACACTTATGACCTTTAATGTATTTGCTATCACAACTGTAACAAAGCCCTTTTTCTCTTTTTTCTTCCAATTGTTGTGGTGTCAACCTTATAGGTTGTGGAAGACTAGGGGCAACAACACTTCCGTCTTTATAGTTGTGAGTGGTATGCTTCCTGGTTGCCAGAATTTTGCTTTCCATTTTTCTTACTAACCTGAATGCCTTCTCTAATGAATCAAGTTCCCAAAGGTGAACATCATGTTGGATATTATCCTTTAAAGACCCTATGAACACATCAATCCTATGCTCCTCTGGAATATCTTTTACCCTTATGTTCAATTTTTGGAACTCCTCAATGTGCTCCATTATTGAACCCTTTTGTTTGAGACTTATGAATTGGCTAAAAAAAGTGTTGCTTTTTGTATCCTCATAATGTGCTATCAATTCTTCCGTAAAAATTGCCCAAGTGATAAATTGTTTACGAGAGCAAAGCCATTGATACCATACAAACTGATTTGGTTCCAAATATAAAGTTTCCATACGTACCTTTTGTGTGTTTTGCACATTATTGAGATCGAAGAATTGCTCCATCTGTAATATCCATGTGGTGGGATCCTTGCCATCAAACTTCCTCATATCGATTTTTGGAATATGGTGAGTCTTCGATCCAACATTAGAGTCTATGGAATCATGATTAACATTTCTTTTGTTCTCATCATGAGTTTCCTTTAGTACCCTTTCACCCTTAGTGACCATTTCTTGTAGCAACTTATTCATATTTATCTTCAATTCTTTCATCTTATCATCCATGCCATCAATTTTAGCTTCTACGCCTTTCTTTAAACAATCCATCTTAGCTTCTACACCTTTCTTTAAACCATCAATCTTAGCTTCTACACCTTTCTTTAAACCATCCATCTTAGCTTCTACATCTTTCCTTAAACCATCCATCTTAGATTCTGTTGCTTTTTTGTGCAAGTGACACTTGTTGCACTTGTTCTTGTAATTTTGATATATCATATAGCATTTCTTCTTCTTCTTCTTCATGAGTCATGCTAGAGCTTTCAGGTTTCTTACTAGGTGTTTTCATTTTATTTCCTCGGGGCATCCGTTACCGATAATAATGCTCTATTATGCCCTTTGAATTCCTTCAAAATAAAATTTCAAACCAAGCTTAAGAAAAAATTTAAGAAAATCTACACACCTTTTTTCACTTTGTAGGAGCTCGATATTTCCTCTGATGTATCTCTGTACTTTCCATCATCTATTTCTAAATTTGTGATATATAGTAGCCCTTTGTGTCCTCTTTCCAATGCCACATGTCTGACCCAAATTGGATTCTCCAAGGAAGAGTTATGCGAAATCTCCCACAGTGACTTGATTATAGACTAGTTCAGTAGAGCGAAATTGTACGACGTGCCACGAGTCACTATTTCGACTTTTGGATCTGAAAAATGCATACAAGAAACTAAATTTCGTCCTCTTTCTATACCTTCTTTCTAAATTTCAATCTGATCCCAGAGAGAAAGTTATGACGATTTTCCCCAGGTCACCTGTTTGGAATGTAATTCAGGAGTCTGCAAAAATACCAACTTCCTCAGATCATATCTCTGCAAATATGGCGCGAAAAACTTTGAAATTTGGACCCGAGGTTCAGCGTGATTTCTTCTCAAATGGGTTTTTTTTGCAACTTCTGAAACATCGCAGAAAAATATTATAGCGAAAATGCCACGATGACCTGTTTGGAGCAGCAAAACCCTAGAATCCAAAGCTCGGATACCAAATGTTATGAAACCAGCTCAAGAAAAGATAGAAAAGATAGATCAACGCCTTAGAATTCAGCCTCTTTTAGGGGGCAACCTCCTTTACATTACATAAATGAACAATTCTCGGATGATTCAAATGACAAAACCTCCTTTCTATATATAGGAGTCTAAGGAGTCACAATATAATCTAGCCGACCTAACAATAATAATATAAAGCCACAAAAATAACAATAGATGGATTCTATGGGGCACAGTAATAACAATATGGGGGCAATAGGGGCACAAAAATATTAATAAGGGGTATAACTACAATAGTAATGGGGTAATCACTAGTATTATAGGGACCCAACACTTTGGTAAGAGACATGGTGGCACATAACTATTTATGATGGAATAAATGACTGACATGAAAGAGGCAGTGAAATATTCAAAACCTTCATAATTTGGGAGCCTTCTCATAGTATCAGTCCAATTTACTACTGATTGTTTCCTCTTATGAACATCCATTATGTTCAGGCCTAAATGCATGAATTTTTCCACATGAACATAAAGGAACAAATAAAATACCAGTGATGGAAACCTAAAGCAACCAATAAGATTTAAATTTGACAACTGAGAGTTTATCAAGCCTTCCTAGAAAGTTGGAATATCACAATATTTTCAAGTTGCATGATTAAATTGAACATTCCTAACACAGCACAATGAATCACATAAGTATCATCCCTTCCCAAAACCCCAACAATTACTTGTAGAATTGGTTTAACATGTTCATCAAACGTTTCCAGGGGAAATTGAGTTAGTTCAGTAGATAAAACTTGTCTTGAAGGCATAAGATAAAAAGATAATTAGGTATAGTCTCTAACAGACAAATTTTGAAAACTTGCTACTAGGGTTTCTTCTGTAAAAGCAGTATAATGTTCTGAAGGGGGAAAGTCTAGGGCTTGCTGAATTAGAAGAGCAGAGGCCTGAAATATATTCTCTCCTACAACATTCATCACAAAACATTTCTAGGGATACATTACAGAAGCTAACCAAGTTATAAACTCAGGATAAACATATGTATGTGGAATTATAACAGAGAAAAGACTCAATTTTACTATTGCAATGTATACAGGAGAATCAATTTGACCTGCTAGTATATTCTGGAAAAGTTACATCAAATATAAGGAGTAACAAAGACCAAAGACATCCCTCTATGTGTCCATGAGGGGAATGTGAGTTGCAGAGGTAGTTAAAGAATCTTTCTTTGACATTTTAAAGAGTCTTGGTGGGTGGACACAATATACAAATACCTGGATACTAAATGGTAATGTTGGAATCCATGTATAACAAGCTAGAAAATGTGGACATGCTTGTAGATGCATGAAAACAGAATAAACAATGTACTTTGTGAAAATGGAAAACAAGATTTTATGGGAAAATGAAAAAGGTGCGAGGGAAAAAAAAATTAAATATGGAAGTGACAAGTGTACAGAGTGACATGATCAAGGGTGACATGGATGATAAGACAAGAGTGACGTGGAGGACTGGACGATGTGGACGATGAGGTGTAACTAAAAACAACAATGTGCACTTGCTTGCCGCAAAGCCGAGATGGTTACCCTCTACCATTCACAAGAGAACCCATGGCTGTAAATGGGCCCATCTTCAGGTGATCCCACATAAAATCTTAGCCATTGATCCAAAGTCAGTGATCAAGTGCTGACTCTTTTACAAAGGCACCCACACAAATAACCCATGTTTAGTTTGTGATGTCAGGTTTCCATCGTGGGAATGACCTGACATCATTGTTAAAGCGACATGACTAACATTCTCGCCATTTAACTCTTCATGTGCTAAAATATGCTTTGAATCTGGACAAGCCCCACCGAGCCTATGCTTTTAATGAATTATGCATCACCTCAGCTTAGCAATAACCAAGCTCTATTCTTCAAATATTATAAACGAACATTTGATTTTGATTTTTCCCTTTATGTATTTTTTATACATACATGATTTTTCTTTTTCACATTTTGACATGGTGAGAACGAGCTACAACAATGCCTATATCTTGTATTTTTGTGTTTTGGAAATTGTTTTGATGAGAATAATGTAATAAAAAATAAGAAGAAGAAATACCTAATAACAAGAAATTGTCAAGTAATAGGGAAATAGAATTATATAATAAACCCTAATAATCTTTCCCTAGATTTCTCAACATGGTATTAGAGCCAAGTTCATTTGCATAAGGGCAAGAAAGAGATCACAAAGGCTACAAGTCATAAAAAATTATGGGCACTATAAACTAGCTCTAACCATTGTAATATGACCACAGAAAGAGCGAAGGCATAAAAATGTTGTGTTTGGAGGACTGAAAAAGGTTGATCCATTCAAAAAGGGTGAACCAAACTATTTCAACACATTCTGGGCATGAAATATGAATCTATACCCCTACAACTAGGTCGCAAGCCTAGGTATTTTGGGCTGCATATCAAGACTTGAAGAAGGGAGCCAAGAGGAATTGTTTCTAATGACTGAAAGGTTGGGCATCTAGCCTAGACAAGGACAAGTTCATTAGACAAGAAAGTGAGCGTCTGGGCATAAAAATTAATATATGAAATCAATTTTATTTTATTGAAATATGAAGTTTCAGTACTCTGTAACATGAGGGTGACTGAATCATACTACTTGAGGATTAACTATAGTTCTTACAGGGAAAGAAAAAACTAAATGAAGATAGAGACAAGAACTAAGTGTGGTGCAGGTAAATTCTCAACGTGGACACAAAAAATGGCTCTCAAGGTACTAACAACACAATGCATGGAATGTGAGTAAAGGAACTAAAATCAAACACTCGTGAAATCATTTGATCGAAAGACAATGATGTGAACTTGTTGTAGAGTGTGAAGAACTTGCCATTAGGGCATGCAAGCTCTAAGGTACTGGAAGGGAGTCTCTCGGCCAACTTCCTAGATAACGAGAAAAAATCGACAAGAAGCGACCATGGCGAAGGAGGGCCATGATGTATCCCACATCATCGACACAAGACAAAGGGATGCAATGGTTTCAAATGATACAAAGAATTAGGAGTAAGTGTAACTGCAGAAGGACTAACTCTTGAACATATCGACGACATGACTCCGGAGTTTGGTAGCTTTTGGATCCACAAGATCGGTGGTCATGATGATGTGGCAGAGATCAAATGGAAGGCAAAAATGAATGGCCCAACCTAGTAAGGTCAATGATGAAAAGGAGGATACCCCAGCCCGACACGAAGCAGAAAGTGTCATGTTCAAGAATGAGCTGCCGACACCACTGATAGAATTTCCAATTCCCCACCACCATTTCTGGAAGGTACCCCAATTATCTTTTATCGCAAGCTTGAAGGGGATAGCATGTGCTTGCATGTAAGTTCATCCTTCGGACGAATCTAACCTATTAAGTTTAATGATCCCTAGGAAGGAGAAGCTCATGTCCATCATGGTGACGAATCCAATGTCGTTTAATGTTTTAACGAGTCCGACAAAGGTGTAACTCAATATCTTTTTAATGTTTAGAGAGTTTGAAAAAGACACGGAAAAGAAAAATCCACATGGTCTCTTTTTGTACATTTGTGTCTCTCGAGCGCAAAAAGGTAGAAAACGATACTTAAGAGAACTGCTTGACCATTTCAGTCAAGGAGTACCTTTTTCGTAAATAGTTTATCCCAACTCGAAAAAAGGGGTGAAAGGATATTGGGTAAACGAAATTTCACAACCTTTAACAAGTTCAAAATGACAAGGGCTTGGCAATATTTTCACGTTTAAAGAGTCGAAAAAGAGATTAAAAGTGGACCCCCCATTTTTATTCTCTTTTACGAGTTAAAAAGGAAAAAATACACGGTGAGCTTTTCATTTGAGTTTTACAAGTCGAGAAAAGAGCTTAAATGTGACTCCAGTACCATCATCAGTAGTCTGTCACCTGTCGCTACACAATAGGTAAATGCATCATGAAAAGTGTTCGATTGGAAGGAACGTGAGCATGGGGACATTGATACACAAGCAATGGCAAACCCAAATTTCCTGAATGCCCTGAGGAACTGTGGGCTACTCAAATTCTTCCTCACACCAGGTTTGTGGGTTCAACTGGAATTACTATGGTATCTGATCAGTCTCTAGGATGTCAATCGAGAAGTTTTTATGATCCGGGACTAAGAACTGGAGTTGGAAACTTCTGACATTTATTTCATCATAGGACTATCCCGAAGAGGGGAACTAGTCAATCTGTATGGGTCCAGGCATATTGGAGAAAGTGTGAACATGTTACTCACGGAACACTTCCCGAAAGCACTAAAATAAAAAACGGCAAGATAGAGATCATGAGTGTTTAGGATCTTGTGCTAAAAGTGTTGTTGTTCACCATCAATAGAGTGGTTAGGGCTCAAGGAGCATGAGTCCAACAAGTCGAAGTTTCAGTATGCTATTGATTGTATGACACCGAATATCTTCAACGGGGTCGAAGCCATGAAGGTAAACATGAAGCGCCAGCTATCTAAAGCCAAGGTGGGAAACCTGAAGCAGTTTTGCTATGGTTCTATTCCAGTGACCTTCTTTTTAGAGTGGGTCCCACTATTTCACTACCAGCTTGCTGAGGTGGAACTGCCATTACCACGAGACCCATGGATGGCCATTGGAGTGCATTGATGCTAGGATTACTGGGGGCCAACAGATGTCCTATAAGCCTGCCTTCTTCTCATGGCTACTGTTACACAAAAATATCGTCACCATGACTATTTGCAGTCAGTATGGGTCTATCATCACTTGTATTGTCCTCCTAAGCATGTCCCAGACCTCAGCTCTTCAAGTCAAGCTTTGAAAATGAGAGAAAGACATTGAAAATCAACAAAGCTCTGGTTCCGCACTTTCTCTCACTATTACTTGCGGTCCTGCACCCCCTGTTCACAATAACTGTGGACCTGCCCGATCTGTCCCTAAAGAAGTGGGTGCAGACCCCTGTGTTAGTCAAAAACAGACCTATTTACAGGACTGTGATTGATGAGGGAGCCTCAACGTGTATTATGTCGATACAGTGTTGGAGATCGCTTGGTTCTCCGTCACTAAATCAATCCCCGATGATTCTAAAGGCCTTTGATGGCCGTGGGTTTCATCCTTTTGGCATTCTACAGGATCTACCTATAGGGGTTGAAGGCAAAACTGTTAATCTAGACATGGAGGTGGTTGATGCCCCTCTAGATTACAACCTTCTCTTAGGTCGTAGTTGGTCTTACGCTATGACAGCTGTCGTTTCATCGGTCTTTTGGCTTATAAAGTTCCCTCATAATGCAAAGATCGTAACTATAGACCAGCTGACTTACTTTTCGTCTGATCCAGCCTCTTCTGAAAGTATTCAGCATGTCGGTAAAACGACTATCCCTTATAAGGATGTTGGAGCAGGACTAGTTAAAGATGCCAGTTTACTAGGAACTTTTCCTTTTCCTCCTATCAACGCATCGTCTTCTACTGCAGCCATTCATATGATTTCATCAGACACCATTGTTTATGATGATCCTTGGGTCGTACCTTCTGAATCTGAGATAGACTCATTTGGTGATGTTATGCCTTTGAGTCCATATGAAATTGCGTATCAGGCCGTGCAGTCATTTTCCGACCCATCTTCAACCAAAATTGACTTAATGAATGTGGTCCATGAGGAATCACTTTTCACATCAAACTGGATTCAACAATGTTTTCTGAACTTGTTCACACTGATGAGCAAATTCGTGAAATCCTATGTGTCGATGATTTACCATGGGAAGATCTTCATCATAGATCTTCATTTTTACCCGAGAGTGATCGTTTTGAAAATGATTTTTCATCAATATTTACGATTGAATATGTCAAGGAACGTCAGAATCCAATGAAAAATCCTGATTCAGAGTTAAATTTGGAAACA